>JAQOWZ010000016.1:19937734-20537734 GCA_035578165.1 Stenolophus ochropezus
CTAGTGAAGCTCAGCGTAGCTGAGCCTTCGCTAGTCCTATATACTAAACGATTACATTCACTATATATCTATATATCTATATATCTATCTATAGATTCATCACGAGCATCGAGTAACTTTTGTAATCGCCTACAGCCTGAACCATGCAAGTGATTGTTATAAATATTTTTTTAATATGTGGGGGCTAATGAGATCTGGTGCCTTTTGGGTGTCTCATATTTTTACTATTAGTAGTTTTCGTGTAAAAAATTAAAACTTTTCACAAATGCTGCCTTGAAACAATGGATCCCAGAGGCCATGTCTAACTTTAAGAAGAATCACGCCGTCATCCGTCACTTTTGACAATCTGTCTATGAACTTTAAATGATTATATCTTTTAATAGAACATTGATATCAAAGATTTAAAAACAATTTCATGAATAATAGACTTGAGCAAAGGTGTTACAACTAATTTAAGTTTAAAACATAACGTATTTAATTAATATAAATTTTGACGTTTCCAATGTCAAAAGTCAATGTTGCCAAATGTGTTACAGCCAGAATATATGTAAATATATAATTTTTAAGTTACCATTGTAAATATATAATTTTTGAGTTACCATTGTAAAAACAGAATATAAAAAATATAATATATTTATGTCAAGTCAATGAATACAGTCCACTTATTTTCCTAAACCAACGCGTAAACAAACCCCTACATTTTTTGGTCCTTCGAGCCGGATATGTCAGTGGTTTTGTAACAACAGTTACCAAAAAGAGAAGCAACAGCTTCAAATCATTGAAGAAAGAAACTACAGTTTCAATCAGAGTGTGATATATAATCAATTAAAGCAAACAGCTTCAAGCAAGTCACACTCATTGTGAAATCTACAACCTCAAGTTCCGACAAGAAGGTATTTCATCTTGTGGTAAGGCCGGAATAGTTATTCCAGCAAGTTGACTTCAACTCGACAAACAGGTGAGATCTTTCCAATAATCTATTTAAATGGAGTCATTAAAACGAAAACGTTGTACATTAATAACAACGTTAACAAATTTTGAAAAATTTGTTACAAATTTTGATATTGAAACAGGAAGTGTTTCAAATTTAAAATTAAGATTAGAAAAAATAGAAGATACTTGGCAAAATTTTGATGCCGTTCAACATAAAATAGAAGATCAAAGGAAAGAGGATGACACAGAATCATCTCAAGTTAGAGTTGATTTTGAAGAAACATACTTTACTACAGTTTCTAGAGCTAGAGACATACTTGAAGCACGCACTGTTTTAAAAAATACATCTTGCAATGAATCATCACTGACAGGTGTCAAACAATCAAAAATTCAATTGCCTACGTTAACCTTACCTAAATTCAATGGTGAATATTCAAAATGGTTAACATTTAAAGATTCGTATCAATCTGCAATACATTTTAATGATTCTTTAACGAATATTGAAAAACTTAGACATTTACGCAGTCTTTTAACTGGTGATGCATCATATTTACTTATTTCTCTCGAAACGACAAATGATAATTATGATATTGCATGGTCATTATTAAACGAAAGATATGAAAACAAAAAAATTATTATTCATACACATTTAAAGGCTTTATTTGATATGCAATCGCTTAATAAAGAAACGTATTCAAATTTAAGTCAACTTATTGACACATTTCAAATGCATGTTCGCGCTTTAAAATCTTTAAATGAGCCTACTGATTCCTGGGACACAATATTAATTTATCTTTTGTCCTCTAAACTAGACAATAAAACAAAAAAGGATTGGGAAAATCATAGCGATGATGAAATACAACCATTATTTAAAGATTTTATTAAATATTTATCAAAACGATGCCAGACTTTAGAAATATCTGAAGCAATGACTAAAAACTATTATAAATCAGATACAATTAAAATTAATCCAACTAAAAAACATGTTACACTGTCAGCAACAGTGAACCAAAATAATTGTGTGATGTGCAAAAAACCAAAACATCAAATTTATAAATGTTTTAAATTTTTATCTTTGCCTATACAAGCTCGAATAGAAGAAGCTAAACGACTAAATTTGTGTAACAACTGTTTACGAACGGGACATAATACTGCAAACTGCAATGGAAAAAATTGTTTAATATGTAATAGAAAACATAATAGCTTATTGCATATGGAAGAAAATTCAAAGGAACCAGTCAAGAAAGAATCGTCGCAAAATGTTGGAATGTATGCTTGCAGTTCTACAGAATTACAAGTGCTTTTACCTACTGCCTTAGTAAAAGTATATGATAACAAAAATTCAACATATATAGTAAAAGCATTGTTAGATTGCGGATCTCAGTCCAATTTTATTACTACTGAACTGTGCAATAAACTAAAATTAAAAATGATCAAATCAACAATGAATATTTCGGTATTTAATCATACTATTTCTAAAACAAATTTTAAAACTAATTTATATATTCATTCAAGGCATAACAATTATTCAAGAAATATTTCCTGTATCGTTGTTGATCACATCACATCAGAATTACCAATGCCAGCTCTCGATATATCTAAATTTAACATTCCATCAAACAAGATATTAGCCGATGAAACTTTTAACATGACGAGCACAATTGACATATTGTTAAATGTCAGTATGGTATTTGAAATTTTTACAAATGGCAAAATACAGTTAAACAAAGGACTTCATCTACAAAATACACAACTAGGATGGGTTGTAGGTGGTGATATTTGTTTGCCTGCATTAAATATAACTAAATCGTTACTTTGCGTTAATCATAAACAATTGGATATACAACATCAACTTCAAAAATTTTGGGAGTTGGAGGAATCTCTAGTTTCAAATAAATATTCTAAAGAAGAAGAAGAATGTTTAGAACATTATAAAGCAAACACTGCCAGAGACCTTAGTGGAAGAATTGTAGTAAAAATGCCTCTTCGAGACAAGGAAAATATGTTAGGTAGCACATTAGAGATGGCTCAAAAAAGATTATTCGCAGTTGAGAAAAGATTTCAAAAAGATGCAAAACTTAAAATTAAATATGAAGAGTTTATGACTGAATATGAGAAACTTGGACACATGACTCAAGTTCTTTATAATGAAAATAATTTTGCCTATTATTTACCACACCATCCTGTTGTAAAACTAGAAAGTCTAACTACTAAAATTCGAGTAGTATTTGATGGTTCTGCACAACCACCAGATGGATATTCTATCAATCAATTACAGAAAATAGGTCCAACAATACAAAATGATTTATTTTCAATTTTAATAAAATTTCGAACATATGCTGTAGCTTTGATAGCAGATGTAGAAAAAATGTACCGACAGATCCTAATTGATAAATCACAGCGTCATTTACAACGTATTGTTTGGAGGACTGATCCAAATGAACCTATATCACATTACCAATTAAATACAATTACTTACGGGCAAGCTGCATCACCATTTCTAGCTATAAGATCGCTTGTACAATTAGCTATTGACAATAAAACTGAATATCCAAAGGCATGTGACATAATTGAAAATTCATTTTATGTAGATGATTTATTAGCAGGTGCTGAAACTGAAGATGAAGCATATGAGTTATATGAACATTTAAGTAAAATTTTAGCAACAGCAAAAATGACTTTACGAAAATGGAGCAGTAATAGTAAATCATTATTACATAAAATTAATAATTCATTTGAATCAGAAAGTAATTTTATATATGTTTGTGAGAATGCTTCATTAAAAACATTAGGAATCCAATGGAATTCACAGGAAGATGTGTTTGAATATACAGTAAATATTAATGATAATTCAATAATAACAACCAAAAGAATTGTTCTATCTGTAATTTCTCAAATCTTCGATCCATTAGGATTAGTAAGCCCGATAATAATTATAGCAAAATTATTTATGCAAAAACTTTGGCAAGCGAAACTAGATTGGGATGACCCATTAGATAAAAATTCTTACATCGAATGGCGTAATTTTTTACACAGCGCAAAACAAATTGATAAAATCAAAATACCTAGATTTATTTTTTCTACTCAAAATAGTATTATAGAAATACATGGATTTTGTGATGCATCTACAAAGGCATATGCGGCGTGCATATATATACGAGCAACAAATGAAAATAATTGTGTAAAAACTCAACTTATATGTTCGAAAACAAAAGTAGCACCATTGAAATTACTTACAATCCCACGATTAGAATTATGTGGCGCATTGCTCTTGGTCAAATTAATGAACAAAACTAAACAAGCATTAAAATTATCAATATTTCGTACAATTTATTGGACTGATGCAACAGTTGTTCTTGGATGGATTAACACTTCTTCACATCTATTGAAAAGTTTTGTAGCCCATAGAATTGCAGATATTCAGTCTCATACAAAAATTACTGATTGGAGACATGTATCTACAATGGATAATCCTGCCGATCTTGCATCACGAGGATCATACGGTAATAACTTACCCAATTCAACATTGTGGTGGCATGGACCCCCATGGTTAGTTAAAGACGAATTACAATGGCCAAAACCTTATTTTAATGATAATAATGACCTACCTGAATTAAAACCACAAGTACAAATAACTCATGTAATTAATATTTCATTTGATATATTTAGTAAATATTCTAAATTAAATAAATTAAAAAGAATAATGGCTTATATATTGCGATTTTTAACAAATATAAATCCAAAAACTAATAAAATATTGAAAAACACAAGTTCACTTACTTTAGACGAGTTGAACAACTACATCCTGGAGCTGACGGCATCACTAGAGTCGTAACGTTACGATTACCCAATGGACAATGCACAAGACGATCTATCACTAAAGTGTGTCCATTACCTTCTTCATAGAGTGATGTGTAGTGAAAATATATCAGAGTCAGTTGTGTGAAAAAGTGTTATTGTAAATATTAAACTATAGTAAATAATTGTTTTAAACATTTTTGTATTATATACTTATTATGTCAATTTATTGTAAATGTTGAAGCTATAATATCTTCAAGGCTGGGGGCAATGTTACAGCCAGAATATATGTAAATATATAATTTTTAAGTTACCATTGTAAATATATAATTTTTGAGTTACCATTGTAAAAAACAGAATATAAAAAATATAATATATTTATGTCAAGTCAATGAATACAGTCCACTTATTTTCCTAAACCAACGCGTAAACAAACCCCTACAAAATGTGTGATGAAGTAACTAAATTAAAACCAAATATTCCTAAACTAACTTCACTGAAGACGGTGACAGTTATATTAGGATTGACAATATTAATTTATAAATTTAAAAATTAACTACTATTTTTAATACCAACAGTGTTGCCAACTTATAAAGTAACTAAACAAAAATCAAATGTTCCTAATTAAATTGAACACTTTGCTGTGTTTGATTTTAAAAGAAATCCAATATTTTAAGTTTATAACGCAACACATTTAATTATTTTAAATTTTGACGTTTCGAATTACATAAGTCAATGTTGAAAAATGTGTGATGAAGTAACTTTGACAAATGTAAAGTACGTATATTGAAGTACAATAATTTTGAAAATGGACAAAGATATTATTAACTGAACTATGTATCCGTGCTTTATAAAATTGAGCAAAATATGTATTATTATTGTAGAAATTGTATATGGTATAATTAAAATTTTCTGACATTTAACGTTTGTTATAATTGGTTATAACGGTTATAACATAAATTTATACTAGAAATTTTGCAACTTGATACAAATACTCAGAACATATGTTGGTTTGTACTTATTATTTATTATTTAAATAAATATAAAATGATATATGTGTGTATAAGAAATGTAGAGAAAGATATAAAAAGGAAAGAAATATACAAAAGATTGGAAATAAGCAGTATTAAAGAATATGAAAGACGAAAGAGTACAATTTATTATTCCTGCAAAAGCAGAAACATTATTTTTCAGAAAATAATTCAATTAATTGACATTCTGTTCTTTATATACGAGGGTTATAGGAATAATTCAAATAACGCGCATTTTTTGAGCAGGTATTCTTATTTTGATTCATATGCGTTTTAACCCTCTATTTTATTAAGTGAACGACAAGTTCGAAGAAATTAAATCATTTGTCATAACATGTTATGTGTCAGATCTTCATAATTTACATAAAAGTCTTGCAGCACATTGTTGTTTATTGTATTTGCAAAATGACAAGTACACCTATAATTGTAAGCCGGAATATACTTTGCATACGTATTAGAAATAGTAAGTTACAAATAAATTTCTATTATATTGAATAACAAGTTATTTATTATAGGTGTTTTTTAGTACTGTCCTGAGTACTGTACTTCATTTTAAATTAGACAGGCGATAAATTTTAAATTCTGAGCTAAAATCGTTCACAATACTAGACAAACAATACGTGGTATTAATTTCCTGCAATCTGTTAACAAAACCTGTAAGTAGCAGAAGATATGTTTTAACTCTGAATGAATGTATGTACATAACAGATTGTGTTGTCCTAAAACATCTTTATTATGAAAAAAATAATACAAGCTGGAGGGGATGTACTATTTTTATTTTTATTAAAAAATAATTACAATCAAACGAACTAAGTAGAATTTAAAATAAATTTAATAAAATACGTTTTATGATAAATATGTTTTTAATGCAGGATTGGTTTATCGACTGGTTGTTAATAGATCACGTTAGTGAGGTTAAGATTTACATTTAGCGCGAAACCCTAATTCAAATCTGAGTGTATGCATTTCTTATGGGAGTACATTTTCAATTCACGATATTAAAGCATTTTGGCGATTCTTAACTATAACATAGTATTTTTTTATATCCTAAAATATTACTCTTTGCTTTCCCTACAGAAAAAGTACAAATAAAATAATAAATTATGAAAAATTTGATTTTAAAGAAAGTTGTATCCCAAATAGTAACATATGTCGTTACTTGGTGCAGCAAGTTAAAAACGCCGCGTTAAAGTGACAGGTTCAACTGAATACTAAGACAGCTACGACATACGCTTTCAGAAATTTGCACCTACTGTTTAAATTGAAGTTTATTAAATAATACTGTGTTTTTGGGTGTGTATATTACATTAGAAGATAGATAAAATATTAGAGATTAGTATTTATAAGGTTTAATAGTTAAGATTTGCATTTTATAATACTTTCTAGAAGTTTAAAGATAGCACATTTTTATTCCCATAAGAATAACATGGGCGTATAAATCGGCAGAGGCGAGTAAGGGTTTCATTTTGAATTTGGCGCCACAAAATGACCGTTTCACTAATGCAGTCTATATGAAGAAAGTCTTTATTGGAGTTGCAATCATCTAATAAAATCCACTAATACACATATTAGTGGATTTTATTAAATTACAGTAACTGCAATAAAGACCTTCCTCTAATGTTTTTTTTAATTTGTAATTTTCATTTTACAGCTATGAATGTGAAAAATAATAATAATTTTGGTACACTGAACAATAGTTGCAGTTTATTTTAACAAAAATACAATATGAATGAGTGTACACAAATTTTGAATGTATTTCATGTAAGTATACATTTTAGTGCAATTAATCTCTACCAATACGTTGTATTTTATTAACAGTTATTATGTTATTACGTTATTAGTATGAATCAGTGAAGAAGTTCATGTTGCAACCATTTGAAAACGGTTGCATTTGGAATATAAGCACTAATGCCAGAGTATCAGTTTTCGCTCAAAAGTTCGCCCTTATCTTATGATCAATTAGAATGGAAGTTAAAGATTCGAACAACAAACCTTGCATCTGTGACGCTAAAAGTAAGTATTATAATTATTTCGTTATTGTATAACACGTTCATTTCGTTTTAAAGGAAAATTCTCATTTAAATTAAAAGTATATTTGTGTTATAACATTATGAATAAATTATTATTTAAAATTTATTATTTTTGAATTTTTAATAATTTAATTTTTGTATTTATCGGTATGTACGCTGTCGGTATTAATAATTTCACATTTACCGACATTTCGGAAATACTAATTTAAGATCAGGGACACCATAGAAAACAAAATTTGTTTATCAAGAATATTGCTTCTTCACCTGTGTGTAGAGTAATTTCATTTATTGTGCTTTGTTACAATATATTTATATTGCGAATTAATATTCATTATCTTTGATCAGAGCTGCAGTAGTCACAATAAAATAAATCCCGTTTACTGTGCCGCTAGATTCAAATCTAAGGTGAGAAATATTTTTTATCTTTTACAACCCTCGAAAAATCAACTTGCAAGTTCGCAATTAGAAGTAGAAAAATGTCATTTGCAACCAAGCTAATAGAAATTTTAATTTGTGATTTCATTATTTTTTTTATATTATTTTATTTCTTATTAAATTTTATATTTTTCTTGTTTACCCGGCGCCAGTAGTTTTTAACCGGTTTTCCGTAAACCTACAAAAGATGTGTCTCCATTATTTTTATTTAGCTGAAGTATGCTCCAAAATATGCTAAATTATTTATTGCACTAATTAAAAAAAAAATTAGGCGGGTATTTCATCGTCTCTGGTGGGCCGCGTGTTATAACTAATTGCGAGTTAGTCCAACCTACAATTTTTTAGAGTTGATCTTCTATTTAAGTATAAGTAATTTACTTTAAATTTATAATCATTACACTATCTCTAATAGGCCGTGAAAGCGTGACGTCAAAATGGAGCGGGAATTACATATATATTTTTCGGTTTGAAATTTTGGTAATGGTAAACAAATCACATAACCGTTCAATTTAAATAACTTTCATCTTTTGTGTACTTATGTTTCGTTATGTATATGTCCGTATAAAATCTATTTTACCTTAATATGCAAGAATGCATGTTTTTTTATTAACATATAGGGTAGGAAAGGTTATAAAATTATTTAGAAAATAAATTTATTAAGTGGTTGATTCTTGGGCCTCAGTAACAGTACTTTTATCTCGCAAATTTTTTATTCTGAGAATTTTAAAATGTTGCAGACGTTTCTGTTACATCCAAACAAAAAAAAATAAAATTACGAAAAGTTGACTATTTTATTGTTATATATAATTAGAAATCTATGAATGTATTTTTTGTGAAAAATCTTTAAAATATACAGGGTGTTCCATTTAAGCGTGCCACCATTGCTATCTCAAAAACTATAAGAACTACCAGGTTGGTTAACTTAGCAAGGAACCACCATTTTACAAGTCTATTAACATAAGCCAAACAAATATTTTTTTAAACCAGTAGTTCTCAAGATATGGAGTGGTTTTTCTGCCCATTATGTTCTTGTAAAATGGTGGTTCTCGTAGCTCTTATAGTTCTCGAGATAGCAATGGTGGCACACTTAACTGGAACACCCTATATTTACCGAAAACAACGTTTTTATTTAAATTTTATTTATTTACAAATAAAACACATAATGTAAACTATCCGCAAATTTCTTGTAGTCCAACCATGATACCATGTCTTAAATACGTCCACTATTAAATTATAAATATATTTTTATATGAATATGCATTTAATTAATAATTAACGCGAAATATATCATTATCTTACAAACTACACATAAGAGCACAACAGATGACAGTTGTTTAAATTGCGCGGTTATAGTTTGTTCACTACATGGACAATCTCAAATATATTATTATATTTCACGTTGTGTAATTGCCGCTCGATTATGACGAGAGCAATTTCACGGCCTAGACATTGTACATAGTTTGCAGTATTTAGTAATTTAGCAATCTAATAATATACAAATACACATTTATTTCGTATTAATTTTTTATAATGCTATGCATATATTTTAAATATTAATTTTACTGTAGGTTTACAACTTGACTGCAGCAGAGTAAGAGAAAGAGTGCAAGATTCCATTATCCTAACAGAAAAGAACCTGATCGACTTAAAATCGAAGGCCTGACGTAATTATTGGTAATTATAAATATTGAAAAGAACAACGCACTCAAAAATTGTAAGTTTTGTATAATTTTTAAGTACATAACAAAATGCCAAGTAAAGATAGAATTAAAAGTCTTAAGCGCAAGCAAAACAACGAGAAAAATGCGGCAAAAAATAATAAAAATGATAATACGGGAAATATAGAAGAAAACTTTATTAATAGTCAGGTTCAATCAGGTTGTAGGAGTATATCTGTTATTTCAGTAGCGGAGAATAATATCAATAATGTACATACAAGTAATCAAACGGGTAATGTAAGAATTAAGACAGTAAACTATCAGATTCAGTTAATAGACCAGGATATTAACACGTTGCTAAATCCTGCAGGGTACTTAGAAGACGTACACATAGACTTTTTCTTTTCTTTAGTCCGTTCTATGACTGAGTTCAACCCTCAGCCTACAGTATATGTAAATGCTCCGGACCGTATCATTCCAGTTCAACAAGGAACTAAACACTTACAAATTTTATTCGTACCAGGTGCAAATACCGGTAGTATTGGTCATTGGCTTACCGCGTACTATGACGGTTCAGAGATAATTATTTACGACAGCATGAATTCTCAATGTTTAAATTCAAATGCCAGTTTATATTTAGAAAGACTGTTTCCTTATAGACCAACAGTTAGATTTGTCCGGGTTCAGCAGCAGACCAACACTTTTGATTGTGGGTTGTTTGCAATTGCGTTTTGTACGAGTATCATATTTAACCGCAATCCAGAACAGGAAAATTATGATATCAATAAGCTTAGGTCACATACTT
This sequence comes from Stenolophus ochropezus, assembly GCA_035578165.1. Taxonomy (NCBI): domain Eukaryota; kingdom Metazoa; phylum Arthropoda; class Insecta; order Coleoptera; family Carabidae; genus Stenolophus; species Stenolophus ochropezus. The sequence goes on from JAQOWZ010000016.1 coordinate 19,948,425, forward strand.
TAAATATGTTTCGAACACATAATTTAATATTATTTCCGGTAACACGACAGCAGAAATTAAGAGAAAATCATTTAAAGCGTAAAGAGAATGAAACAGCTGAAGAACGGTCCAAACGTCTAAAATTAAATACAGAAAATAAATTAAAAATTTTAGCTAATGAAACACTTGATCAACAAACAAATAGGTTAAATAAATTAAAATTTAATTTCGAAGAATACATTAAAAATGAAACACCTGAACAAAACACAAATCGCTTAAATAGATTAAAAGATAACTTTCAAAATATGATTCAAATAGAAACACATGAACAAAAAGAATAACGTTTAAATAGGTTAAAAAATAATTTAAAAACTTCAATAGAAACAGAAACACCCGAACAGAGAGAAAATCGTTTAAATAGGTTAAAAAATAATTTTAAAAATACAATTGAAACAGAAACACCGGAACAGAGAGAAAATCGTTTAAATATTTTAAAAAATAATTTTAAAATTTCAATAGAAACAGAAATACCCGAACAAAGAGAAAATCGTTTAAATAAGTTAAAAACTAATTTTAAAAAATCTATAGAAATAGAAACACCTGAACATAAAGAACGGCGTTGAAATATGTTAAAAGATAATTTTAAAAAAGTAGTTGAAACAGAAACACCGGAACAGAAAGAAGAGCGTTTGTTAAAAAATAATATAATAAATAAAAATAAAATAAAGGCACACAAAAATAAAGTTAATGATAAAGTTAGATTAGCTAGCAAAGGTATAGGAATGCAAATTGAACCACATTCGTTGGGTCCAATGTCTGCACTGTGCACTTACTGTACATCCAAAAACTTCGCGTATGAGAAGCCCTCAGACGGCAAATTCACACACTGCTGCCGTAAAGGCAAGTTAAACGCAGATCAATTAGGCGAGTTTCCGGAATACATAAAAAGTCTAATGATCAATAATAACGCGGACAGTAGAAATTTTAAAGATAATATTAGACAGTACAATAGTGCGTTAGCTTTTGCTTCCTTTGGGGCTAAAATTTCAATGCCTCCGGGCAGAGGACCATATTGTTTCCGAATACATGGTCAAATTTATCATGATTCAGCCAGTTCCTTATATCGAACTAATAATAATGTTGAAAAATATGCGCAGTTATACATTATAAATTCTGCGGAAGCGTTAGAGAAAAGAATGAATGTAGAATACAATAAACAGTGTAAACCAAATATAATGGGGCAGTTAGATGATATTATTAGAGAAATTAATCCGTATTCTCAAGCGTACATGATGTTAAAAGAAGTAGAGCAAAGAGAAATAGCTAGGGCAAATATTAATAATCAGTCAGTGCCAGAAATTAATTTGTGGATAGTTAGTGACAGACGAAAAGATAAGCGTAGGTATAATGTACCAACATGTAATGAAGTGGCTGTAGTTTTTACATCAAATGACGGAGAGCCACCAATAGATAGAGACATTTGTGTTCACCCAAGAGCAGGCGGTTCTGTTAGAATTAATCAATTCAGCGAAAACTGCGACCCCATGACATATCCCATACTTTTTCCTCGCGGTGAATGTGGCTGGAACATGAACCTAAAGCATGCCGACGGTATTAAAAAACAAAGCATGCTACAATTTTACATGAATAGATTAGCAATTAGAGATACATTTAATCCGTGTTTAGAAGCCGGAAAGCTAACTCAGCAGTACATTGTAGATGCATATGTGAAAGTCGAGGCTGAAAGATTGACTTATATTAGATTAAATCAGCCTACCCTCAGAGTAGAGCTGTATAATGGGTTAATGGACCATGTAAATAATTTAGCAGATAATGAGGGCGGTAAGGCGGGCACAATGGTTATTTTACCATCCACATTCCAAGGTGGCAGTCGTTTTATGTTAAAAATGTATCAGAACGCTATGTCAATTGTTAGAGAATTCGGCCGACCTGATTTGTTCATAACAGTAACGTGTAATCCAAAATGGCCTGAAATAATTGAACAGTTACGCGAAGGTCAAAGTTCTGCAGATCGGCCAGATATAGTAGCGCGAGTTTTCAACGGAAAAATTAAAAGTATGATGAATGAAATTCTTCACGATGATATTTTTGGAAAAGTCGTAGCCTTTATTTTTGTAATAGAATTCCAGAAACGTGGGTTACCACATATGCATTTGTTGTTGACATTAGATAGCGATAGTAAAATCCGTAACAAAGATGAAATAGACGAAATTGTAAGCGCCGAAATTCCAGATGAAGACGATGAACCAGAGTTGTATCAATTAGTTCGAACGCACATGATCCACGGTCCCTGCGGTATATTAAATAAATATTCACCTTGCATGAATGAAAATAAATGCACAAAAAGATACCCTAAAGAATTTCGAAACGAAACACACGAAAATATTAACGGTTATCCTCTTTACAAAAGGCCAGATAATAATGCAAAGATATATATTCTCTGGAAAAACGGTTTAGTAAAATATACAATAGATAACAGATGGATAGTACCTTACAATCCATATTTGCTAAAAAAGTATAAAGCTCATATTAATATCGAAATATGCTCTTCGGTTAAAAGTGTTAAATATATTTGCGATTATCTGTGTAAGGGTCATGACTGCGCAAGTATTAAATTAGGTCAACCAGATAAAGATAAAGTAATTCAATGGGATGAAATCAACGGTTATTTAGATGCGAGGTATGTTTCTGCTCCAGAATGTTGTTGGAGGCTACTGGAATATCCCTTACACGATAAATCACATACAATATTTGAGTTAGCTGTTCATTTGAAATACCAACAGGCGGTATTTTTCGTTAATGGTCAAGAGAAAAAAGCAGTAGAACGGGCAGCGAAAAAAAATACAACTTTAACTGCGTGGTTTATTCTAAATAGCACAGATGTAAATGCTCGGCAGTATGTTTATATGCAAATTCCAAAATATTATGTATTTGTTAATAACGCTTGGAAGGCTAGGCAACGCGAGTCAAAACCACCAATAGGCCGAATGATTTCCGTCAGTCCCAGAGATATAGAAAGGTTCCATCTACGTTTAATATTAGTACACGCGAAAGGGGCTACAAGTTTCGAAGTCTTGCGTACCGTAGATGGTAAGTTGTATAACACATACCAAGAAGCTGCCCGCGCATTAGGTCTGTTAGCAAATGATAAAGAATGCGAAAATTGTTTAGGTGAGGCAGTGATAAATAAATTTCCGAGACAATTAAGAGAATTATTTGCATAGTTATTTAATTTGTTTCCACACGTCCACCAATGCCGTAGCTTTGTGGGAAAAATTTAAAGAGTATTTGATAGAGGATTATTTATTGCACAATTCCGAAAAAGTAGCGCAAAATAAATGTTTAAGAAAAATTCAAGAAATATTAGAAATACATAGATTCACATTAAGCGATTTCGGTTTACCGCTGCCAGATGACGTAGACGAAAATGAAAACGATTTGATTGATACTGCAGCAGAGAAATTAGAGGGAGAACAAAATGTAGCGTTGTTTAATAATGATCAAAGAGAAATTTTAGATTTAATTTTAAATGCCGTATCAGATAGTAATAGCAAAAATAGATATTTCTTTGTAGACGGTCCTGGTGGTACAGGAAAGACATTTTTATATAATACCCTCATCAGTATTTTAAGAGGTCAAAATATTAAGGTAATAGCCGTGGCGTGGACAGGAATAGCGGCTACTTTATTAAAAGGTGGACAAACTGTACATTCGGTTTTCAAGTTACCAGTACCTGTAAATGACGGCTGCGTATGTAAAGTTAAAGCGAATAGTAATGCACGCAATCTAATAAAAGATGCAAGTGTAATCATCTGTGACGAAGTAACAATGATACCGAAACACGCGTTAAATGCAATAGATTTACTTTTAAAAGATTTAATGAACAATACGGTACCATTTGGCGGGAAAGTTATAGTATTAGGTGGTGATTTCAGACAATGTTTACCGGTAGTAAATTATACAAATCATCGTACCACAATAATAGAAACTTGTGTAATAACAAGTCACTTATGGCAACTCTTTCAAAAATTTTCTTTAAAACAAAACATGCGTGTAAATAGGGACGAAAAAGATTTTTCTGTATTTACTAAAAATCGGCAATGGTTTAACTGAAGTTGTCAAAATTCCTGCACACTGTGTATCACAAACGTCATTAGCTAATGATATATTTGGAGATAATGATATAGAGCCAAATAATATACACAAATTTACAGACCGCGCCATTTTAGCACCAACAAATGACGATACAATGGTAATAAACGAACAAGTATTAAATAAAATCGTAGGACAATCAAAAATATATTACAGTGCTGATTTTTGTGAAGGCGATGATAAAAATAAAATTAGTTATCCAACTGAATTATTAAATGCGTTAACACCAACCGGAATGCCCCCTCACAAATTAACGTTAAAAGTGGGGGCAATAGTAATGTTACTAAGAAACATGAATCCAAAACGTGGGCTATGTAACGGTACAAGATTTATTATAAAAGATATGAAAACTAATTACCTTGATGTAGAAGTATTAACCGGGCAAAGTGCAGGTACCCGACTCTATCTACCAAGATTTGATTTAATTACCGATACAAATTTACCATTCAGTTTAAAACGTCGCCAATTTCCAATTCGATTAGCATTTTCAATGACAATTAATAAATCACAAGGTCAAACGTTTAATTTTGTTGGAATTAATTTAGAAAATCCAGTTTTCACTCATGGCCAATTATATGTTGCAATGTCGAGAGTACGGTCATCTAAAAACTTAAAAATAAAATTACCAGAATCAAATATTAACGAAAATTCTAAAGAAGGAACAACGACGAATGTGGTATTTAAAGAAATTTTAAACTAAACAAGATATTAAAATCATAATGAAATAATTTCAATTAAATTTTAATCAATAAAAAAATTATATAACATTATTATATGAAGTACATATTTGTAAACATTATTTCAAAATTTAAAAACATTATATGGAGGATTTCATAAACAAATTTTCAAAAAATTTAAGTTAAAGTGCAAGTATTAAACCAATTTTTTCACATGATGAACATTATGTAGTATCTTAGCCAGGTTATTAAAAACCTTAAAGATAAAATTATCAGATTCAAATATTAAAAATAAAGATTTGAATTGTGAACAAATGAAGTATTTAGAAAAAAAATTAAATGGAACAAGTAGATAAAAAATTGTTATATTTACAATGTCATAGTCATTTCGTAACTTATTGCAAAATTATGAACAAAATATCAATAATACATAAATTTCATTATAATTAATTTTAAAACTATATAAGAAAAAATATTTAATGTTTGAAGTCAAAGACATTAAAATAAAATTTACTAAAACTAAATAAATCTAGCAAATACATATAAAAATATATAAAAAATTGCAATCCATTTAATAATTAATGAATGAACGTAAAATTTAAAAACATTTAATATACAAAAGTATATAATAAATGATAACAGAAAATCAGGCCATTCTACCATTGTATCTCAAAACTCATGCAACAGAATAATAATTTGTACTTATGTTTTTGCATTATACTACAAAACCGCCAAGTATGGTAAAAATTTCAAGAACCATTTGGGGTTTTAATGTGTTATGTTCCAAGTCATTGTGACTGTTGCATGAATTTGAGAAATAAGGTTTTGATATTCATAAAACTATAAAATTACAAATATTAACTACAATTTATTTAAACATACATTTTTTGGTAAAAATACCTTTTTATTTTTAATTACTTTGGTAGATGGCAAAACAATGGCTTGGACATAATGCATTAAAACCCAATATCAGTGGTATTTAAATTTGTGCTGTACTTTGATTTAGTATTATAGCCCGTGATTAAATAAATAAATATAAGAGAAATTAAATACATTAAAAAATAAACTTTATCAAAATTATTCGCCACATAATTGCTGGTTGAAATTAGGCATATGAAGCTCTTTAAAACCTTAAATTTTTAAATATAAAATTTTTAGAATATCGGAAAAACATGTAATATTATAAAAAGGATTATTGATGGTGTATATGAAATATAAAATAAAAATATAAGAAAGCAATAATAATAAATTTAAAATATAAAATAAAAGCATGTTGAAGCAATAATTATGATTTAAAAATGTGATTTAGAAATACTTAATAATATAAAAAGGAATAAGAAAGAATTTAAAATATAAACAATAAAAAATGTAAAATTTGATTTGTTAAATAATATATGCAATATATTTAATAAATGTAATTGATATAAGTATTAAATATTATTCCAACATGAAAAGTGGTTCGTAAAATATTGTAAAAGGTAATAAAAAAGAACTTAAGTCTGATAATACCATTGCTCCTTTTACAAATTTTACGGACCTTGCCAAAATGAAAATACAATAAAAAGAATTATAAAAGGCAATTATAAATAAAACTATTCCTTACATAAAAGTTAATAAAATAATATTAACAATGAAAAACATAAATTAAATAAATAGTATATAGCAATGGTTAAGAAGTATTAGAAAAATTTTCTATAGCGTCTACATCCTGGTATATTGTATGTTTTACCAATATTTTCAATAATATACATTAAAAATTTTATTTAATGATAAAAAGGTCCCTACATTTAATAGTTAAATGAAAACCTATTTTATATGTAAGTATAAAAAAATAATTTTAATTTTTTACATTAAAATACAATTATAATAAAATTATATTTAAATGCATATTTTACCTTTTACTACTACTAAAAGATTGGTTAAGCAACTTTTTTATTTTAATATAATACAACAGTCATTAGTTAACATTAACATTTTTCATTGTCAATAAAAAATGTAATAGCGCTTAAACAATACTGCTGTCAATAATTTTTAATTAATACCATCAAAAAATAAAGACGTTATACGAAAACTATCTAATACCAGGCTTAAGTTAAAACATGTTGCGTATCTCTATAATATGTATTAGAAATGTGACGTTAAACAAAAGTATATAATAAATCGCAACATGTGGGCAGGCCAGTCTACCATTGTACCTCAAAATTCATGCAACAGAATATAAATACACATTTTTTTGGCAATATACTACATACTACTACAAAACCGCAAAGTATGGTAAAAATTCCAACTACTGCTGGTGGGTTTTGAAGTATTATGTAAGCAAGTCATTGTCACTGTTGTATGATTTTGAGTAACAATATTTTCATTTTTAAAAAACTACAAAAGTACAAATATTAACTGCAATTTATTTGGTAAGAGTACATTTAATTTATATTTTTTGTTTTAAATTACATTTTTATGTACATAATGTGTACCATATTATTTATAATTCCTTGGTAGACTTGGCAAGACAATGACTTGTTACATAATACTTTAAAACTCTATACCAGTAGTATTTGGGATTTTTGCTGTACTTTGCTTCAATATTATAATAGCCCGTGGTTAAAAAAATTAAAACAATAAATAAGAAAAAATAAGCTTCATAATAATTACTCGTCACAAACCGGCTGGTGGGTATGAAGCTAATGAAGCATATTACAACATTATAATGAAAAAAAACCACAAAGCGATCAATAAAAGAAAAATAAGAGAGTAATAAATCGCAAAAGTATGAATCTTTGTGTGAATGTTTGTATGAAATCGAGTTGCCAGGTTATTAAAATTTGTTTTTTATTTTATATGAAAGATTCTACAATTTTAACAATAATAACTGCAGTTAGTAAACAAATCGTATTCTTTTAATATTTTGTTGAGTTGAGTAAAATATTTCTATAAATTATCTAAAATATAAATGAAATATTTATTAATATTATTATACATTCATATTTTTAAATTATTTAATTTATTTGTATTAAAAATTATCTGGCAACTCAAATAATTTCTAATAAAAATTAAAATATAATGTCAGAAAACTTTTTCAAAATTATATATTTCTTAAAAAAATGTAGAATGATTTGATAAACTTCTGTAACTAATTAAAAGTTAAATTCATACTATATAATAAAGATACACAAATACCAAAAATCTTCATGATTCACAACAATGTGAAATGGTATGTTTTTCTTATGTTCTAAAAAATATCATTTGTGAATTTTATATTTATAGATATTGGAAACTGAAGTATACATTGCATTGTTCCTGTGAAGTACATCGAAGATTTTAAATACAAGTTATATCCTTATTTGGACTATTGCAATTAATATAGAAGTTCTTTCATCTGAGGCGAAACTTTTTTTATAAAAAAGTGTTCAATGTTTACATATTTTTTATTAATTAGTAATATTTCCTTCTAAATACAGAACAATGGATCAAATCCTGAGATGGAAATTTCCTTCATTCTATATTACAAGAAAAGGATTAAATTTCAATGGAAGCATATGGACTATTAGTCCAAATCAAATATATACTACGTTGATGTTAAACAATATTTGGAAAATGAATCCATTTTAAAACGAAGGCATCATTTGAATAAAAATTATCTTCCTTTATTATATAAGTTTTCATTGTTTATAGGGTAGCAGTTTCACAAAAAATATATTTTTGGAAAACTTGTCAAGAATAACCTCCTTTGGAAAGCGATATTGAATATTTTGGAACTTAAAATGGAAACCACTCTATTCGCTGACGATTCTGCTACCATCGGAAAAACTATATTATTATTGACGAAGTTGTACAAGAATGGTAAATACATTTATATTTAAAGAAAAAAATATATTAATTAATTACTATTTTTTATTTAACAGAACGCATATCTGTTTGATGACTGGAGGAAAATTTCGTCGTATTTTCAGAAAGTAAACATTTAAATTACTACATGAAATGAAAGAAACATTCTTCAAATTTTGCGTGACAAATTCTACGAGAAAACTTTGCAATGTCCAAATAAAGTAAGTCAAAATTCATATTAACATTCTCTGTGGCCTTGATATACAGTATGTCATCGGATCGAGTTAGAAAGAAGGAAAACATTTTTATTTTTTATTTTACGAGAAACATGTATTCTTAATAAATGTTTTTACATGTTTCAATACTGACAATTCAGTTTTAACCTTTTCAAATTTTCTTTTAGTCTCAGACAAAAGTCGAACATAGTTCGACTTAGAATTTTTCTAATTGTAAGCCCCAAAAAACAAGTTTGCGTTATCATAGAAATTATTGTTAACATGACTTTAACTTTAGTTTCATAAATTTAACAACAAAAATAATATAAACAGTAACTATTCTACTCAATCGATTCACGGTTTGTTGAGCGCACAATTGTAGTCTTCGATGCAATTATTTAACTTCTTTGAATTTGAATCCATTGCACCTTTTAGTGTTTCTTGTGTCAGTATTAGTTGTTGTTGATTTTGTTATTGTTGTTGAGTTTGTTATTGTTTTTGCATTCCAGGACGCAGTAGACACTAGCCAAATCATATATCACCTCTCATTCTCAATAAAGAACAAAAATAACAATAACGAACTCAACAACAATAACAAACTCAACAATAATAACAAAATCGACAACAAATAACTAACACGAGAAACACTTAAAAGAGCGCAATTGATAAACCACACATGGAAATCGCAAAATGGAATGAATACAAAACCCGCCAATGCCGTCGATTTAAATTTCTGCCACCACTTTTTCTCTTCCGCCTGGATTGGTATGAAATAAGGCAATCATGGAATGACGTGAAATGAAACAATCATAGAATGGTCTGAAGTGAGATAAGAGGGACAAGATCGACATTTGAAAGCAAATTTTATTAGTAAGTTTTAAATGATTTATTAAACGTAAAATAGTATAACAATGTCAGTGAACATTAAATCTATATAAATACAACTTGTTTTCGATGGAAGAGTATATTTTGACTTTTATTTAAATTTCCGCCACTGGAATTCTGTGAAATGAGATGAGAGGCTTGGGCAAAGTCGACAGTGCTGCTCTCGTGCCCTACACATGGAATAAAATTAGTTGCCATTTATTAATTATGGTACCTTTGTTACCGACATTCCGATAAATCAATGACGTTTGCTATTTCATTCTATACAAATTATGTTCATATTTGTTCTTAGGAATAAAAAAGTAAGTAGAGAACTGGACAAAGCTTCAATATAATGTATTATAATTTATAATTGGTTATATTTAACTGTAAATGTTTGCTAGATGACATTTACTTTAAACGTCTTTTTTTTTGGCTTACAACCGTCGAGCAGTGCAGACGTGTGGTTCTATTCCGTGCGCGTGCAGTGTCGAAAAGTGTGTCATACAGTGTGTGCTTACAGTGCAAATTTATTTCCTGTGTTCATCGCAATGAAGTATGTCGAAGAAGATTGAAAAGTCAATAGCTAAAATAACAAAAAGAGACGGCGTCTTCTTTTTGATTCCACCTAGCGGGAAATCATCTATACCGCCAGAGCTTAAGAATGCAGCATTGGTACTTAGAAACCAGCCAAGCTCAGTAAATCAACCCGGCACATCCCCAACCAACCTAGCTATGCCTGTTAACCATTCACCACTTAGAAATTCCAATACAACATCAACTACGACTTATCCTCAGACACTTTCATCAACCAATACGCCCCCAGCCAACCCCATAACGGACGCTTCTCAGAATCCTCTCCAAACTAATACTCCAATTCCCTTTACACAGATATCCGAAATCGAAAATCAGCCTCAAACTCAAAACTCTCCTACAGGATACACCCAGATTTTTCCACCTTTATCGAACAGCGCGAACAGTAGCTCAGAATGGCAAACAGTTAAATCAAACAAAACAAAACGAAATAGTCCAGAAATTAACAGCAGGAACGTCAGACAAAAAACTCTAACTGATTTTGTGGTAAGGATAAATACTCAAAATAGATTCCAGGAATTAACTAATCAAGACCCAGAAAATGATACTGATGACGAAAATACAGTTGAAAAACGAGAACCTAAACCGCCACCTATTTTTATTCCTGATATAATTAAATTGCAACCATTACTGGAAATATTGAACTTAGTAGCCAAGGATGATTATTTTTTAAAATCAATGTCAAACAATCAGGTTAAAGTCCAACCCCATACATCTGAGAGTTACACAAAAATCATTAAGACCTTAACAGAGAAAAAAACGGCTTTTCATACATATCAGTTAAAACAGAAAAGAAACTTTAGAACAGTCCTAAGAAATATCCACTACTCTGCGGATATAGAATATTTGAAAACTGAAATAGAGTCGTATGGTCACAAAGTTATTAATATTCACAATATTAATAATTGGAAAACTAAACAGCCGCTTCCCATGTTTTATGTGGACTTAGAACAGCAGGAAAATAATAAAAAAGTATACGACATTAAATATTTATTAAACTGCAAAATTGAATTCGAACCTCCGCGAGTAAAACGACAAATCGTACAGTGTACTAATTGCCAAAGATACGGACATACCCATAACTACTGCGAGCGGCAAGCACGCTGTGTGAAATGTGGGAAAAATCATCATACATCTACGTGTGAAAAACCATCTAATACAGATGCAACCTGTGCCTTATGTGATGGAAAACACCCTGCAAATTACAAAGGTTGCGCAATATACAAAGAGATTCAAAAAAGAAAATATCCCACTTTACGTACTAAACAAATTACTCAACGACCTACAAATAATAATGTCAACATCCGTCCAGCACAATATGTAAACAATAACAATACATATGCAAGTGTTGCAAAAATGTCTAATCAGCAACCTACTAATATTAATGCAAATACTGCAAAAAATTCACAGGTCGAGACACCAGCTAATGAAATCGTTACCCCGGAAATAAACACACAAGGTAATTCTAATAAAAATCTAGAACAAATGTTATGTAAACTAATGGAACGTATGGACACAATGTTAAATATTTTAACAACATTAATTTCAAAAATGAAATGAATACTCAGATGAAAATTGTATTATGGAATGCCAACGGCTTGGCTCAACATAGCCAAGAATTAAAATCATTTATTATTAACCACCAACTAGATATAATACTTATATCAGAAACTCATTTCACGAATAAAAACTACCTTAAAATACCAAATTATTCAATATATTCAACAAATCATCCTGACGGAACGGCTCATGGTGGAACTGCAATTATTGTAAAAAATTCAATTAAACATTATGAACTTGTAAAATACCAGAAAGAATATCTGCAAGCCACAAATATAAAAATTGAAACGCTATCGGAATCTTTTGTAGTGTCAGCAATTTATATGCCACCGAAACATATAATTAAAAACGAAGAATGTACTACCTTTTTTAATACATTGGGAAATAAATTCATTGCTGGTGGAGATTACAATGCTAAACACCAAATTTGGGGATCGAGACTCATTACACCAAGAGGAAGAGAATTACTCAAAACTATCCAAAATAAACATTACATAACCCTTTCAACTGGAGAACCAACCTACTGGCCGACTGACCCAAATAAAATACCTGATCTACTTGACTTTTTCATAGTCAGTGGAAAATCAGAAAAATATTTTAAAGTAGAATCCTGCGTAGATTTATCATCAGACCACTCACCCGTAATTCTAATATTCAGTACACAAATACCAAAAGTAGATAAACCCGCCTCTCTCTATAATAAAAAAACGAATTGGCACAAATTCAGGAACATACTAGAAAGTAAAATCTCGTTAAATGTCAGCTTAAAATCTCAAGAAGACTTAGATAATGCTGTAGAACATTTAACAAAATCAATTCAGGAATCTACTTGGCAATCGACCCCAATACAAAAATCTTGTAATACTGTAATAAACATACCAGCGTACATCAAACATTTAATAGCCCATAAACGGAAAATTAGAAGAATCTGGCAGACAACTCGAGACCCCCAAGTAAAAAGTAAATTAAATTAAGCCACCAAAGACTTGAAAAAAATATTGCAACAAGAAAAAAATGAAACAATTCAAAACTATCTTGAGAATTTATCAGCAACAGAAGCAAGTGACTACTCATTATGGAAAGCAACGAAAAAAATCAAACAGCCCCAACAACACATTCCACCTATTAGGAAAGAAGGCGGACTATGGGCAAGGACTGACTCTGACAAAGCTCTAGCCTTTGCAAATCACCTAACAAAAGTATTCCAACCTTTTCCACCCTCGATACCACCAGAAGATGAACAATTCATATACAGCACGTTAGAACATCCCTTTCAGTTGGATTATCCTATACGACATTTTAAACCGAAGGATGTTCTCGAGATAATATGCAAACATATAAATCCAAAAAAAACTCCCGGATACGATTTAATCTCTGGAAAAATTTTAAGACAATCCCATTTAAAGCAATCATTCTTATAACTTATATATTTAACACAATCTTAAGACTTGGAGTTTTTCCATCACAATGGAAAGTAGCTCAAATTATTCTTATACACAAACCAGGGAAACCCGCTGAGGAAACATCGTCCTATCGTCCAATAAGTTTACTACCTGTACTTTCAAAAGTATTTGAAAAACTTTTCATCACAAGACTGGAGCCCATACTTATGCGAAGAAAATTAAGTCCTGATCATCAGTTTGGCTTCCGAAAACAACACTCAACTATTGAGCAGGTTCATAGAGTAGTCGACGTAATAAACAAAACATTTGAAAGAAAACACTACTGTTCAGCAGCTTTTATAGATGTTTCGCAAGCGTTCGATAAAGTGTGGCATATTGGCCTGCTATATAAATTAAAAAGTAACATCCCTCATACCTTCTATCAAATCCTAGAATCCTATCTAACAAACAGATATTTTACAGTAAAATACAAAGAAGAATGTAGTCCATTATACCCAATCAAATCAGGAGTACCCCAAGGTAGTGTTCTTGGACCTATTCTCTACCTCATTTACACGGCTGATATTCCAACAACTCCAAATTCTACAGTTGCCACATTTGCTGATGACACAGCAATCCTAGCTTGTCATAAAAATTCAGCAGAGGCCTCACATTTTCTTCAAATACAGCTTAAAAAAATCGAAAAGTGGTTAAAAATCTGGAGAATAAAAGCCAACGAAACCAAATCAGTCCATGTAACCTTTACCTTGAATAAAAGTACGTGTCCTGTGGTAACACTCAATAACCAACCGCTACCGCAAACTGAAGAAACAAGATATCTAGGAATACATCTTGATAGAAGACTAACATGGCGTAAACACATCTTCTCAAAAAGAAAACAACTGGGACTAAAATTCAGGCAGCACTATTGGCTATTAGGTAGAACTTCCAAACTGTCACTGGAAAACAAACTACTGATATATAAAAGCATCTTTAAACCAGTCTGGACGTATGGAATACAACTCTGGGGAACAGCAAGCAACTCCAATATTGAAATACTTCAACGCTTTCAATCTAAGTGCCTCCGAACAATTACAAATGCTCCTTGGTATGTGCCAAATGTAAACATCCACAGAGACCTCAACATGTGTACAGTGAAAGAAACAATCGAACAATTTAATACCAAATATCTTAAAAGACTTGAAGCCCACCCAAACACAAGTGCAGTGAAATTGTTAGACAGCAGTGAGGACATACGACGATTAAAACGTTTTAGGCCCGGTCTTATAAAACTATTTAATCAAAGATTAAAATTTACTTAACAACTAAATTAACTTAACTGAAGATTTCAGTATTATAAAGGTATTTTAAATTGCAATTTAAAATATTCTGCGATTAGATTTTACTTGACAATTATACTAATTTAACTGGAGATTTCAGTCTTATAAAGACTATTTAAATTAAATACGCAAGTAAATCTGACAACTAAAATAACTGAAGAAAATTGTGATATTAAAATTTAATGGAAGCTTGTGAATATCATTCTGCGGATAATATTGATTATCATTCTTTTAAAAATACAACAAAATAGCAAAATTTAAGAAATAAATAGGTACGTACTTATAAAACATGTAAATAAAATTATATCTGTTGTAATGTAAATTATTATTACATTTTATTTTTTGTAGGTTGTAAATTAAAATTTAATTTATTTTCAAATTATAAAAATGTCGTCTGTATCATCCATATCATCAGCATCATCTATATATTCCGTATCATCTGTGTCTGATACTTCAACGGATGAATCTGAAGATGAACCACAAAGAGGAAAATTTCCACGAATATTTAGAGACAGAACCAATCCCTTTGATGTGTATAGTGAAAATGAATTTAAAACCAGATTTCGACTATCCAAACAATGTGTACTGAACGTATTAGAACAAATTGAAGAACATTTGAAGCCACTAACTTTAAGAAATAAGCCTATATCACCTGTGAACCAGCTCTTAATTACTTTACGTTTTTATGGTACAGGATCATTCCAAATAGTGATTGGTGATCATTTTATTGTTACTAAAGCTACAGTGTCTAGGATTATTCATCGTGTAACACATCACATAGCATTATTGGCAGCTACATTTATAAAAATGCCAGACACAATTGTAAAACGAAATAAAATATGTGATGAATTTTACGGCATAAGTCAGTTTCCGAATGTATGTGGCGCGATAGACTGTACGCATGTAAAAATTCAGTCACCAGGAGGAAACAACGCTGAAATATTTAGAAATCGAAAAGGATATTTCTCAATAAATGTTCAAGCTGTTTGTGATGCTAAACTTCATATAATTGATCTAGTAGCACGTTGGCCTGGTAGTACACATGATTCCAGGATATTTGATAATTCAGTGTTGCGAGCAAAATTTGAAAATAATGAATTTGGAAATTGCTACTTACTAGGGGATAGTGGATATCCTTGCAGAAGATATCTTTTAACACCGTTGTTAAACCCAAACACTCCAGCGGAAAATAGGTACAACAGTGCACATATCAGAACTCGAAATACAATTGAAAGAACTTTCGGTGTTCTTAAACGAAGATTTCCATGCTTGTCAAACGGATTAAGAATAGCGTTAGAAAAATCATTTGCAGTGATAGTAGCGGTTTGTGTTTTACATAACATATGTTTGGATATGAATGAAAATTTTTATGATATTGACAATAATGAAGTGGCAGAAGATGCAGATGGAGATGAAGAACAAGTAAATAGAAATATTCAAGGGGAAAATTATGCTGTAAGAAATGCGGTAATAAATGAAATATTTTCAGGATAATTGTTTCTATAATGTGTATTTATATATGAAAATAAGTACATTCTGTAATAACTACTAATAAAAATATGTATTTTTTCTATAACAAACATTTTTTATCAAAAATATACAAAATTATTTTATAAAAAACTAGGAATAATTATCACCGCAAAAATTAATACTATTTCAGTCATCTGCAGATATAGTAAGACCTTCTTTTCTAGCTAGTATCTTTATACTGATTTCCTTCTCTTTAATCTCTAGAATTTTTTCTTCTTTTTTCAAAAGTAAAATATCTTTTTCTATGATTTCTTTCTCTAAACGTATTTTCAAAATTTTTAATTTAATATCTTCTTTTTCATTTGACTTTCCTTCAGACTTTTCTCTCTTTCTTTTATATAACATTGCATTTTTACTTTTATTTAAATATTTTTTTGGTGTTGACATCGCAGTTGTACATACTGCTGGTGATGGCTCTTCTATAACTGGAGATGTTGACTGAGTACAACGCGATGAAGGAACTATTTCATTGATTGGATATATATTTGAATGATTTTCATTAGATTCATTTAAAAAACATTGTGATTGTACATCCTGTAAAATGAAATTTGTAGTATATCATAAAAAGTACATTAGTTTTAATTTAAAAATTAATGTTGATAAAATCAATGAATCAAATATTATTCGGTGGAATAGTGTATTCAGTATTATGAATCAAAGATCAAAGCCCTTAATGTTACTATGATTTCTAAATTACTTTATCATTAATATATACCAACTTACATTTATAGTGTCCACTAAAAGTATAGGAGCATTATCATCTGAAATAGCAACAAAGATTTTTTAATCTAATAACAGATAACTTTAATTAAAATAATTGTAGTGAAAAATATACCTAATATTGCTGAACTATCATACATATTTGGCATTTCGAATAAAGCAGCTTCATTTATCTGAAGAAATTTCTCACTTATTCCATCCAGTTTGTTGCTAGAAGAACCGCCGCCTGTTTTGTATAATTCAACCTAAATTTTAATGAAATTATCAATATTTTAAGACATAACAATCAAAGAAATATTTTCCGTTATACTTCGGTATACCAATAATAATTTATACTTACTTTTTGTGAAGCTTTATCTTTTTTGGCTTTTTGTTTTATATTTTCATATAAAAGTTTTAGTTGAGTTCCAGTTCTAAGCCCTGTTTGCTGAATTGCATTGAATTTCTTTGCAATTAAATTCCACGTTTCTTTTTTGTCCTTCGCATGTTTATCGTCTGTTTTTTTATTTTCAATTATATGCAGGTATTCTTCTACTATCTCTAATAAAGTATATTTTTCGTTTTCAGTATAATTTTTACCTCTTTCTCGTTTTTTATCCATAACCTTAAATTCAATTAAAGTGACAGCCGACTGCTGGCAATAATAAATGAGAAGTTAGCAACCAGTACAAAAGCCAGCAATACACAAGAAAAATAAATAATAGAATAGTTAAATCTTCAGTTAGTTAATTAATACATAAATTAGTTTTATAATACTCAATT
Organism: Stenolophus ochropezus; assembly: GCA_035578165.1. NCBI lineage: Eukaryota > Metazoa > Arthropoda > Insecta > Coleoptera > Carabidae > Stenolophus > Stenolophus ochropezus. The sequence continues at coordinate 19,966,046 of JAQOWZ010000016.1, forward strand.
TAGATTTAACAATCAATTAAATTTACTTATAAAGTAGTTAACTGAAGATTAGTTTCACGTTTATAAGACCGGGCCTTAAACCATTAGATTTAGTAGATAGATTTAACTAACATTATATAGTTTTAATATTTCGAGTTTTTGTCAGTGGACAAATGCTCCTCATGTAATTCATTTGCTGTTATATTTTTACTTATTATCTTATATTTAGATAGATTGTAAAATTCTTAGGATATACAAAAAAAAAAAAACGTCAAATTTGAAAATTCAATATAACCTCAAATTTTAAAAATATTTTAGTAGGCTGTATTTATTTGGAAAATGTGAATGCAAACTTAAACTTATTCATATTGGTACCAAATAAACAATCAAATTTCATAGTAAGTGAAAATTTTAAGTGGTGTTCTAACAGATATAGAACGAGAAAGAAATGTCTAAACAAAGATAGAAAATATGTATGTTCAACTCATCATCCCAGCAAAAGAGCTGGATAAGTTTGATCAGTTCGAGATCTGTTCTAGGTTACTTCAAACGTACTAAGTAAACAGAATTAAAATATCAGGTTACTTAAAAAGTTACAAATAAATACGGTCTATGACACCAAATATTATATATTTTTTTACAATACTGTATAGTTGTTAGCATTAACTGAGTTTGCATGCGATCATTGTTAAAATTAATAAATTACATTGGTTTCTTGAATATAATTTGGTTTGATTGACACACGATTTTATTAATTACAAACATTACATATTAATTTGTTCATTATACACTGGGAGTATATAAAAATTCTTTTTATCATGTCCATATGTCATAATAATCTTTTAACAGCAATTAATTTATAAAGTCTTGTATACGGAGCTTGGGTAGAATTTATTTATAAAATTTTGATAATATAAATAAAAAGAGGAATAAGAAAAGTTAGAGACTCATACGTGCTTTCATAGAATTTGTTGAATATTACTTCGTATTTTACACTTTTCTAGTTACTCGAGCACTGTTCCTATGGTTATATATGTCAATAAATAGTATTGTTGTGTTCATATTTTCATGTGTGTCAAATATATGTTTCGTACAGTTATAAAAGTGTTTTCTGTGTGTTATCTTTGCTCAGTAGTTCCCGCTGATGAATTATCAACAGGTTATGGGCCCAGGAATGCGAAATTAAGCAAAGAATAAAGTAAAAAAAAAAAAAAGGTGTACGTCGCGAGTCGCGTGAAATAAGCCAAAATGAACGTGGGTGGTACCGTGCGCTTCGAGCAACTAAACAAAGACAATTATGATACATGGCGAATTCAGATGCGTGCTGTGCTAATAAAGAATGACGCCTGGGGATACGCTAGCGGCACGTTGACAAAACCCGAAGTTGTTGACGGAGATCCACAATCAGCGGCGGCGGCTGCAAGTTGGACACAAGGCGATTTAAAGGCTCAGTCCGACATTATTTTGGCGATTAGTCCTTCAGAGATCAAGCCGGTAAGGTCGTGCAAGACAGCTCGCGAAATCTGGACGAAGCTAGCAGACATTTACCAGTCAAAAGGTCCGGTAAGGAAAGCTGCACTGTTAAACCGATTAATCTCTCACAAGATGCAGGACGGTGACGACGCACGACGCAGTACACAGGAGTTCATGAATATCACCGATAGATTAGGCGAAATGGATATTGAGATAAATAAAGATCTCCTAACGGTGATGCTTTTACGCAGTCTTCCAGATTCATTCGAGAATTTCCGATGCGCGATTGCATCGCGAGACGATCTTCCTGATCCTGATATGCTTTGCGTCAAAATACTCGAAGAATGCGAAGCACGAAAGGAAGCTGGCCGAAGTACGTCAAATCAAAATGCATTGGCAGTTGGCAAGACTACGTACAAAAAGGATAACCGTAAAAGCGACAAGAACGAAAAAGGAAACATGCAAAACCAGAAATCGAAGATAAAATGTTTTAGATGTCACAAATATGGACATATGGCAAGAGACTGCGATGCAAACATAAGGTCTCAAAATAAGGGTCAGTCTGCAAGTCGTGCTGACGATGTGAGTTTTTACGTTGCCTTCAAGGCAAGTGAACGCGATCATGCTCTCCAAACAGATACGCGGTCGTATCGCAGCACCTGGTGCATGGATAGCGGTTGCACGGCACATATGTGCAACGATATTGAAGCATTCACGAAGTTTAACTCACATGACCAAGGTACGTTGAATTTAGCCAGTAATTCGATTACAAAAATTGAAGGAAAGGGTGTAGTCCCAATTACGGCAGATGTCAACGGATTTGAAAAGACAGTTCATTTCCAAGATACGCTATATGTGCCAGATCTTCGAACCAATCTTGTCTCGATCAGCAAAATAGCTGACAAAGGATACACTGTAGTATTCAACAAGGAGAAGGCCGAGGTAGTTGATGGCGATGGAAAAGTCACATTTATCGCTGACCGTGCGGATGGGCTGTACTACATTCGAGATACGAAGAATGACGAGTGCAAGACAGCTGTCGGATTACCAAGAGAGAACTCTTTAAAAGATTGGCATATCCGTCTCGGTCACCTCAACTTACAATCGCTGCGTGAAGCTGTGAGAAGCAGAGCAATCTTGGGAGTGAATATCAGTGACATAAATGCTGATTTCACCTGCGAGACGTGCCTAGAGGGGAAAATGACACGACTTCCATTCCCAAAGAAATCAGAAAGAGTGTCGGATATAGGAGATATTATTCACTCGGACATTTGTGGGCCGATGCGAGTAATGTCGAACGGCAAAAATCGATATTTCATTACGTTTATCGATGATCGTTCAGGTTGGTGCGAACTACGTTTCATCAGCCACAAAAACCAAGCTCTCAAACAGTTTGATAGCTTCAGAGTTCTGTTTGAAACTCAGCAGGGGAAGAAGATAAAGAATCTTCAAACGGACAATGGACTGGAGTATCTGAATAATCAATTCGATGATCTTCTCCGAAGTCATGGAATAAAGCGGCGACTAACGGTTCCACATAATCCGCAGCAAAACGGGATCGCAGAAAGGCGCAACCGTACCCTTATGGAAACAGCAAGATGCCTTTTGATCCAATCGGGCTTACCGTCATCGTTTTGGGCGGAAGCAGTGAACGCTGCGAACTACGTCAGAAACCGGTGCCCTACGTCTAAACTGCAGGGGAAGACACCGTACGAGATATGGCACGGGAAACCTCCAGACGTGAGTATGTTGCAACAATTCGGCCGTGAGGTTTATGTTTTAGATAAATCTTCAAATAAAAGTAAAGTTGCACCTCGTTCGAAGAAAGGTATCCTTGTGGGATACAGCGAGGAATCCAAAGGCTACAGAGTATGGATTCCAAGCGACAGGAAGACAGAAATATCCCGAGATATCAAATTCCTTGAGAGAATGTCGACTGAAGCAACCGGAGCACCAGTGAAACCATCACCTTCAAAATTTACTTCTTTAGAGCTGGATCAGCCACGCGAAGATGAAGACATCGCCGACGTCCAATTACTTACAGGTTCGCGTGCTGCCGGAGAAGAGGTAAATGATCCGAAAGAAGATTTTTCGGACGACGATTTTGAAGATGGTTTTCGAGGTTTTACGCCCGTCGAAGCCACGGCGGAAGCGCCGCGAAGACGAGGCCGCGGAAGACCAAGTTTGCTACGAACAGGGCAGCCAGGAAGACCCAGAAAGCTGTACAATGAAGCTCATCAGGCAGATGAAAGTCAGATCGATTCGGCTTTTCTGACAGAAGTTCCACTAACTCAGGCTTTATCAAGTTCTGATTTGGATGAATGGATGCTCGCAATGTCACGCGAGGTTCAGTCAATACTGCTGAACGAAACATGGGAACTCGTCGAAAGACCAGAAAAACACAGCGTCGTTGGTAGCCGTTTCGTGCTGCGAAACAAGTTTGGTACGAATGGAATCCTGGAAAAACGTAAGGCCAGAATAGTAGCCAGAGGTTTTTCACAACGACCTGGTTACGACTTCCAAGATACCTACGCTCCAGTGGCTCGTCTCGACACAATAAGATTAGTTTTGGCAATTGCTGTACACAAGAAAATGTTTGTACGGCAATTCGATATCGAGACTGCTTATCTAAATGGATACCTAGACGAAGAAGTTTACATGGAAGTACCGGAAATGATGGAAGAAGTGCTACGCTTCATGATCCAAAAGAAAGGATTGGATTCCAGAGTTGCTAAAATAGCGAAAAACTCATTAAAGAAGCTTAAAACAGGGAACCAGGTATGCCGTCTGAAAAAGGCGTTGTACGGTCTTAAACAAGCAGGACGCGCTTGGCACAAGCGTCTCGACACAGAGCTGCGCAATATGGGAGCGCGCCCATCAAATGGCGATTCATGCTTGTACTTTGTTAGGAATTAAAGGAAGTATCCACAATAACTAGAAACACTTAGAACAGATAAACGTATATTGAATAAAGAATTATTCACACTGACAGATATACTATTACATATCAACTGTTTTATATATAAATATAACATTGCTAATAGGTGGCATGGATTATGAAGAGAATAATGTGATGGGTGCATCGTTGACATTTACATAAACTCTAACACTTCCCCTCGATGCGCAAGTCACATAATTCTTTTGCATAATATTTTATTAATACATTGCATAAATGTGTTCTTCGGAAGTCCCTTTGTTAGGCAGTCGGCCAACATCTCTTCAGTAGACACATATTCAGGTTTAATTATGTTACTGTTGACTGCATCCCGTATGAAATGACATCTGATGTCGATATGTTTGCTTCTGTTATGAAAAGATGAATTCTTTGCAAGACTAATCGCACCATGATTGTCGTTCAGTAATCTGGTAGAATGCTTCGTGTGGATCCCTAATTCTTTTAGGAAGCTTCTTAGGTAGATAGTTTCCTTTGTCGCATCTGATAATGCCATATACTCTGCTTCGGTCGAAGATAAAGCTACCGTTCTTTGTTTTCTGGATTCCCAGGTGATTGGACCACCGTTGAGAGTGAAAACAAATCCGGTATATGATCGCCTATCGATGTTACAATTTCCCCAGTCGGCATCGACATATCCTACTAAGCTTTGCTTGTCAGGACTGTAACTAATTCCAATATCTATTGTTCCTTTCAGATATCTTAAGATTCGTTTAGCAGCCATCCAATGAGTATGATTGTAGTAACTGTTAAACTGACTTAGATAACTTACGGCGTATGCGATGTCGGGTCTGGTAGTTACCGATAAATATGTTAAACTTCCAATTAATTCACGGTATGGGAGTTTTGTATCTTCTTCACTTGGATTATCCTCACGCTGAAGATTTGGACGAGGTATGATTGGAGTTCCGACCGAACAACACTCTGACATTCCAAAGCGTTCTAAAATGTCCAATATGTAGCCTCTTTGATTCAGAAAAATCTTCCCCTGCTTCCAGGTAAACTCTATACCAATACAGTGATTTATTTCTCCAAGTTTTCTTACCTCAAAATGTTGATTTAAATATGTAGATAAGTCGTCGGCTTGCTCTTGTCTTTTGGAAACAATGATGATGTCGTCTACGTAGATAGCAACGAATATCTTGTCTTCTTCTTGTCCGATAGTATAAACACAAGGATCGGATTTGGTTGGTATAGCTCCATATTCAGTCAAAACTGTGTTTAACTTATTATTCCAACTTCTACCTGCCTGTCGTAAGCCGTATAGAGCTTTCAGCAGTCTGCACACTTTATTTCCTTTCTTCAGTTCTTGTAGCATGTTTCTTGACTTATTTATAATATTTTTATCGAATTTCTTACTTGATATAATTACTTCTAAGGATTCTTTTAATTGTTTTGGCGGTTCCATAAAGATAGTTTCTTCCAGTTCACCATTAAGATACGCAGTAGTGATATCAAGTTGATATATTTTCATCTTAGAAGCGGCTGCAATACTTGCTAACGTTCTGATTGAACTTATACGAGCTACAGGAGAAAAAGTTTGATTAAAATGTATACCTTCCTGCTGAGTAAAACCTTGAGCCACAAGTCTAGCTTTTCTTCTTTCTATAGTTCCGTCTAATTTATATTTATTTCGCAGGGTTATTCTACTTCCAATAATAATTTCATCTTTAGGTCGATCGACTAACTTCCAAGTATCATTCTTCAATATTGAACTTATTTCATTAGCGATTGCGTCACGCCATTCTTCAGCATCTGGTCCGTTCATAGCTGTTCTTATTGGAATTTCGGCAAGAAGACAGTCTTCATTATTACTATTTTCTTCAGCCAGGCATTTGTCAGGTTCTCTTACTAAATTATATTTTTTACATGGTCTGCCTCTAGATCCGCTTCTTATTATTTTAGGTCGGCCACGACATCTTGATTCGACGGTACTTTTGTTTTCTTCAGTATTTTTATCTTCATGTTCAAATCTGTTTTCTTCATAACTACTTTCGTTAAATTCCCATTGAGAACTCGTTAGTTCTACATCAATTGTATCTTTTCGATCTTCTTTTTCTGCAGTGTAGAATTCTGTGAAACTTTCACATGTTGTGATTTCTACATTTGAAAAATGTACGTCTCTTGAAATTTCAACCTTTTTAGTTGCAGGGACCCATATTCTATATCCCTTCGACTTATCGTCATATCCCAGGAATACGCCTTCAATGGATTTCGGTTCTAATTTTCCTATCTTCTCTTTACGGTTGAGTAGAAATACATTACTGCCAAATTCTTTTAATTCGAATAATTTCGGTTTCTTTCCAGTCCATGCTTCGAATGAACTTGATCCATTTAGGCTTTTCGTAGGACATCTATTACGGATGTAGTTCGCAGTATTTACTGCTTCAGCCCAAAATTGTGGAGGTAAATTCGTTTGCATTAACAAACATCTAGCAGTTTCCATTAATGTTCTATTTCTTCTTTCTGCTACTCCGTTTTGCTCAGGATTGTTTGGAATCGTGAGACGTCTTGTAATACCTTTACTCTTCAGATAGTCTTCTAGTTCTTTGCAGACGTATTCTGTTGCGTTGTCAGTTTGCAAACATTTCACTCTTTTTCCTTGTTGAGTTTCGAACATTTCTAAAACATTTCTTGTAGTCCGGGGAACTTCACTTCTTGACTTTACGAATCTGACTTCACACCATCTTGTCTTATCATCTATGTATATAATACAATAGCGACATTTTCCTAGTGATTCGACTCTCATCGGACCACAAACGTCTGAATGAATTATTTCTAGTTTTTCGGTAATTCGTTCAGATTTGACAGGAAAAGGTGTTCGTGTCATTTTTCCCTTGACACATATGTCACATTCAAATTCATCATTTATTTTAGGAGAATTTATGAGAGGGATTTCATCATTGTGTATCAATCTTCGCATATCTGTGACGTTTAAATGTCCTAGACGTCGGTGCCATGACATAAATGACTTTGACATGTCATCTGTAGTAGCTGCTATACTTTCTTCTATCTTCTCTCGTGCGTAGTAGAGATTACCGATTCTATCAGCTATCAACTTAATATGTCCTTCTCTGTCGTAGACTGAAGCTGTATTTTTCTTGAATAACACTTGAAAACCATTATCTGTTATCTTACCGATTGACAACAAATTCGTTCGTAGATCAGGTACATAGAGAGTTTCGGTCAATGAAATATTTTTTGTATTGCCATTGACATCAGCTACGAATGTTGCAGTACCAGCACCAATTATTTCTGTAGATTCGTTACTAGCGAGATTTAATGCTCCACTTCTGTGATGAAGTTCAATAAAGTCGCTCGATTTCTTGCAAACATGTGTAGTCGCACCACTATCTAAACACCAACTTCTGTTCTGCTTAGATATACCGCTTTGAAGAGCTTCAGCGACGAAACCAACATTCTCTGTATTCTTGACTTCAGGTTTCTTTTTCCCGCTTCTACATTCCGCAGCTTTATGACCAATTTTCTGACATTTGTGACAACGGAATCGAAAATATTCTTTTCTTTCGCGATTATCCGAATTTGAATACGTTGGTTTATTTTCACGATAGTTTGATTTATCGAATCTTTTCTGTGAATACAAGGCGTTTATATTACTATTGTTTTTATTCGTGCGGGCGTCACTTTCCTCGATGATTTTAACGCGTAACACGTCGGGTGTAGGCAAATCATCGCGTGATTCTATGGCGCATCTAAAATTCTCAAATGTTGGAGGTAAACTGTAGAGGAGCATGATAGTTAATAAATCGGAATTAATATTCACATCCATTTCATTTAACTTATCTACTGTATCGAAGAATTTATTAATGTGATTTCTAATATCATCATTTTCACTCATTTTATGTAGAGTTAGTTGCTTCAATAACGTGGCTTTACGAGCAGGACCCTTCGATGCATAATAATCCTCAAGTTTATTCCAAACACTGCGCGACGTAACGCAATTCTTTTCTAATTTAAGTTCAGTAGCGCTCATGCACAAAATGATATCTGCTTTCGCTTTAGCATCGTTTTTGGTCCACGTTCTTAGTGCATCATCACCATCTGTGGGAGTCGGTTGTGGACACTCACCGTTGACATACGACCATGTATCATTTTTTATTAATAACGCTTGCATTTGCAGCTTCCACGTATCATAGTTCTCCTTATGTAGAACATCTATACGCGTAAAATTATGAGCACTCATTTTCAAAATGAATATGATATGGTCGAAAATATAATTCAGTGTTTCTCGGTTTTCTCGTGGATGTAGCCTGGGCCCATAACCTGTTAGGAATTAAAGGAAGTATCCACAATAACTAGAAACACTTAGAACAGATAAACGTATATTGAATAAAGAATTATTCACACTGACAGATATACTATTACATATCAACTGTTTTATATATAAATATAACATTGCTAATAGGTGGCATGGATTATGAAGAGAATAATGTGATGGGTGCATCGTTGACATTTACATAAACTCTAACATACTTGATGAAGAGGGACAGTAATCTGATTATAATTATTATTTATGTCGATGACATATTAGTAATGTCGCAGAATGAAGAAGACATCGACCGATTCAAGGCTGAGCTAAGTAAGATTTTTGCCATGAGAGATCTGGGAGATCCGAAGCGGTGTCTTGGAATAGAATTCACGCGAACCAATGAAAGTATCAAATTGAGTCAAAAGACTTACATTGATGAAATCCTGCGACGTTTTGGAATGGAAGAAGCTAAGCCAGTGTCGACACCACTCGACGCAAGCACAAAGCTAACCAAGACTGATCCGTGGATATCAGCAGATGGACCAAGACCACCTTACCGTGAGCTAGTGGGTGCATTGTTGTACCTATCAATCGCAACGCGTCCAGATGTGGCTCATGCAGCAAGCATATTGAGCCAATTCAACGATTCGTTCGGGAAAGCACACTGGATGGCCGCGAAAAGAGTGCTGCGGTACCTAAAAGGGACGGCGGACATGGGTATCGAGTATCGTCAAGACGGAGACTTCATCGAAGGATACGTGGATGCTGATTGGGCCAGATCAGCATACGACAGAAGATCGTTCACAGGCTACGCATTCACGATGTACGGAGGCTGTATTTCGTGGGATTCTAGGAAGCAGAGAACGGTAGCCTTATCGACGACCGAGGCCGAGTACATGGCCCTCAGCGAAGCCGCAAAGGAGGCCGTGCACTTGCGTCACCTACTGCTGGAACTCGGGGAGGAAGTTGACGCTATAAGACTCTCAAACGACAATAATGGGGCGCAGAATCTTGCCTCGAACCCAGTCTACCATTCAAGGACAAAACACATTGACGTAAGACATCATTTTGTCCGCGAAATCGTCAAATCGGGAATAATAAAATTGCAGCACGTTGCATCCGAAAAAATGCCGGCCGATGTACTAACAAAGGCATTGACCAAGTTTAAACATGAATGCTGTGTAGAATCTCTTGGATTAAGAAGATCAACTCAATGAGACCAGTGCTCTCGAGGGGAAGTGTTGAATATTACTTCGTATTTTACACTTTTCTAGTTACTCGAGCACTGTTCCTATGGTTATATATGTCAATAAATAGTATTGTTGTGTTCATATTTTCATGTGTGTCAAATATATGTTTCGTACAGTTATAAAAGTGTTTTCTGTGTGTTATCTTTGCTCAGTAGTTCCCGCTGATGAATTATCAACAGAATTAATAAAAATAATTTTCTTTTCCTGACTCTATTCTAAACACTCTGAATACATTCATTTTTGCTCCTTCTATAAGTTCACTGTGCGCTAATTCGATCTGTCAATCGTAGGTCACTACCACAACAAGGCGACAAATAAAAAATCAGAACGAAGCAGCTCGGGCAAACATTCACTCTAACACAGCATTAGAAGAAAACAATGAAGAATGAACAATTTATAACTTAAGAACAAATTTTATTAACTAAAAAAAAAAAAATTATTTACTTAGTAACTTATTCACTAACTTGTACGCCGCCCACCACTTCTTAGTATTCTATAAAAAAAAATTGTATGAGTTATAAAAAATATATAAATATGTTGATGTTTCTTCCTTACTTTAGCATTGTGGTAAGCCCAATATGAACGGCCACGATTCCAGCCACGGTAATTTCTCTGGCCTCGGCCGCCACGGTAATTACCATTACCTCGAAAATTTCCTCGGCCACGAAAACTTCCACGGCCGCGGAAACTTTCGTGACTTCTGCCGCGAATACTTTCTTCTTTCTTCCTCTCATCGTTTTCCTTCCCGTCCTCCTTCGCGTCCTCCTTCCCGTCCTCCTTCCCTTCCAATGTCTGTAACTGCCGCCTTAATTCTTTCATATAATTTTCAGTTTCTTTAATTTCTCTTTTTAGATCTTCCATTGTACCTGCCGTAGGAAAATATAAATCTATTAATAACAATAAGTAATAAATTATAATTTAAAATAATTACTTACTCTTTTCTTCTTCCATTTCTGCTGCACTACGATCGTATCAATTTTTTTTTTCAATAATTACTAATAAATTTTATTTGTACCCATGGCAATATTTTTCAAAATATATATATATATATATATATATATATATATATATATATATATATATATATATGTGAAATTTGTTCCTATTTTTATTGCTATTATAATGAAAGTTTCGTTTAAGAAATACAATTATACACAAATAAAACATCACATCAGATGTACAATTTTTATTTTAGAAATTTTGACGTTTCCCATTTATATAAATATATTATTATTAAAATACTTTTCATAATATAAATACATATTCCACCAAATTTTAATTGTTAAATAATTTCACGTTAGTGAAAAAAATTTTGGAATCGCAGTCGCCAGTTTTTGGTCATCCCATACAGGTCAAACCATTTATGTAATAATTTAAAATTTTATACTATTATATGTGGTTTCATAAGGAATAGTGCCTTTTTGAGGTCTCATATTTTTACCGTGCATACTTTTGCGTAATTAAATTAAAACTGAGCCAAAGTGTAACTTGACACAGAAGATCCAGAAACCATGTCTAAATTTAAGAAGAATTACTGTCATCGCTGGAAAGTGAGATCATTCTACACGGCTAATCATGCTTTAACTTCCATTCGTTTCATATCTTCGAACTTCCCTTCAAAATGTTTTTCACTATTTCTTATTGCACTACACAAAATTATTGTAATCGCTGGAAAACTTGTAAAGAAAGAGATGTTGTTATCATTTATTTCGTACATAATTCTCAGTAATATATTTTGCCAGCTGTCAATGTCAATTTAATAAATTAAATGTTTCCTACAAAAATTAAACTACTCTTTTGGAAAGGACAATTGGAACCAAAAATGGAGGTAATAACTAGATATTATAGTAAACAAAATTTCAACATTCTACTGTTAATCTTTTCTGCAAAATGGATTCAGGGATGGTCAAAATGAATATTTCCGTTGAAAACTCAAAACCGAAAATTTTCGCGAGTACAATACTTCCTTTTACTTAGTACAAATTGAAATGAAAATGTGTGTTCGTGTTTAGTACAGCATGTCCTTTATAAAAATACTTATACTTACGGTTAGATTTCTATGTATTTTTCTAAATGAAAACTGGTAAATTTTAGGCCTATAAGATATTCGACGTTACTATAAAACGAAATACGAAACTTAAAAAAAACGACAAATTATAAACTCTAGAACTAAATAATCGTTATAAAAAGACTTGATTTTATTAGTAAATATACGGAAGTAGGTAATATTTCTGTGAAACTACATAAATAAAGTATGTGTTTACGGATTCGTTTCTACTTTATTTATTAATTACAACCGTGAAATGAAATCAAAACTAAATGTGTATTCTAAACGACACGTTAGTAACAACGTAATGCTTTATGGATGGTGTAAGTAAATATGAAGATATTTGTTCCCTTTTCTGTTGAATTTTTTTAATTGAATAAAATTACAATGAGGAATGTGACTAAATTTTGATTTTTATATATGTAATACAGAAAAAAAATCCATATTTTTTGTAAATTATTAAAGATTTGGGGAGGGGATGCTGCGACATCATCGTGGCCGAACCGTAAAAGAAGTTAGATAGGCGGTTACTGTAAGAAACAGTCTACCTAGTTTTTGTAAATGATGAAATTGCTAATAACTTTCTTCTTACAAACAATTGTTTAGTTTTTATTATTACAATGAGAAGTTAAGGTGGTTAGTTGTTATATTTTAGGACTTATGTACTGAAATTTAATTATAGTCACATACCCCATTTGTAATTTAAATAACGTGCGCTTCTACAAAATTCTTCTTATTGTGCTTAGAGTACAGAGAACAAAACATATGCATTCATATATATTTAAAATTTTAGATAAGAAACATGTTGACGATGTGTCATTATTTAAATGTAAAAAAAAAATACAACTCATCTCTGGTTTATGAAAAACATACAAAAAACGGTTGACGTTTACTAACTGGTACGTAACTATCTTCAAACGTAAGGCAGAGTGCACATTATACTCGCGCATTCTCAATTCCAGCGAATATCAATAGGTATGGGTGTTACCGCCATTATCATATACTCAGTTATGAAAGGTTAATTTTAAGGTAGTTTTTTTTTAATTTATGTAAACCCTCTGTCTGCATACACTCAGTTAGGTCAGGTTAGCTTTAAATTTTTTTTCAATTAATATAAACCCTTCGTCGGTATAACAGGTCGGACGTAGAGAGGTTAGATTAGGTTGTTTGAATGCCACTGATATTCGCGTGTTCTGCTGCTTGTTAAACGCGTGAAGTTAGTTACGTACGTAAATTTTTAACTGTTGTAGATATCAAGGAAATTAGAATTTAAATTACGCAATTATTTTAGGTGATTTTATTATACTATATTTACATTTCATTTTCAATCTGACAAGAAATAAAATTAAATATCGTTAATGAAAAAACTACGATATTACAATACAATCAAAATTATCTTTCACGGAATGAAATTAGTAGTCATTTATTATGATGGTACTCTAGGTACTTATGTTACCGAAATTCTTTCATTATTCGTAGAAAGAGATGAAAAGTTTCTATCTACATTAATTCCAAAGATTCACGACTTTTATTTTAAATATTTCATTCAGTTTGTTCTGAATAATTTTTAATTGTATATTTGTTACAAACACTTGAAATAATGGGTATAGTAATCTATTTTTGTACATAGTAATAAAGTTTTATGCATTTTGATCAAATATTTCATAATTTTATTTTCAATAATAAATATTATAAAAGCCCTTTAGAATTACTCTGGAGATTCAGTTTTTTTATTTTCACATCATACTGGTGATTTGGAAATAAATAAAACAACACTAGCGCCACCAGTTAGTTTGGCATGTCGCAATGTAACCAAAATATTATTATGTTCTTGTTTTAGCTTAGAATATAAATTTCATTTATGCCTAAAAATAATATTTCAATGCTTATACATATAAAATTAAATATAAAAATATTTAATTGTTGAATACTTATATCGATTCCTTCTTTAGCAGATGCAATAATATTCGTCCGTTATACACAGAAACAAATTTTACAAAGACTGGTTTAAACGGTATTGTTAAACCTATAAAAATTATGTGTATATATTGCTTAAAAACATAGATGTATTAATTCAAAAATAATATTGTATGGTAATTAATTTTATAAACAGAGTTATTGTTATCTTTAATACAAGAATACAATAATTTTAAATAAAATAATAATTTATTGATGAGTGAAAAGTGTTGATAGATAATTTAATCAAAAATTTGTTTTATTTACCAAGGCAATCTTAATTCATTTTCTAAAAAACTATAAATTTTATTTAATTAATATATCGTTAAATATGAATAATTATGAAAGTAATTTTAATTTATAGGAAGCCTTTTTAATTTTTTAACTACTTATATTCTAAAGCTTTTAGCGCTAAAATAAATAGGTAAAGAGATACAGAAGTATGAAAAAAATAACATTGAAATCGCTATGTGCCACTTTTCATTTCTACACCCGGTACCTATACAACTGTGCAATAAAACACGGAATATAGGACTATAACATGGGATTTCAAAAAATTACGAATACTTTCTCTCCTGATGCATTTAGAGCAAAACTACAAAAGTACAAAGATGTTCAAATTTCAATTCTACATCAAATAATATCATATCTGATGGAACTGCACGTCTGTAGTATGAGATATATTAAATAAAAAATGTAACTTTTGCGCTAAAAATCAGACAGTTACGGAAATAAAAAAATATTTACCTGAGAGTTTATTATTGTTATTATGTCATTATAATTAATGTTTTCTGACGTGCAGAAATGACAAATATGTTTTACGTCGGCCGACTTTTTTTTTTAATTCTTTATATATGTTATTAAATTACTGATGAAATTTTCCGATTACAAAACGGTTAGATTTTACGAAATTCTATGATATTTTAAAATGAAATAAGATGATTTGTCATAAGTAAATAGTGCAAAACAAAGCTTAAATTATGATTACATTTAATTTATAAAATTTAAACTTTGATCACTACAATCATAAGGCATGTTTTAATTAAGTTAATTTTTAATAACAATGATAAACGGAGATATCCTCAAAGTTTCCTACGTAACGTCACATATCCCCTCTCCAAAATTTTATTAATGTTTTTCTCCGGAATTATCAATACTAGAGCGATTTAAAAAAATACGGGTATTTTATTTTTTGTACAGAACCATAAAATGGAAAAAAAGAAATTAGGTCATATATACCATTATGGTTTACAAACAACACATTTGATTATATCAACTAAAAAACTTCTAGTAACTTCCTTAAATGTAAGCAAAATTACTTTCAAGTGAAGCAAGTAATCTACTTTGTTGAATAATAACTGTTTTATTAAGGAGGTATGTCGGTAAATATTATAAATTCTTCTTCAAATTATTATAATTTCTTCCCCAAAATTATCCATTCAAAAGGTTTGTTCGTTAAATACAATAGTCTAAAACGAAGTGAAAATTTTGAGTAAGATAATAGAAGAAAATGTAATCAAATTTTATAAAATTTTAATTTTGATTATATCAACCACAAGGCGTATTTTAATTAATCCTTTTTTTAACAAAAATGAACTTGTAATTAAGGTTTACAGCCTAAAAATTTGATTATAGCAATGAAAAATTTGTCTAAGGTATACCGTGCTTGGTATTAATTGAAAGCACTGGACAAGAGCTTAGCTTGCAAAAATGATAAAACAGTCCCATGTCGATCGGCTTTTGTTTTCAGCGAAAAGTTGTCAGAAGTATATTGTGTTTGGTATCGTATGAAAGGAGTCGATAAGAGCTGGCTTGCAGAAATCATAAAATTTTTGATCGGCTTTTGTTTTTGTGAAAAAATGTCAGAAGTATGCCATGTTTGGTATCAAATGAAAGCACTCGAGTAGGGCAGCCATATTGAAATAACAAAAATTTGCCAGGTCGATCGGCTTTTGTTTTTTTTGCAAAATTAGTCACAAGTATGTCGTGTTTGGTATCATATGAAAGGTCTCGTCGAGAGCTGGTGTACAGAAATGAAATTAGACGTCAACTGTAAATATTTCATTGATGCCGGAGGCCTAGTGAAGCTCAGCGTAGCTGAGCCTTCGCTAGTCCTATATACTAAACGATTACATTCACTATATATCTATATATCTATATATCTATCTATAGATTCATCACGAGCATCGAGTAACTTTTGTAATCGCCTACAGCCTGAACCATGCAAGTGATTGTTATAAATATTTTTTTAATATGTGGGGGCTAATGAGATCTGGTGCCTTTTGGGTGTCTCATATTTTTACTATTAGTAGTTTTCGTGTAAAAAATTAAAACTTTTCACAAATGCTGCCTTGAAACAATGGATCCCAGAGGCCATGTCTAACTTTAAGAAGAATCACGCCGTCATCCGTCACTTTTGACAATCTGTCTATGAACTTTAAATGATTATATCTTTTAATAGAACATTGATATCAAAGATTTAAAAACAATTTCATGAATAATAGACTTGAGCAAAGGTGTTACAACTAATTTAAGTTTAAAACATAACGTATTTAATTAATATAAATTTTGACGTTTCCAATGTCAAAAGTCAATGTTGCCAAATGTGTTACAGCCAGAATATATGTAAATATATAATTTTTAAGTTACCATTGTAAATATATAATTTTTGAGTTACCATTGTAAAAAACAGAATATAAAAAATATAATATATTTATGTCAAGTCAATGAATACAGTCCACTTATTTTCCTAAACCAACGCGTAAACAAACCCCTACATTTTTTGGTCCTTCGAGCCGGATATGTCAGTGGTTTTGTAACAACAGTTACCAAAAAGAGAAGCAACAGCTTCAAATCATTGAAGAAAGAAACTACAGTTTCAATCAGAGTGTGATATATAATCAATTAAAGCAAACAGCTTCAAGCAAGTCACACTCATTGTGAAATCTACAACCTCAAGTTCCGACAAGAAGGTATTTCATCTTGTGGTAAGGCCGGAATAGTTATTCCAGCAAGTTGACTTCAACTCGACAAACAGGTGAGATCTTTCCAATAATCTATTTAAATGGAGTCATTAAAACGAAAACGTTGTACATTAATAACAACGTTAACAAATTTTGAAAAATTTGTTACAAATTTTGATATTGAAACAGGAAGTGTTTCAAATTTAAAATTAAGATTAGAAAAAATAGAAGATACTTGGCAAAATTTTGATGCCGTTCAACATAAAATAGAAGATCAAAGGAAAGAGGATGACACAGAATCATCTCAAGTTAGAGTTGATTTTGAAGAAACATACTTTACTACAGTTTCTAGAGCTAGAGACATACTTGAAGCACGCACTGTTTTAAAAAATACATCTTGCAATGAATCATCACTGACAGGTGTCAAACAATCAAAAATTCAATTGCCTACGTTAACCTTACCTAAATTCAATGGTGAATATTCAAAATGGTTAACATTTAAAGATTCGTATCAATCTGCAATACATTTTAATGATTCTTTAACGAATATTGAAAAACTTAGACATTTACGCAGTCTTTTAACTGGTGATGCATCATATTTACTTATTTCTCTCGAAACGACAAATGATAATTATGATATTGCATGGTCATTATTAAACGAAAGATATGAAAACAAAAAAATTATTATTCATACACATTTAAAGGCTTTATTTGATATGCAATCGCTTAATAAAGAAACGTATTCAAATTTAAGTCAACTTATTGACACATTTCAAATGCATGTTCGCGCTTTAAAATCTTTAAATGAGCCTACTGATTCCTGGGACACAATATTAATTTATCTTTTGTCCTCTAAACTAGACAATAAAACAAAAAAGGATTGGGAAAATCATAGCGATGATGAAATACAACCATTATTTAAAGATTTTATTAAATATTTATCAAAACGATGCCAGACTTTAGAAATATCTGAAGCAATGACTAAAAACTATTATAAATCAGATACAATTAAAATTAATCCAACTAAAAAACATGTTACACTGTCAGCAACAGTGAACCAAAATAATTGTGTGATGTGCAAAAAACCAAAACATCAAATTTATAAATGTTTTAAATTTTTATCTTTGCCTATACAAGCTCGAATAGAAGAAGCTAAACGACTAAATTTGTGTAACAACTGTTTACGAACGGGACATAATACTGCAAACTGCAATGGAAAAAATTGTTTAATATGTAATAGAAAACATAATAGCTTATTGCATATGGAAGAAAATTCAAAGGAACCAGTCAAGAAAGAATCGTCGCAAAATGTTGGAATGTATGCTTGCAGTTCTACAGAATTACAAGTGCTTTTACCTACTGCCTTAGTAAAAGTATATGATAACAAAAATTCAACATATATAGTAAAAGCATTGTTAGATTGCGGATCTCAGTCCAATTTTATTACTACTGAACTGTGCAATAAACTAAAATTAAAAATGATCAAATCAACAATGAATATTTCGGGATTTAATCATACTATTTCTAAAACAAATTTTAAAACTAATTTATATATTCATTCAAGGCAAAACAATTATTCAAGAAATATTTCCTGTATCGTTGTTGATCACATCACATCAGAATTACCAATGCCAGCTCTCGATATATCTAAATTTAACATTCCATCAAACAAGATATTAGCCGATGAAACTTTTAACATGACGAGCACAATTGACATATTGTTAAATGTCAGTATGGTATTTGAAATTTTTACAAATGGCAAAATACAGTTAAACAAAGGACTTCATCTACAAAATACACAACTAGGATGGGTTGTAGGTGGTGATATTTGTTTGCCTGCATTAAATATAACTAAATCGTTACTTTGCGTTAATCATAAACAATTGGATATACAACATCAACTTCAAAAATTTTGGGAGTTGGAGGAATCTCTAGTTTCAAATAAATATTCTAAAGAAGAAGAAGAATGTTTAGAACATTATAAAGCAAACACTGCCAGAGACCTTAGTGGAAGAATTGTAGTAAAAATGCCTCTTCGAGACAAGGAAAATATGTTAGGTAGCACATTAGAGATGGCTCAAAAAAGATTATTCGCAGTTGAGAAAAGATTTCAAAAAGATGCAAAACTTAAAATTAAATATGAAGAGTTTATGACTGAATATGAGAAACTTGGACACATGACTCAAGTTCTTTATAATGAAAATAATTTTGCCTATTATTTACCACACCATCCTGTTGTAAAACTAGAAAGTCTAACTACTAAAATTCGAGTAGTATTTGATGGTTCTGCACAACCACCAGATGGATATTCTATCAATCAATTACAGAAAATAGGTCCAACAATACAAAATGATTTATTTTCAATTTTAATAAAATTTCGAACATATGCTGTAGCTTTGATAGCAGATGTAGAAAAAATGTACCGACAGATCCTAATTGATAAATCACAGCGTCATTTACAACGTATTGTTTGGAGGACTGATCCAAATGAACCTATATCACATTACCAATTAAATACAATTACTTACGGGCAAGCTGCATCACCATTTCTAGCTATAAGATCGCTTGTACAATTAGCTATTGACAATAAAACTGAATATCCAAAGGCATGTGACATAATTGAAAATTCATTTTATGTAGATGATTTATTAGCAGGTGCTGAAACTGAAGATGAAGCATATGAGTTATATGAACATTTAAGTAAAATTTTAGCAACAGCAAAAATGACTTTACGAAAATGGAGCAGTAATAGTAAATCATTATTACATAAAATTAATAATTCATTTGAATCAGAAAGTAATTTTATATATGTTTGTGAGAATGCTTCATTAAAAACATTAGGAATCCAATGGAATTCACAGGAAGATGTGTTTGAATATACAGTAAATATTAATGATAATTCAATAATAACAACCAAAAGAATTGTTCTATCTGTAATTTCTCAAATCTTCGATCCATTAGGATTAGTAAGCCCGATAATAATTATAGCAAAATTATTTATGCAAAAACTTTGGCAAGCGAAACTAGATTGGGATGACCCATTAGATAAAAATTCTTACATCGAATGGCGTAATTTTTTACACAGCGCAAAACAAATTGATAAAATCAAAATACCTAGATTTATTTTTTCTACTCAAAATAGTATTATAGAAATACATGGATTTTGTGATGCATCTACAAAGGCATATGCGGCGTGCATATATATACGAGCAACAAATGAAAATAATTGTGTAAAAACTCAACTTATATGTTCGAAAACAAAAGTAGCACCATTGAAATTACTTACAATCCCACGATTAGAATTATGTGGCGCATTGCTCTTGGTCAAATTAATGAACAAAACTAAACAAGCATTAAAATTATCAATATTTCGTACAATTTATTGGACTGATGCAACAGTTGTTCTTGGATGGATTAACACTTCTTCACATCTATTGAAAAGTTTTGTAGCCCATAGAATTGCAGATATTCAGTCTCATACAAAAATTACTGATTGGAGACATGTATCTACAATGGATAATCCTGCCGATCTTGCATCACGAGGATCATACGGTAATAACTTACCCAATTCAACATTGTGGTGGCATGGACCCCCATGGTTAGTTAAAGACGAATTACAATGGCCAAAACCTTATTTTAATGATAATAATGACCTACCTGAATTAAAACCACAAGTACAAATAACTCATGTAATTAATATTTCATTTGATATATTTAGTAAATATTCTAAATTAAATAAATTAAAAAGAATAATGGCTTATATATTGCGATTTTTAACAAATATAAATCCAAAAACTAATAAAATATTGAAAAACACAAGTTCACTTACTTTAGACGAGTTGAACAACTACATCCTGGAGCTGACGGCATCACTAGAGTCGTAACGTTACGATTACCCAATGGACAATGCACAAGACGATCTATCACTAAAGTGTGTCCATTACCTTCTTCATAGAGTGATGTGTAGTGAAAATATATCAGAGTCAGTTGTGTGAAAAAGTGTTATTGTAAATATTAAACTATAGTAAATAATTGTTTTAAACATTTTTGTATTATATACTTATTATGTCAATTTATTGTAAATGTTGAAGCTATAATATCTTCAAGGCTGGGGGCAATGTTACAGCCAGAATATATGTAAATATATAATTTTTAAGTTACCATTGTAAATATATAATTTTTGAGTTACCATTGTAAAAAACAGAATATAAAAAATATAATATATTTATGTCAAGTCAATGAATACAGTCCACTTATTTTCCTAAACCAACGCGTAAACAAACCCCTACATTTTTTGGTCCTTCGAGCCGGATATGTCAGTGGTTTTGTAACAACAGTTACCAAAAAGAGAAGCAACAGCTTCAAATCATTGAAGAAAGAAACTACAGTTTCAATCAGAGTGTGATATATAATCAATTAAAGCAAACAGCTTCAAGCAAGTCACACTCATTGTGAAATCTACAACCTCAAGTTCCGACAAGAAGGTATTTCATCTTGTGGTAAGGCCGGAATAGTTATTCCAGCAAGTTGACTTCAACTCGACAAACAGGTGAGATCTTTCCAATAATCTATTTAAATGGAGTCATTAAAACGAAAACGTTGTACATTAATAACAACGTTAACAAATTTTGAAAAATTTGTTACAAATTTTGATATTGAAACAGGAAGTGTTTCAAATTTAAAATTAAGATTAGAAAAAATAGAAGATACTTGGCAAAATTTTGATGCCGTTCAACATAAAATAGAAGATCAAAGGAAAGAGGATGACACAGAATCATCTCAAGTTAGAGTTGATTTTGAAGAAACATACTTTACTACAGTTTCTAGAGCTAGAGACATACTTGAAGCACGCACTGTTTTAAAAAATACATCTTGCAATGAATCATCACTGACAGGTGTCAAACAATCAAAAATTCAATTGCCTACGTTAACCTTACCTAAATTCAATGGTGAATATTCAAAATGGTTAACATTTAAAGATTCGTATCAATCTGCAATACATTTTAATGATTCTTTAACGAATATTGAAAAACTTAGACATTTACGCAGTCTTTTAACTGGTGATGCATCATATTTACTTATTTCTCTCGAAACGACAAATGATAATTATGATATTGCATGGTCATTATTAAACGAAAGATATGAAAACAAAAAAATTATTATTCATACACATTTAAAGGCTTTATTTGATATGCAATCGCTTAATAAAGAAACGTATTCAAATTTAAGTCAACTTATTGACACATTTCAAATGCATGTTCGCGCTTTAAAATCTTTAAATGAGCCTACTGATTCCTGGGACACAATATTAATTTATCTTTTGTCCTCTAAACTAGACAATAAAACAAAAAAGGATTGGGAAAATCATAGCGATGATGAAATACAACCATTATTTAAAGATTTTATTAAATATTTATCAAAACGATGCCAGACTTTAGAAATATCTGAAGCAATGACTAAAAACTATTATAAATCAGATACAATTAAAATTAATCCAACTAAAAAACATGTTACACTGTCAGCAACAGTGAACCAAAATAATTGTGTGATGTGCAAAAAACCAAAACATCAAATTTATAAATGTTTTAAATTTTTATCTTTGCCTATACAAGCTCGAATAGAAGAAGCTAAACGACTAAATTTGTGTAACAACTGTTTACGAACGGGACATAATACTGCAAACTGCAATGGAAAAAATTGTTTAATATGTAATAGAAAACATAATAGCTTATTGCATATGGAAGAAAATTCAAAGGAACCAGTCAAGAAAGAATCGTCGCAAAATGTTGGAATGTATGCTTGCAGTTCTACAGAATTACAAGTGCTTTTACCTACTGCCTTAGTAAAAGTATATGATAACAAAAATTCAACATATATAGTAAAAGCATTGTTAGATTGCGGATCTCAGTCCAATTTTATTACTACTGAACTGTGCAATAAACTAAAATTAAAAATGATCAAATCAACAATGAATATTTCGGGATTTAATCATACTATTTCTAAAACAAATTTTAAAACTAATTTATATATTCATTCAAGGCATAACAATTATTCAAGAAATATTTCCTGTATCGTTGTTGATCACATCACATCAGAATTACCAATGCCAGCTCTCGATATATCTAAATTTAACATTCCATCAAACAAGATATTAGCCGATGAAACTTTTAACATGACGAGCACAATTGACATATTGTTAAATGTCAGTATGGTATTTGAAATTTTTACAAATGGCAAAATACAGTTAAACAAAGGACTTCATCTACAAAATACACAACTAGGATGGGTTGTAGGTGGTGATATTTGTTTGCCTGCATTAAATATAACTAAATCGTTACTTTGCGTTAATCATAAACAATTGGATATACAACATCAACTTCAAAAATTTTGGGAGTTGGAGGAATCTCTAGTTTCAAATAAATATTCTAAAGAAGAAGAAGAATGTTTAGAACATTATAAAGCAAACACTGCCAGAGACCTTAGTGGAAGAATTGTAGTAAAAATGCCTCTTCGAGACAAGGAAAATATGTTAGGTAGCACATTAGAGATGGCTCAAAAAAGATTATTCGCAGTTGAGAAAAGATTTCAAAAAGATGCAAAACTTAAAATTAAATATGAAGAGTTTATGACTGAATATGAGAAACTTGGACACATGACTCAAGTTCTTTATAATGAAAATAATTTTGCCTATTATTTACCACACCATCCTGTTGTAAAACTAGAAAGTCTAACTACTAAAATTCGAGTAGTATTTGATGGTTCTGCACAACCACCAGATGGATATTCTATCAATCAATTACAGAAAATAGGTCCAACAATACAAAATGATTTATTTTCAATTTTAATAAAATTTCGAACATATGCTGTAGCTTTGATAGCAGATGTAGAAAAAATGTACCGACAGATCCTAATTGATAAATCACAGCGTCATTTACAACGTATTGTTTGGAGGACTGATCCAAATGAACCTATATCACATTACCAATTAAATACAATTACTTACGGGCAAGCTGCATCACCATTTCTAGCTATAAGATCGCTTGTACAATTAGCTATTGACAATAAAACTGAATATCCAAAGGCATGTGACATAATTGAAAATTCATTTTATGTAGATGATTTATTAGCAGGTGCTGAAACTGAAGATGAAGCATATGAGTTATATGAACATTTAAGTAAAATTTTAGCAACAGCAAAAATGACTTTACGAAAATGGAGCAGTAATAGTAAATCATTATTACATAAAATTAATAATTCATTTGAATCAGAAAGTAATTTTATATATGTTTGTGAGAATGCTTCATTAAAAACATTAGGAATCCAATGGAATTCACAGGAAGATGTGTTTGAATATACAGTAAATATTAATGATAATTCAATAATAACAACCAAAAGAATTGTTCTATCTGTAATTTCTCAAATCTTCGATCCATTAGGATTAGTAAGCCCGATAATAATTATAGCAAAATTATTTATGCAAAAACTTTGGCAAGCGAAACTAGATTGGGATGACCCATTAGATAAAAATTCTTACATCGAATGGCGTAATTTTTTACACAGCGCAAAACAAATTGATAAAATCAAAATACCTAGATTTATTTTTTCTACTCAAAATAGTATTATAGAAATACATGGATTTTGTGATGCATCTACAAAGGCATATGCGGCGTGCATATATATACGAGCAACAAATGAAAATAATTGTGTAAAAACTCAACTTATATGTTCGAAAACAAAAGTAGCACCATTGAAATTACTTACAATCCCACGATTAGAATTATGTGGCGCATTGCTCTTGGTCAAATTAATGAACAAAACTAAACAAGCATTAAAATTATCAATATTTCGTACAATTTATTGGACTGATGCAACAGTTGTTCTTGGATGGATTAACACTTCTTCACATCTATTGAAAAGTTTTGTAGCCCATAGAATTGCAGATATTCAGTCTCATACAAAAATTACTGATTGGAGACATGTATCTACAATGGATAATCCTGCCGATCTTGCATCACGAGGATCATACGGTAATAACTTACCCAATTCAACATTGTGGTGGCATGGACCCCCATGGTTAGTTAAAGACGAATTACAATGGCCAAAACCTTATTTTAATGATAATAATGACCTACCTGAATTAAAACCACAAGTACAAATAACTCATGTAATTAATATTTCATTTGATATATTTAGTAAATATTCTAAATTAAATAAATTAAAAAGAATAATGGCTTATATATTGCGATTTTTAACAAATATAAATCCAAAAACTAATAAAATATTGAAAAACACAAGTTCACTTACTTTAGACGAGTTGAACAACTACATCCTGGAGCTGACGGCATCACTAGAGTCGTAACGTTACGATTACCCAATGGACAATGCACAAGACGATCTATCACTAAAGTGTGTCCATTACCTTCTTCATAGAGTGATGTGTAGTGAAAATATATCAGAGTCAGTTGTGTGAAAAAGTGTTATTGTAAATATTAAACTATAGTAAATAATTGTTTTAAACATTTTTGTATTATATACTTATTATGTCAATTTATTGTAAATGTTGAAGCTATAATATCTTCAAGGCTGGGGGCAATGTTACAGCCAGAATATATGTAAATATATAATTTTTAAGTTACCATTGTAAATATATAATTTTTGAGTTACCATTGTAAAAAACAGAATATAAAAAATATAATATATTTATGTCAAGTCAATGAATACAGTCCACTTATTTTCCTAAACCAACGCGTAAACAAACCCCTACAAAATGTGTGATGAAGTAACTAAATTAAAACCAAATATTCCTAAACTAACTTCACTGAAGACGGTGACAGTTATATTAGGATTGACAATATTAATTTATAAATTTAAAAATTAACTACTATTTTTAATACCAACAGTGTTGCCAACTTATAAAGTAACTAAACAAAAATCAAATGTTCCTAATTAAATTGAACACTTTGCTGTGTTTGATTTTAAAAGAAATCCAATATTTTAAGTTTATAACGCAACACATTTAATTATTTTAAATTTTGACGTTTCGAATTACATAAGTCAATGTTGAAAAATGTGTGATGAAGTAACTTTGACAAATGTAAAGTACGTATATTGAAGTACAATAATTTTGAAAATGGACAAAGATATTATTAACTGAACTATGTATCCGTGCTTTATAAAATTGAGCAAAATATGTATTATTATTGTAGAAATTGTATATGGTATAATTAAAATTTTCTGACATTTAACGTTTGTTATAATTGGTTATAACGGTTATAACATAAATTTATACTAGAAATTTTGCAACTTGATACAAATACTCAGAACATATGTTGGTTTGTACTTATTATTTATTATTTAAATAAATATAAAATGATATATGTGTGTATAAGAAATGTAGAGAAAGATATAAAAAGGAAAGAAATATACAAAAGATTGGAAATAAGCAGTATTAAAGAATATGAAAGACGAAAGAGTACAATTTATTATTCCTGCAAAAGCAGAAACATTATTTTTCAGAAAATAATTCAATTAATTGACATTCTGTTCTTTATATACGAGGGTTATAGGAATAATTCAAATAACGCGCATTTTTTGAGCAGGTATTCTTATTTTGATTCATATGCGTTTTAACCCTCTATTTTATTAAGTGAACGACAAGTTCGAAGAAATTAAATCATTTGTCATAACATGTTATGTGTCAGATCTTCATAATTTACATAAAAGTCTTGCAGCACATTGTTGTTTATTGTATTTGCAAAATGACAAGTACACCTATAATTGTAAGCCGGAATATACTTTGCATACGTATTAGAAATAGTAAGTTACAAATAAATTTCTATTATATTGAATAACAAGTTATTTATTATAGGTGTTTTTTAGTACTGTCCTGAGTACTGTACTTCATTTTAAATTAGACAGGCGATAAATTTTAAATTCTGAGCTAAAATCGTTCACAATACTAGACAAACAATACGTGGTATTAATTTCCTGCAATCTGTTAACAAAACCTGTAAGTAGCAGAAGATATGTTTTAACTCTGAATGAATGTATGTACATAACAGATTGTGTTGTCCTAAAACATCTTTATTATGAAAAAAATAATACAAGCTGGAGGGGATGTACTATTTTTATTTTTATTAAAAAATAATTACAATCAAACGAACTAAGTAGAATTTAAAATAAATTTAATAAAATACGTTTTATGATAAATATGTTTTTAATGCAGGATTGGTTTATCGACTGGTTGTTAATAGATCACGTTAGTGAGGTTAAGATTTACATTTAGCGCGAAACCCTAATTCAAATCTGAGTGTATGCATTTCTTATGGGAGTACATTTTCAATTCACGATATTAAAGCATTTTGGCGATTCTTAACTATAACATAGTATTTTTTTATATCCTAAAATATTACTCTTTGCTTTCCCTACAGAAAAAGTACAAATAAAATAATAAATTATGAAAAATTTGATTTTAAAGAAAGTTGTATCCCAAATAGTAACATATGTCGTTACTTGGTGCAGCAAGTTAAAAACGCCGCGTTAAAGTGACAGGTTCAACTGAATACTAAGACAGCTACGACATACGCTTTCAGAAATTTGCACCTACTGTTTAAATTGAAGTTTATTAAATAATACTGTGTTTTTGGGTGTGTATATTACATTAGAAGATAGATAAAATATTAGAGATTAGTATTTATAAGGTTTAATAGTTAAGATTTGCATTTTATAATACTTTCTAGAAGTTTAAAGATAGCACATTTTTATTCCCATAAGAATAACATGGGCGTATAAATCGGCAGAGGCGAGTAAGGGTTTCATTTTGAATTTGGCGCCACAAAATGACCGTTTCACTAATGCAGTCTATATGAAGAAAGTCTTTATTGGAGTTGCAATCATCTAATAAAATCCACTAATACACATATTAGTGGATTTTATTAAATTACAGTAACTGCAATAAAGACCTTCCTCTAATGTTTTTTTTAATTTGTAATTTTCATTTTACAGCTATGAATGTGAAAAATAATAATAATTTTGGTACACTGAACAATAGTTGCAGTTTATTTTAACAAAAATACAATATGAATGAGTGTACACAAATTTTGAATGTATTTCATGTAAGTATACATTTTAGTGCAATTAATCTCTACCAATACGTTGTATTTTATTAACAGTTATTATGTTATTACGTTATTAGTATGAATCAGTGAAGAAGTTCATGTTGCAACCATTTGAAAACGGTTGCATTTGGAATATAAGCACTAATGCCAGAGTATCAGTTTTCGCTCAAAAGTTCGCCCTTATCTTATGATCAATTAGAATGGAAGTTAAAGATTCGAACAACAAACCTTGCATCTGTGACGCTAAAAGTAAGTATTATAATTATTTCGTTATTGTATAACACGTTCATTTCGTTTTAAAGGAAAATTCTCATTTAAATTAAAAGTATATTTGTGTTATAACATTATGAATAAATTATTATTTAAAATTTATTATTTTTGAATTTTTAATAATTTAATTTTTGTATTTATCGGTATGTACGCTGTCGGTATTAATAATTTCACATTTACCGACATTTCGGAAATACTAATTTAAGATCAGGGACACCATAGAAAACAAAATTTGTTTATCAAGAATATTGCTTCTTCACCTGTGTGTAGAGTAATTTCATTTATTGTGCTTTGTTACAATATATTTATATTGCGAATTAATATTCATTATCTTTGATCAGAGCTGCAGTAGTCACAATAAAATAAATCCCGTTTACTGTGCCGCTAGATTCAAATCTAAGGTGAGAAATATTTTTTATCTTTTACAACCCTCGAAAAATCAACTTGCAAGTTCGCAATTAGAAGTAGAAAAATGTCATTTGCAACCAAGCTAATAGAAATTTTAATTTGTGATTTCATTATTTTTTTTATATTATTTTATTTCTTATTAAATTTTATATTTTTCTTGTTTACCCGGCGCCAGTAGTTTTTAACCGGTTTTCCGTAAACCTACAAAAGATGTGTCTCCATTATTTTTATTTAGCTGAAGTATGCTCCAAAATATGCTAAATTATTTATTGCACTAATTAAAAAAAAAATTAGGCGGGTATTTCATCGTCTCTGGTGGGCCGCGTGTTATAACTAATTGCGAGTTAGTCCAACCTACAATTTTTTAGAGTTGATCTTCTATTTAAGTATAAGTAATTTACTTTAAATTTATAATCATTACACTATCTCTAATAGGCCGTGAAAGCGTGACGTCAAAATGGAGCGGGAATTACATATATATTTTTCGGTTTGAAATTTTGGTAATGGTAAACAAATCACATAACCGTTCAATTTAAATAACTTTCATCTTTTGTGTACTTATGTTTCGTTATGTATATGTCCGTATAAAATCTATTTTACCTTAATATGCAAGAATGCATGTTTTTTTATTAACATATAGGGTAGGAAAGGTTATAAAATTATTTAGAAAATAAATTTATTAAGTGGTTGATTCTTGGGCCTCAGTAACAGTACTTTTATCTCGCAAATTTTTTATTCTGAGAATTTTAAAATGTTGCAGACGTTTCTGTTACATCCAAACAAAAAAAAATAAAATTACGAAAAGTTGACTATTTTATTGTTATATATAATTAGAAATCTATGAATGTATTTTTTGTGAAAAATCTTTAAAATATACAGGGTGTTCCATTTAAGCGTGCCACCATTGCTATCTCAAAAACTATAAGAACTACCAGGTTGGTTAACTTAGCAAGGAACCACCATTTTACAAGTCTATTAACATAAGCCAAACAAATATTTTTTTAAACCAGTAGTTCTCAAGATATGGAGTGGTTTTTTTGCCCATTATGTTCTTGTAAAATGGTGGTTCTCGTAGCTCTTATAGTTCTCGAGATAGCAATGGTGGCACACTTAACTGGAACACCCTATATTTACCGAAAACAACGTTTTTATTTAAATTTTATTTATTTACAAATAAAACACATAATGTAAACTATCCGCAAATTTCTTGTAGTCCAACCATGATACCATGTCTTAAATACGTCCACTATTAAATTATAAATATATTTTTATATGAATATGCATTTAATTAATAATTAACGCGAAATATATCATTATCTTACAAACTACACATAAGAGCACAACAGATGACAGTTGTTTAAATTGCGCGGTTATAGTTTGTTCACTACATGGACAATCTCAAATATATTATTATATTTCACGTTGTGTAATTGCCGCTCGATTATGACGAGAGCAATTTCACGGCCTAGACATTGTACATAGTTTGCAGTATTTAGTAATTTAGCAATCTAATAATATACAAATACACATTTATTTCGTATTAATTTTTTATAATGCTATGCATATATTTTAAATATTAATTTTACTGTAGGTTTACAACTTGACTGCAGCAGAGTAAGAGAAAGAGTGCAAGATTCCATTATCCTAACAGAAAAGAACCTGATCGACTTAAAATCGAAGGCCTGACGTAATTATTGGTAATTATAAATATTGAAAAGAACAACGCACTCAAAAATTGTAAGTTTTGTATAATTTTTAAGTACATAACAAAATGCCAAGTAAAGATAGAATTAAAAGTCTTAAGCGCAAGCAAAACAACGAGAAAAATGCGGCAAAAAATAATAAAAATGATAATACGGGAAATATAGAAGAAAACTTTATTAATAGTCAGGTTCAATCAGGTTGTAGGAGTATATCTGTTATTTCAGTAGCGGAGAATAATATCAATAATGTACATACAAGTAATCAAACGGGTAATGTAAGAATTAAGACAGTAAACTATCAGATTCAGTTAATAGACCAGGATATTAACACGTTGCTAAATCCTGCAGGGTACTTAGAAGACGTACACATAGACTTTTTCTTTTCTTTAGTCCGTTCTATGACTGAGTTCAACCCTCAGCCTACAGTATATGTAAATGCTCCGGACCGTATCATTCCAGTTCAACAAGGAACTAAACACTTACAAATTTTATTCGTACCAGGTGCAAATACCGGTAGTATTGGTCATTGGCTTACCGCGTACTATGACGGTTCAGAGATAATTATTTACGACAGCATGAATTCTCAATGTTTAAATTCAAATGCCAGTTTATATTTAGAAAGACTGTTTCCTTATAGACCAACAGTTAGATTTGTCCGGGTTCAGCAGCAGACCAACACTTTTGATTGTGGGTTGTTTGCAATTGCGTTTTGTACGAGTATCATATTTAACCGCAATCCAGAACAGGAAAATTATGATATCAATAAGCTTAGGTCACATACTTTAAATATGTTTCGAACACATAATTTAATATTATTTCCGGTAACACGACAGCAGAAATTAAGAGAAAATCATTTAAAGCGTAAAGAGAATGAAACAGCTGAAGAACGGTCCAAACGTCTAAAATTAAATACAGAAAATAAATTAAAAATTTTAGCTAATGAAACACTTGATCAACAAACAAATAGGTTAAATAAATTAAAATTTAATTTCGAAGAATACATTAAAAATGAAACACCTGAACAAAACACAAATCGCTTAAATAGATTAAAAGATAACTTTCAAAATATGATTCAAATAGAAACACATGAACAAAAAGAATAACGTTTAAATAGGTTAAAAAATAATTTAAAAACTTCAATAGAAACAGAAACACCCGAACAGAGAGAAAATCGTTTAAATAGGTTAAAAAATAATTTTAAAAATACAATTGAAACAGAAACACCGGAACAGAGAGAAAATCGTTTAAATATTTTAAAAAATAATTTTAAAATTTCAATAGAAACAGAAACACCCGAACAAAGAGAAAATCGTTTAAATAAGTTAAAAACTAATTTTAAAAAATCTATAGAAATAGAAACACCTGAACATAAAGAACGGCGTTGAAATATGTTAAAAGATAATTTTAAAAAAGTAGTTGAAACAGAAACACCGGAACAGAAAGAAGAGCGTTTGTTAAAAAATAATATAATAAATAAAAATAAAATAAAGGCACACAAAAATAAAGTTAATGATAAAGTTAGATTAGCTAGCAAAGGTATAGGAATGCAAATTGAACCACATTCGTTGGGTCCAATGTCTGCACTGTGCACTTACTGTACATCCAAAAACTTCGCGTATGAGAAGCCCTCAGACGGCAAATTCACACACTGCTGCCGTAAAGGCAAGTTAAACGCAGATCAATTAGGCGAGTTTCCGGAATACATAAAAAGTCTAATGATCAATAATAACGCGGACAGTAGAAATTTTAAAGATAATATTAGACAGTACAATAGTGCGTTAGCTTTTGCTTCCTTTGGGGCTAAAATTTCAATGCCTCCGGGCAGAGGACCATATTGTTTCCGAATACATGGTCAAATTTATCATGATTCAGCCAGTTCCTTATATCGAACTAATAATAATGTTGAAAAATATGCGCAGTTATACATTATAAATTCTGCGGAAGCGTTAGAGAAAAGAATGAATGTAGAATACAATAAACAGTGTAAACCAAATATAATGGGGCAGTTAGATGATATTATTAGAGAAATTAATCCGTATTCTCAAGCGTACATGATGTTAAAAGAAGTAGAGCAAAGAGAAATAGCTAGGGCAAATATTAATAATCAGTCAGTGCCAGAAATTAATTTGTGGATAGTTAGTGACAGACGAAAAGATAAGCGTAGGTATAATGTACCAACATGTAATGAAGTGGCTGTAGTTTTTACATCAAATGACGGAGAGCCACCAATAGATAGAGACATTTGTGTTCACCCAAGAGCAGGCGGTTCTGTTAGAATTAATCAATTCAGCGAAAACTGCGACCCCATGACATATCCCATACTTTTTCCTCGCGGTGAATGTGGCTGGAACATGAACCTAAAGCATGCCGACGGTATTAAAAAACAAAGCATGCTACAATTTTACATGAATAGATTAGCAATTAGAGATACATTTAATCCGTGTTTAGAAGCCGGAAAGCTAACTCAGCAGTACATTGTAGATGCATATGTGAAAGTCGAGGCTGAAAGATTGACTTATATTAGATTAAATCAGCCTACCCTCAGAGTAGAGCTGTATAATGGGTTAATGGACCATGTAAATAATTTAGCAGATAATGAGGGCGGTAAGGCGGGCACAATGGTTATTTTACCATCCACATTCCAAGGTGGCAGTCGTTTTATGTTAAAAATGTATCAGAACGCTATGTCAATTGTTAGAGAATTCGGCCGACCTGATTTGTTCATAACAGTAACGTGTAATCCAAAATGGCCTGAAATAATTGAACAGTTACGCGAAGGTCAAAGTTCTGCAGATCGGCCAGATATAGTAGCGCGAGTTTTCAACGGAAAAATTAAAAGTATGATGAATGAAATTCTTCACGATGATATTTTTGGAAAAGTCGTAGCCTTTATTTTTGTAATAGAATTCCAGAAACGTGGGTTACCACATATGCATTTGTTGTTGACATTAGATAGCGATAGTAAAATCCGTAACAAAGATGAAATAGACGAAATTGTAAGCGCCGAAATTCCAGATGAAGACGATGAACCAGAGTTGTATCAATTAGTTCGAACGCACATGATCCACGGTCCCTGCGGTATATTAAATAAATATTCACCTTGCATGAATGAAAATAAATGCACAAAAAGATACCCTAAAGAATTTCGAAACGAAACACACGAAAATATTAACGGTTATCCTCTTTACAAAGGCCAGATAATAATGCAAAGATATATATTCTCTGGAAAAACGGTTTAGTAAAATATACAATAGATAACAGATGGATAGTACCTTACAATCCATATTTGCTAAAAAAGTATAAAGCTCATATTAATATCGAAATATGCTCTTCGGTTAAAAGTGTTAAATATATTTGCGATTATCTGTGTAAGGGTCATGACTGCGCAAGTATTAAATTAGGTCAACCAGATAAAGATAAAGTAATTCAATGGGATGAAATCAACGGTTATTTAGATGCGAGGTATGTTTCTGCTCCAGAATGTTGTTGGAGGCTACTGGAATATCCCTTACACGATAAATCACATACAATATTTGAGTTAGCTGTTCATTTGAAATACCAACAGGCGGTATTTTTCGTTAATGGTCAAGAGAAAAAAGCAGTAGAACGGGCAGCGAAAAAAAATACAACTTTAACTGCGTGGTTTATTCTAAATAGCACAGATGTAAATGCTCGGCAGTATGTTTATATGCAAATTCCAAAATATTATGTATTTGTTAATAACGCTTGGAAGGCTAGGCAACGCGAGTCAAAACCACCAATAGGCCGAATGATTTCCGTCAGTCCCAGAGATATAGAAAGGTTCCATCTACGTTTAATATTAGTACACGCGAAAGGGGCTACAAGTTTCGAAGTCTTGCGTACCGTAGATGGTAAGTTGTATAACACATACCAAGAAGCTGCCCGCGCATTAGGTCTGTTAGCAAATGATAAAGAATGCGAAAATTGTTTAGGTGAGGCAGTGATAAATAAATTTCCGAGACAATTAAGAGAATTATTTGCATAGTTATTTAATTTGTTTCCACACGTCCACCAATGCCGTAGCTTTGTGGGAAAAATTTAAAGAGTATTTGATAGAGGATTATTTATTGCACAATTCCGAAAAAGTAGCGCAAAATAAATGTTTAAGAAAAATTCAAGAAATATTAGAAATACATAGATTCACATTAAGCGATTTCGGTTTACCGCTGCCAGATGACGTAGACGAAAATGAAAACGATTTGATTGATACTGCAGCAGAGAAATTAGAGGGAGAACAAAATGTAGCGTTGTTTAATAATGATCAAAGAGAAATTTTAGATTTAATTTTAAATGCCGTATCAGATAGTAATAGCAAAAATAGATATTTCTTTGTAGACGGTCCTGGTGGTACAGGAAAGACATTTTTATATAATACCCTCATCAGTATTTTAAGAGGTCAAAATATTAAGGTAATAGCCGTGGCGTGGACAGGAATAGCGGCTACTTTATTAAAAGGTGGACAAACTGTACATTCGGTTTTCAAGTTACCAGTACCTGTAAATGACGGCTGCGTATGTAAAGTTAAAGCGAATAGTAATGCACGCAATCTAATAAAAGATGCAAGTGTAATCATCTGTGACGAAGTAACAATGATACCGAAACACGCGTTAAATGCAATAGATTTACTTTTAAAAGATTTAATGAACAATACGGTACCATTTGGCGGGAAAGTTATAGTATTAGGTGGTGATTTCAGACAATGTTTACCGGTAGTAAATTATACAAATCATCGTACCACAATAATAGAAACTTGTGTAATAACAAGTCACTTATGGCAACTCTTTCAAAAATTTTCTTTAAAACAAAACATGCGTGTAAATAGGGACGAAAAAGATTTTTCTGTATTTACTAAAAATCGGCAATGGTTTAACTGAAGTTGTCAAAATTCCTGCACACTGTGTATCACAAACGTCATTAGCTAATGATATATTTGGAGATAATGATATAGAGCCAAATAATATACACAAATTTACAGACCGCGCCATTTTAGCACCAACAAATGACGATACAATGGTAATAAACGAACAAGTATTAAATAAAATCGTAGGACAATCAAAAATATATTACAGTGCTGATTTTTGTGAAGGCGATGATAAAAATAAAATTAGTTA
The DNA here is from genome assembly GCA_035578165.1 of Stenolophus ochropezus. Classification (NCBI taxonomy): domain Eukaryota; kingdom Metazoa; phylum Arthropoda; class Insecta; order Coleoptera; family Carabidae; genus Stenolophus; species Stenolophus ochropezus. Next base: position 20,001,567 of record JAQOWZ010000016.1, read on the forward strand.
TCCAACTGAATTATTAAATGCGTTAACACCAACCGGAATGCCCCCTCACAAATTAACGTTAAAAGTGGGGGCAATAGTAATGTTACTAAGAAACATGAATCCAAAACGTGGGCTATGTAACGGTACAAGATTTATTATAAAAGATATGAAAACTAATTACCTTGATGTAGAAGTATTAACCGGGCAAAGTGCAGGTACCCGACTCTATCTACCAAGATTTGATTTAATTACCGATACAAATTTACCATTCAGTTTAAAACGTCGCCAATTTCCAATTCGATTAGCATTTTCAATGACAATTAATAAATCACAAGGTCAAACGTTTAATTTTGTTGGAATTAATTTAGAAAATCCAGTTTTCACTCATGGCCAATTATATGTTGCAATGTCGAGAGTACGGTCATCTAAAAACTTAAAAATAAAATTACCAGAATCAAATATTAACGAAAATTCTAAAGAAGGAACAACGACGAATGTGGTATTTAAAGAAATTTTAAACTAAACAAGATATTAAAATCATAATGAAATAATTTCAATTAAATTTTAATCAATAAAAAAATTATATAACATTATTATATGAAGTACATATTTGTAAACATTATTTCAAAATTTAAAAACATTATATGGAGGATTTCATAAACAAATTTTCAAAAAATTTAAGTTAAAGTGCAAGTATTAAACCAATTTTTTCACATGATGAACATTATGTAGTATCTTAGCCAGGTTATTAAAAACCTTAAAGATAAAATTATCAGATTCAAATATTAAAAATAAAGATTTGAATTGTGAACAAATGAAGTATTTAGAAAAAAAATTAAATGGAACAAGTAGATAAAAAATTGTTATATTTACAATGTCATAGTCATTTCGTAACTTATTGCAAAATTATGAACAAAATATCAATAATACATAAATTTCATTATAATTAATTTTAAAACTATATAAGAAAAAATATTTAATGTTTGAAGTCAAAGACATTAAAATAAAATTTACTAAAACTAAATAAATCTAGCAAATACATATAAAAATATATAAAAAATTGCAATCCATTTAATAATTAATGAATGAACGTAAAATTTAAAAACATTTAATATACAAAAGTATATAATAAATGATAACAGAAAATCAGGCCATTCTACCATTGTATCTCAAAACTCATGCAACAGAATAATAATTTGTACTTATGTTTTTGCATTATACTACAAAACCGCCAAGTATGGTAAAAATTTCAAGAACCATTTGGGGTTTTAATGTGTTATGTTCCAAGTCATTGTGACTGTTGCATGAATTTGAGAAATAAGGTTTTGATATTCATAAAACTATAAAATTACAAATATTAACTACAATTTATTTAAACATACATTTTTTGGTAAAAATACCTTTTTATTTTTAATTACTTTGGTAGATGGCAAAACAATGGCTTGGACATAATGCATTAAAACCCAATATCAGTGGTATTTAAATTTGTGCTGTACTTTGATTTAGTATTATAGCCCGTGATTAAATAAATAAATATAAGATAAATTAAATACATTAAAAAATAAACTTTATCAAAATTATTCGCCACATAATTGCTGGTTGAAATTAGGCATATGAAGCTCTTTAAAACCTTAAATTTTTAAATATAAAATTTTTAGAATATCGGAAAAACATGTAATATTATAAAAAGGATTATTGATGGTGTATATGAAATATAAAATAAAAATATAAGAAAGCAATAATAATAAATTTAAAATATAAAATAAAAGCATGTTGAAGCAATAATTATGATTTAAAAATGTGATTTAGAAATACTTAATAATATAAAAAGGAATAAGAAAGAATTTAAAATATAAACAATAAAAAATGTAAAATTTGATTTGTTAAATAATATATGCAATATATTTAATAAATGTAATTGATATAAGTATTAAATATTATTCCAACATGAAAAGTGGTTCGTAAAATATTGTAAAAGGTAATAAAAAAGAACTTAAGTCTGATAATACCATTGCTCCTTTTACAAATTTTACGGACCTTGCCAAAATGAAAATACAATAAAAAGAATTATAAAAGGCAATTATAAATAAAACTATTCCTTACATAAAAGTTAATAAAATAATATTAACAATGAAAAACATAAATTAAATAAATAGTATATAGCAATGGTTAAGAAGTATTAGAAAAATTTTCTATAGCGTCTACATCCTGGTATATTGTATGTTTTACCAATATTTTCAATAATATACATTAAAAATTTTATTTAATGATAAAAAGGTCCCTACATTTAATAGTTAAATGAAAACCTATTTTATATGTAAGTATAAAAAAATAATTTTAATTTTTTACATTAAAATACAATTATAATAAAATTATATTTAAATGCATATTTTACCTTTTACTACTACTAAAAGATTGGTTAAGCAACTTTTTTATTTTAATATAATACAACAGTCATTAGTTAACATTAACATTTTTCATTGTCAATAAAAAATGTAATAGCGCTTAAACAATACTGCTGTCAATAATTTTTAATTAATACCATCAAAAAATAAAGACGTTATACGAAAACTATCTAATACCAGGCTTAAGTTAAAACATGTTGCGTATCTCTATAATATGTATTAGAAATGTGACGTTAAACAAAAGTATATAATAAATCGCAACATGTGGGCAGGCCAGTCTACCATTGTACCTCAAAATTCATGCAACAGAATATAAATACACATTTTTTTGGCAATATACTACATACTACTACAAAACCGCAAAGTATGGTAAAAATTCCAACTACTGCTGGTGGGTTTTGAAGTATTATGTAAGCAAGTCATTGTCACTGTTGTATGATTTTGAGTAACAATATTTTCATTTTTAAAAAACTACAAAAGTACAAATATTAACTGCAATTTATTTGGTAAGAGTACATTTAATTTATATTTTTTGTTTTAAATTACATTTTTATGTACATAATGTGTACCATATTATTTATAATTCCTTGGTAGACTTGGCAAGACAATGACTTGTTACATAATACTTTAAAACTCTATACCAGTAGTATTTGGGATTTTTGCTGTACTTTGCTTCAATATTATAATAGCCCGTGGTTAAAAAAATTAAAACAATAAATAAGAAAAAATAAGCTTCATAATAATTACTCGTCACAAACCGGCTGGTGGGTATGAAGCTAATGAAGCATATTACAACATTATAATGAAAAAAAACCACAAAGCGATCAATAAAAGAAAAATAAGAGAGTAATAAATCGCAAAAGTATGAATCTTTGTGTGAATGTTTGTATGAAATCGAGTTGCCAGGTTATTAAAATTTGTTTTTTATTTTATATGAAAGATTCTACAATTTTAACAATAATAACTGCAGTTAGTAAACAAATCGTATTCTTTTAATATTTTGTTGAGTTGAGTAAAATATTTCTATAAATTATCTAAAATATAAATGAAATATTTATTAATATTATTATACATTCATATTTTTAAATTATTTAATTTATTTGTATTAAAAATTATCTGGCAACTCAAATAATTTCTAATAAAAATTAAAATATAATGTCAGAAAACTTTTTCAAAATTATATATTTCTTAAAAAAATGTAGAATGATTTGATAAACTTCTGTAACTAATTAAAAGTTAAATTCATACTATATAATAAAGATACACAAATACCAAAAATCTTCATGATTCACAACAATGTGAAATGGTATGTTTTTCTTATGTTCTAAAAAATATCATTTGTGAATTTTATATTTATAGATATTGGAAACTGAAGTATACATTGCATTGTTCCTGTGAAGTACATCGAAGATTTTAAATACAAGTTATATCCTTATTTGGACTATTGCAATTAATATAGAAGTTCTTTCATCTGAGGCGAAACTTTTTTTATAAAAAAGTGTTCAATGTTTACATATTTTTTATTAATTAGTAATATTTCCTTCTAAATACAGAACAATGGATCAAATCCTGAGATGGAAATTTCCTTCATTCTATATTACAAGAAAAGGATTAAATTTCAATGGAAGCATATGGACTATTAGTCCAAATCAAATATATACTACGTTGATGTTAAACAATATTTGGAAAATGAATCCATTTTAAAACGAAGGCATCATTTGAATAAAAATTATCTTCCTTTATTATATAAGTTTTCATTGTTTATAGGGTAGCAGTTTCACAAAAAATATATTTTTGGAAAACTTGTCAAGAATAACCTCCTTTGGAAAGCGATATTGAATATTTTGGAACTTAAAATGGAAACCACTCTATTCGCTGACGATTCTGCTACCATCGGAAAAACTATATTATTATTGACGAAGTTGTACAAGAATGGTAAATACATTTATATTTAAAGAAAAAAATATATTAATTAATTACTATTTTTTATTTAACAGAACGCATATCTGTTTGATGACTGGAGGAAAATTTCGTCGTATTTTCAGAAAGTAAACATTTAAATTACTACATGAAATGAAAGAAACATTCTTCAAATTTTGCGTGACAAATTCTACGAGAAAACTTTGCAATGTCCAAATAAAGTAAGTCAAAATTCATATTAACATTCTCTGTGGCCTTGATATACAGTATGTCATCGGATCGAGTTAGAAAGAAGGAAAACATTTTTATTTTTTATTTTACGAGAAACATGTATTCTTAATAAATGTTTTTACATGTTTCAATACTGACAATTCAGTTTTAACCTTTTCAAATTTTCTTTTAGTCTCAGACAAAAGTCGAACATAGTTCGACTTAGAATTTTTCTAATTGTAAGCCCCAAAAAACAAGTTTGCGTTATCATAGAAATTATTGTTAACATGACTTTAACTTTAGTTTCATAAATTTAACAACAAAAATAATATAAACAGTAACTATTCTACTCAATCGATTCACGGTTTGTTGAGCGCACAATTGTAGTCTTCGATGCAATTATTTAACTTCTTTGAATTTCTTCCGCAGAGTTAAAGACGTCACAGCGTCTCTAATTCTCTCCTTTAAATTCTCTACATTCGGTCGAAGATAATTTTTGCATAAACTATTTGTTTCCAACGGCCCCAAAGATAAACATGAGACCGATTGCCATAGCATTGAATTAAGTAAAATCGTTGTTTTTTGACAACATTTTTAACGATTACAACAGATTTTCCTAATTGACAGTCAATGAAATTAAATAAATAATACCAGTTATTTTCAAATAAGTCGACCTATTTTCGTTTTTCTCTGAAACTAAAAGAAAATTTGAAAAGGTTAAATCTGAACTGGTCGTTTTGCCCACTGCTTCGTCGGAAAACGCTCTTTCTTTATGGCAATTCCAATATATTTAAATAATGTAAGTGTCATTACTGGTTCGATTAATTCTTTCACATTATTCTTTTTGTTTAGTTATCGTCTTTTGCTAACGTTTTTGGCGGTTTTCCGTTAGCATTTACAGGGAATCCTGAAGACTAATTCGTTCCGCCCAGAAGATTTTTACTACATAGTTTATTGTCATTATTATTTATTGTAATATTTTAATAATATATCGACCTATTTTCGTTTTTCTCTGAAACTAAAAGAAAATTTGAAAAGGTTAAATCTGAATTGGTCGTTTTGCCCACTGCTTCTTTGGAAAACGCTCTTTCTTTATGGCAATTCCAATATATTTAAATAATGTAAGTGTTATTACCGGTTCGATTCATTCTTTCACATTATTCTTTTTGTTTAGTTATCGTCTTTTGCTAACGTTTTTGGCGGTTTTCCGTTAGCATTTACAGGGAATCCTGAAGACTAATTCGTTCCGCCCAGAAGATTTTTACTACATAGTTTATTGTCATTATTAGTTATTGTAATAATATATAACTTTCCTATTTTGTGTATCTAAGTTATAATTATACATCTGTTGAAGAAAACTGATTTTAAATGCTTCAAATTTCTTTCTTTTAATACAATTTTCTTAAAAAATATATTTCGTATTTATTCGTATTATCGATAAACAAAAAATTCATCTTGGGTCAGTACTGCATAATTTAATTTTCCCGCCCGAGAAAAATGGTGGCATATCGGCGAAACTCAAGTAAGTAAAAATAATGAAATAATCATCTTCATGAGGTAAATTTTAAATTTATTATCTAACAAATATAAAAGTAAAACCTAATTTTAAAATGACATTATTTACACTTGCAATTCATACGTTTCATTATAAAAATTTCTTTTGTAAGCACAGCAGTTCTAAAACGTTTTTATAATAACATAATCAAATCTAACTGATCAAAATTATAGTACAAAGAAATGTTTAATAGCGATGTGTCGTTTTAAAAAGTTTTAATTGTTATTTGTAAATTTATTTTTATAAATGTTGTGTGAAGTAAATTTTGAAGCAAATCGGTTCTCAAACAGTGGAGTTTCATATAACTATAAAATTACACATTTATTCAAGGACATTTTATTACTACTGGATTTATATTTCATTTTTAATCAAACACGAAATAAAATTAAATATCGTTAATGAAAAGACTGCAGTATTACAATGAAAAAAAATTAGCTTCCACGGAATAAAATTAGTAGTCATGTTTTAATTATGATACCTATGTTACCGACATTCCGAAAGTTAGTTGACAGTTTCATTTTATACAATTTTTGTTCATATTTTTTCTTTGGAATAAAAATGTAAGTAGAGAACTGAGAAAAACTCCAGTATAATATATTGTAATTAAGAATTGCATACTTTTAACTGTAAATAGTGCTATTGTTTCCAAATAATATTTGAATTTTTAAACGTTAAACTGAATAAAAAATCGGTTCTGAAACAGTGGAATTTCAAATAACTAACTATAAAAATACACATTTATTCAAGGAAATTTTATTACTACTATATTTATATTTCATTTTAAATCAAACACGAAATAAAATTAAATAGTAGTTAATTTTTAAATTTATAAATTAATATTGTCAATCCTAATACAACTGCCAGCATCTTCAGTGAAGTTAGTCTAGGAATATTTGGTTTTAATTTAGTTACTTCGTCATACATTTGGCAATATTGACTGTTGACATTGGATACGTCAAAATTTATATTAATTAAATACGTTATGTTTTAAACTTAAATTAGTTGTAGCACCTTTGCTCAAGTCTATTATTCATGAAATTGTATTTAAATCTTTGATATCAATACTCTATAAGAAGATATAATCGTTCATAGTCTGATTGTCAAAGTGGCTTTTGTTTTATGCAAAAAGTTCTCAAAAGTATGTCGAGTTTGGTCTCAAATGAAACGTCTTGTTGAGAACTTGCGTGTAGAATTGATAAAAATGTGCTATGTCGATCGGTTTTTGTTTTTTGCAAAAAGTTGTCAGAAGTGTATGGTGTTTGGTATCAAATGAAAGGTTTCAATGAGGGCTGGTGTGCAGAATTAACAAAAATTGTCAATGCCTATCTTCTTTTGTTTTTTGCAAAAGGTTGTCACAAGTATATAGTGTTTGGTATCAAATGAAAAGTCTTGGTGTGGGCTAGCGTACAGATATGATAAAAATGTTTCATGTCGATCGACTTTTGTTTTATGTAGAAAGTTGTCAGAAGTATATCGTGTTTGTAATCTAATGAAAGGTCTTGGAGAGGCCTGGAGTGCAAATATGAAATAATTGTTTCATGTCGATCGGCATTAGTTTTTTGCACTGACAGCGGAGCTCTAGGGAATGCTATCACTATACTAAACGATTAGATTCACTATATATATATATATATATATATATATATATATATATATATATATATATATCTATATATCTATCTATCTATAGATTCATCACGAGCATCGAGTAACTTTTGTAATCGCCTACAGCCTGAACCATGCAAGTGATTGTTATAATTTTTTTTTAATATGTGGGGGCTAATGAGATCTGGTGCCTTTTGGGTGTCTCATATTTTTACTATTAGTAATTTTCGTGTAAAAAAATAAAACTTTGCACAAATGCTGCCTTGAAACAATGGATTCCAGAGACCATGTCTAACTTTAAGAAGAATCACGCCGTCATCCGTCACTTTTGACAATTTGTCTATGAACTTTAAATGATTATATCTTTTAATAGAACATTGATATTAAAGATTTAAAAACAGTATCATGAATAATAGTCCTGAGCAAATGTGTTACAACTAATTTAAGTTTAAAACATAACGTATTTAATTAATATAAATTTTGACGTTTCGAATTACATAAGTCAATGTTGCCAAATGTGTGATGAAGTAGGTAACTTTGACAAGTGTAAAGTACGAATATTAAAGTACAATAATTTTGAAAATGGACAAAGATATTATTAACTGAACTATGTATCCGTACTTTATAATATTGAGCAAAATATGTATTATTATTGTAGAAATTGTATATGGTACAATTAAAATTTTCTGACATTTAACGTTTGTTATAATTGGTTATAACATAAATTTATTTTAGAAATTTTGCAACTTGATACAAATACTCAGAACATATGTTGGTTTGTACTTATTATTTATTATTGAAATAAATATAAAATGATATATGTATGTTTTAGAAATGTAGAGAAAGATATAAAAAGGAAAGATATATACAAAAGATTGGAAATAAGCAGTACTAAAGAATATGAAAGACGAAAGAGTACAATTTATTATTCCTGCAAAAGCAGAAACATTATTTTTCAGAAAATAATTCAATTAATTGACATTCTGTTCTTTATATACAAGAGAGTTATAGGAATAATTCAAATAACGCGCATTTTTTGAGCCGGTGTTCTTCTTTTGATTCATATGCGTTTCAACCCTCTATTTTATTTAGTGAACGACAAATTCGAAGAAATTAAATCATTTGTCAAAACATGTTATGTGTCAGACCTTCATAATTTACTTAAAAGTCTTGCCAGCATATTGTTGTTTATTGTATTTGCAAAATGACAAGTACCTACACCTATAATTGTAAGCCGGAATATACTTTGCAAACGTATTAGAAATAGTAAGTTACAAATAAATTCCTATTATATTGAATAACAAGTTATTTATTATAGGTGTTTTGTAGTACTATCCTGAGTACTGTACTTCATTTTAAATTAGACAGGCGATAAAAAATTAAATAATTATAATAAAAAAGTACATGATATCATTAGAAGATTTTGACTTAAAATCAACAAGTAAGTGGGATAACTGACTATCGGAAATTTTAAATTCTGAGCTAAAATCTTTCACAATACTAGACAAACAATACGTGGTATTAATTTCCTGCAATCTGTTAACAAAACCTGTAAGTAGCAGAAGATATGTTTTAACTCCGAATGAATGTATGTACATAACAGATTGTGTTGTCCTAAAACATCTTTATTATGAAAAAAATAATACAAGCTGGAGGGGATGTACTATTTTTATTTTTATTAAAAAATAATTACAATCAAACGAACGAAGTAGAATTTAAAATAAATTTAATAAAATACGTTTTATGATAAATATGTTTTTAATGCAGGATTGGTTTATCGACTGGTTGTTAATATGAAGAAAGTCTTTATTGGAGTTGCAATCACCTAATAAAATCCACTAATATGTGTATTAGTGGATTTTATTAAATTACAGTAACTGCAATAAAGACCTTCCTCTAATGTTTTTTTTAATTTGTAATTTTCATTTTACAGCTATGAATGTGAAAATTAATAATAATGTAGGTACACTGAACAATAGTTGCAGTTCACTTTAACAAAAATACAATATGAATGATTATACACAAATTTTGAATGTATTTCATGTAAGTATACATTTTAGTGCAATTAATCTCTACCAATACGTTGTATTTTATTAACAGTTATTATGTTATTACGTTATTAGTATGAATCAGTGAAGAAGTTCATGTTGCAACTATTTGAAAACGGTTGCATTTGAAATATAAGCACTAATGCTAGAGTATCAGTTTTCGCTCAAAAGTTCGCCCTTATCTTATGATCAATTAGAATGGAAGTTAAAGATTCGAACAACAAACCTTGCATCTGTGACGCTAAAAGTAAGTATTATAATTATTTCGTTATTGTATATAACACGTTCATTTCGTTTTAAAGGAAAATTCTCATTTAAATTAAAAGTATATTTGTGTTATAACATTATGAATAAATTATTATTTAATAGTATATTATTTAATAAGCATAATATGTAGGCTATATTACACGATGATGTAATTAAAAATACGAGCGGTAGCGAGTATTTTTAATCATCTGAGTGTAATGTAGCCATATTATGCGAGTCAAATACTATACTTTATCTACAACTATCAGGCATATAACAAATCTGATATTATTTGTTAAATATTCAGTTAGGTGTGGGTAGTTCATATATAGCTTAACAGATGGCGCCACAGTAGCACTTAAATGTCAAAATCACTTTTCAAATTGTATTTATTATACTTTTATAAGCATATATATTGATATTTATAATAAAAAATATGTTATTAATAAATTAACAGTTTAATACAATATTATGTGTTAAATTATAGGCCCTATTTATTACAGAAAAGTGTAGCGTGTATCATGACATTTCATATTACACTTGTGTAATATGAGTAGTATATTATAAGTAGTATCACACGTATAATGTACCTATATTTCAATAGTTGTAGATAAAATTTATTATTTTTGAATTTTTAATAATTTAATTTTTGTATTTATCGGTATGTACGGTGTCGGTATTAATAATTTCACATTTACCGACATTTCGGAAATACTAATTTAAGATCAGGGACACCATAGAAAACAAAATTTGTTTATCAAGAATATTGCTTCTTCACCTGTGTGTAGAGTAATTTCATTTATTGTGCTTTGTTACAATATATTTATATTGCGAATTAATATTCATTATCTTTGATCAGAGCTGCAGTAGTCACAATAAAATAAATCCCGTTTAGTGTGCCGCTAAATTCAAATCTAAGGTGAGAAATATTTTATATCTTTTACAACCCTCGAAAAATCAACTTGCAAGTTCGCAATTTACAATTAGAAAAATGTCATTTACAACCAAGCTAATAGAAATTTTAATTTGTGATTTCATTATTTTTTTTATATTATTTTATTTCTTATTAAATTCTATATTTTTCTGGTTTACCCGGCGCCAGTAGTTTTTAACCGGTTTTTCGTAAACCTACAAAAGATGTGTCTCCATTATTTTTATTTAGCTGAAGTATGCTCCAAAATATGCTAAATTATTTATTGCACAAATTATAAAAATATTTAGGCGGATATTTCATCGTCTCTGGTGGGCCGCGTGTTATAACTAATTGCAAGTTAGCCCAACCTACAATTTCTGAGAGTTGATCTTCTATTTAAGTATAAGTAATTTACTTTAAATTTATAATCATTACACTATCTCTAATATGCCGTGAAAGCGTGACGTCAAAATGGAGCGGGAATTACATATTTATTTTTCGGTTTGAAATTTTGGTAATGGTGAACAAATCACATAACCGTTCAATTTAAATAACTTTCATCTGTTGTGTACTTATGTTTCGTTATGTATATGTCCGTATAAAATCTATTTTAGCTTAATATGCAAGAATGCATGTTTTTTTTATTAACAGGGTAGGAAAGGTACAAAATTATTTAGAAAATAAATTTATTAAGTGGTTGATTCTTGGGTCTTAGTAACAGTACTTTTATCTCGCAAATTTTTTATTCTGAGAATTTTAAAATGTTGCAGACCTTTCTGTTACATCCAAAAAAAAAATTAAAATTGCGAAAAGTTGACTATTTTATTGTTATATATAATTAGAAATCTATGAATGTATTTTTTATGGAAAATCTTTAAAATATACAGGCTGTTCCATTTAAGCGTGCCACCATTGCTATCTTAAAAACTATAAGAACTACTAGGTTGGTTAACTTAGCAAGGAATCACCATTTTACAAGTCTATTAACATAAGCCAAACAAATATTTTTTTAAACCAATGGTTCTCAAGATATGGAGTGGTTTTTTTTGCCCATTATGTTGTTCTTGTAAAATGGTGGTTCTCGCTAATTTAAACAACCTCGTATCTCTTATAGTTCTCGAGATAGCAATGGTGGCACACTTAACTGGAACACCCTATATTTACCGAAAACAACATTTTTATTTAAATTTTATTTATTTACAAATAAAACACACAATGTAAACTATCCGCAAATTTCTTGTAGTCCAACCATGATACCATGTCTTAAATACATCCACTATTAAATTATAAACATATTTTTATATGAATATGCATTTAATTAATAATTAACGCGAAATATATCATTATCTTACAAACTACACATAAGAACACAACAGATGACAGTTGTTTAAATTGCGCGGTTATAGTTTGTTCACTACATGGACAATCTCAAATATATTATTATATTTCACGTTGTGTAATTGCCGCTCGATTATGACGAGAGCAGTTTCACGGCCTAGACATTGTACATAGTTTGCAGTATTTAGTAATTTAGCAATCTAATAATACAAATACACATTTATTTCGTATTAATTTTTTATAATGCTATACATATATTTTGAATATTAATTTTACTGTAGGTTTACAACTTGACTGCAGCAGAGTAAGAGAAAGAGTGCAAGATTTCATTATCCTAACAGAAAAGAACCTGATCGATTTATAATCGAAGGCCTGACGTAATTATTGGTAATTATAAATATTGAAAAGAACAACGCACTCAAAAATTGTAAGTTTTGTATAATTTTTAAGTACATAACAAAATGCCAAGTAAAGATAGAATTAAACGTCTTAAGCGCAAGCAAAACAACGAGAAAAATGCGGCAAAAAATAATAAAAATGATAATACGGGAAATATAGAAGAAAACTTTATTAATAATCAGGTTCAATCAGGTTGTAGGAGTATATCTGTCATTTCTGTAGCAGATAATAATATCAATAATGTACATACAAGTAATCAAACGGCTAATGTAGGAATTAGGACAGTAAACTATCAGATTCAGTTAATAGACCAGGATATTAACACGTTGCTAAATCCTGCAGGGTACTTAGAAGACGTACACATAGACTTTTTCTTTTCTTTAGTCCGTTCTATGACTGAGTTCAACCCTCAGCCTACAGTGTATGTAAATGCTCCGGACCGTATCATTCCAGTTCAACAAGGAACTAAACACTTACAAATTTTATTCGTACCAGGTGCAAATACCGGTAGTATTGGTCATTGGCTTACCGCGTACTATGACGGTTCAGAGATAATTATTTACGACAGCATGAATTCTCAATGTTTAAATTCAAATGCCAGTTTATATTTAGAAAGACTGTTTCCTTATAGACCAACAGTTAGATTTGTCCGGGTTCAGCAGCAGACCAACACTTTTGATTGTGGGTTGTTTGCAATTGCGTTTTGTACGAGTATCATATTTAACCGCAATCCGGAACAGGAAAATTATGATATCAATAAGCTTAGATCACATACTTTAAATTTGTTTCGAACACGTAATTTAGTATTATTTCCGATAACACGACAGCAGAAATTAAGAGAAAATCATTTAAAGCGTAAAGAGAATGAAACAGCTGAAGAACGGTCCAAACGTCTAAAATTAAATACAGAAAATAAATTAAAAATTTTAGCTAATGAAACACTTGATCAACAAACAAATAGGTTAAATAAATTAAAATTTAATTTCAAAGAATATATTAAAAATGAAACACCTGAACAAAAAACAAATCGCTTAAATAGATTAAAAGATAACTTTCAAAATATGATTCAAATAGAAACACATGAACAAAAAGAAAAACGTTTAAATAGGTTAAAAAATAATTTTAAAAATACAATTGAAATAGAGACACCCGAACAGAAAAAAAATCGTTTAAATAGATTAAAAAATAATTTAAAAACTTCAATAGAAACAGAAACTCCCGAACAGAGAGAAAATCGTTTAAATAGTTTAAAAAATAATTTTAAAATTTCAATAGAAACAGAAACACCCGAACAGAGAGAAAATCGTTTAAATAGGTTAAAAAATAATTTAAAAAATACAATTGAAACAGAAACACCGGAACAAAGAGAAAATCGTTTAAATAAGTTAAAAACTAATTTTAAAAAATCTATAGAAATAGAAACCCCTGAACATAAAGTACGGCGTTTAAATATGTTAAAAGATAATTTTAAAAAAGTAGTTGAAACAGAAACACCGGAACAGAAAGAAGAGCGTTTGTTAAAAAATAATGTAATAAATAAAAATAAAATAAAGACACGCAAAAATAAAGTTAATGATAAAGTTAGATTAGCTAGCAAAGGTATAGGAATGCAAATTGAACCGCATTCGTTGGGTCCAATGTCTGCACTGTGCACTTACTGTTTATCCAAAAACTTCGCGTATGAGAAGCCCTCGGACGGCAAATTCACACACTGCTGCCGTAAAGGCAAGTTAAACGCAGATCAATTAGGCGAGTTTCCGGAATACATAAAAAGTCTAATGATCAATAATAACGCGGACAGTAGAAATTTTAAAGATAATATTAGACAGTACAATAGTGCGTTAGCTTTTGCTTCCTTTGGGGCTAAAATTTCAATGCCTCCGGGCAGAGGACCATATTGTTTCCGAATACATGGTCAAATTTATTATGATTCAGCCAGTTCCTTATATCCAACTAATAATAATGTTGAAAAATATGCGCAGTTATACATTATAAATTCTGCGGAAGCGTTAGAGAAAAGAATGAATGTAGAATACAATAAACAGTGTAAACCAAATATAATGGGGCAGTTAGATGATATTATTAGAGAAATTAATCCGTATTCTCAAGCGTACATGATGTTAAAAGAAGTAGAGCAAAGAGAAATAGCTAGGGCAAATATTAATAATCAGTCAGTGCCAGAAATTAATTTGTGGATAGTTAGTGACAGACGAAAAGATAAGCGTAGGTATAATGTACCAACATGTAATGAAGTGGCTGTAGTTTTTACATCAAATGACGGAGAGCCACCAATAGATAGAGACATTTGTGTTCACCCAAGAGCAGGCGGTTCTGTTAGAATTAATCAATTCAGCGAAAACTGCGACCCCATGACATATCCCATACTTTTTCCTCGCGGTGAATGTGGCTGGAACATGAACCTAAAGCATGCCGACGGTATTAAAAAACAAAGCATGCTACAATTTTACATGAATAGATTAGCAATTAGAGATACATTTAATCCGTGTTTAGAAGCCGGAAAGCTAACTCAGCAGTACATTGTAGATGCATATGTGAAAGTCGAGGCTGAAAGATTGACTTATATTAGATTAAATCAGCCTACCCTCAGAGTAGAGCTGTATAATGGACCATGTAAATAATTTAGCAGATAATGAGGGCGGTAAGGCGGGCACAATGGTTATTTTACCATCCACATTCCAAGGTGGCAGTCGTTTTATGTTAAAAATGTATCAGAACGCTATGTCAATTGTTAGAGAATTCGGCCGACCTGATTTGTTCATAACAGTAACGTGTAATCCAAAATGGCCTGAAATAATTGAACAGTTACGCGAAGGTCAAAGTTCTGCAGATCGGCCAGATATAGTAGCGCGAGTTTTTAACGGAAAAATTAAAAGTATGATGAATGAAATTCTTCACGATGATATTTTTGGAAAAGTCGTAGCCTTTATTTTTGTAATAGAATTCCAAAAACGTGGGTTACCACATATGCATTTGTTGTTGACATTAGATAGCGATAGTAAAATCCGTAACAAAGATGAAATAGACGAAATTGTAAGCGCCGAAATTCCAGATGAAGACGATGAACCAGAGTTGTATCAATTAGTTCGAACGCACATGATCCACGGTCCCTGCGGTATATTAAATAAATATTCACCTTGCATGAATGAAAATAAATGCACAAAAAGATACCCTAAAGAATTTCGAAACGAAACACACGAAAATATTAACGGTTATCCTCTTTACAAAAGGCCAGATAATAATGCAAAGATATATATTCTCTGGAAAAACGGTTTAGTAAAATATACAATAGATAACAGATGGATAGTACCTTACAATCCATATTTGCTAAAAAAGTATAAAGCTCATATTAATATCGAAATATGCTCTTCGGTTAAAAGTGTTAAATATATTTGCGATTATCTGTGTAAGGGTCATGACTGCGCAAGTATTAAATTAGGTCAACCAGATAAAGATAAAGTAATTCAATGGGATGAAATCAACGGTTATTTAGATGCGAGGTATGTTTCTGCTCCAGAATGTTGTTGGAGGCTACTGGAATATCCCTTACACGATAAATCACATACAATATTTGAGTTAGCTGTTCATTTGAAATACCAACAGGCGGTATTTTTCGTCAATGGTCAAGAGAAAAAAGCAGTAGAACGGGCAGCGAAAAAAAACACAACTTTAACTGCGTGGTTTATTCTAAATAGCACAGATGTAAATGCTCGGCAGTATGTTTATATGCAAATTACAAAATATTATGTATTTGTTAATAACGCTTGGAAGACTAGGCAACGCGAGTCAAAACCACCAATAGGCCGAATGATTTCCGTCAGTCCCAGAGATATAGAAAGGTTCCATCTACGTTTAATATTAGTACACGCGAAAGGGGCTACAAGTTTCGAAGACTTGCGTACCGTAGATGGTAAGTTGTATAACACATACCAAGAAGCTGCCCGCGCATTAGGTCTTTTAGCAAATGATAAAGAATGCGAAAATTGTTTAGGTGAGGCAGTGATAAATAAATTTCCGAGACAATTAAGAGAATTATTTGCATATTTAATTTGTTTCCACACGTCCACCAATGCAGTAGCTTTGTGGGAAAAATTTAAAGAGTATTTGATAGAGGATTATTTATTGCACAATTCCGAAAAAGTAGCGCAAAATAAATGTTTAAGAAAAATTCAAGAAATATTAGAAATACATAGATTCACATTAAGCGATTTCGGTTTACCGCTGCCAGATGACGTAGACGAAAATGAAAACGATTTGATTGATACTGCAGCAGAGAAATTAGAGGGAGAACAAAATGTAGCGTTGTTTAATAATGATCAAAGAGAAATTTTAGATTTAATTTTAAATGCCGTATCAGATAGTAATAGCAAAAATAGATATTTCTTTGTAGACGGTCCTGGTGGTACAGGAAAGACATTTTTATATAATACCCTCATCAGTATTTTAAGAGGTCAAAATATTAAGGTAATAGCCGTGGCGTGGACAGGAATAGCGGCTACTTTATTAAAAGGTGGACAAACTGTACATTCGGTTTTCAAGTTACCAGTACCTGTAAATGACGGCTGCGTATGTAAAGTTAAAGCGAATAGTAATGCAGGCAAACTAATAAAAGATGCAAGTGTAATCATCTGTGACGAAGTAACTATGATACCGAAACACGCGTTAAATGCAATAGATTTACTTTTAAAAGATTTAATGAACAATACGGTACCATTTGGTGGGAAAGTTATAGTATTAGGTGGTGATTTCAGACAATGTTTACCGGTAGTAAATTATACAAACCATCGTACCACAATAATAGAAACTTGTGTAATAACAAGTCACTTATGGCAACTCTTTCAAAAATTTTCTTTAAAACAAAACATGCGTGTAAATAGGGACGAAAAAGAAATTTCTGAGTATTTACTAAAAATCGGCAATGGTTTAACTGAAGTTGTCAAAATTCCTGCACACTGTGTATCACAAACGTCATTAGCTAATGATATATTTGGAGATAATGATATAGAGCCAAATGATATACACAAATTTACAGACCGCGCCATTTTAGCACCAACAAATGACGATACAATGGTAATAAACGAACAAGTATTAAATAAAATCGTAGGACAATCAAAAATATATTACAGTGCTGATTTTTGTGAAGGCGATGATAAAAATAAAATTAGTTATCCAACCGAATTATTAAATGCGTTAACACCAACCGGAATGCTTCCTCACAAATTAACGTTAAAAGTGGGGGCAATAGTAATGTTACTAAGAAACATGAATCCAAAACGAGGGCTATGTAACGGTACAAGATTTATTATAAAAGATATGAAAACTAATTACCTTGATGTAGAAGTATTAACCGGGCAAAGTGCAGGTACCCGACTCTATCTACCAAGATTTGATTTAATTACCGATACTAATTTACCATTCAGTTTAAAACGTCGCCAATTTCCAATTCGATTAGCATTTTCAATGACAATTAATAAATCACAAGGTCAAACGTTTAATTTTGTTGGAATTAATTTAGAAAATCCAGTTTTTACTCATGGCCAATTATATGTTGCAATGTCGAGAGTACGGTCATCTAAAAACTTAAAAATAAAATTACCGGAATCAAATATTAACGAAAATTCTAAAGAAGGAATAACGACGAATGTGGTATTTAAAGAAATTTTAAAGTAAACAAGATATTAAAATCATAATGAAATAATTTCAATTTTAATCAATAAAAAAATTATATAACATTATTATATGAAGTACATATTTGTAAACATTATTTCAAAATTTAAAAACATTATATAGAGCATTTCATAAACAAATTTTCAAAAAATTTAAGTTAAAGTGCAAGTATTAAACCAATCTTTTCACATGATGAACATTATGCAGTATCTTAGCCAGGTTATTAAAAACCTTAAAGATAAAATTATCAGATTCAAATATTAAAAATAAAGATTTGAATTGTGAACAAATGGAGTATTTAGAAAAAAATTTAATTGAACAAGTAGATATCATGATAAAAAATTGTTATATTTACAATGTCATAGTCATTTCGTAACTTATTGCAAAATATCAATAATACATAAATTTCATTATAACTAATTTTAAAACTATATAAGAAAAAATATTTAATGTTTGAAGTCAAAGACATTGAAATAAAATTTACTAAAACTAAATAAATCTAGCAAATACATATAAAAATATATAAAAAATTGCAATCCATTTAATAATTAATGAATGAACGTAAAATTTAAAAACATTTAATATACAAAAGTATATAATAAATAACAGACAACCAGGCCATTCTACCATTGTATCTCTAAACTCATGCAACAGAATACTAATTTGTACTTATGTTTTTGGCATTATACCTACTACAAAACCGCCAAGTATGGTAAAAATTTCAAGTACCATTGGGGGTTTTAATGTGTTATGTTCCAAGTCATTGTGACTGTTGCATGAATTTGAGAAATAAGGTTTTGATATTCATAAAACTATAAAAGTACAAATATTAACTACAATTTATTTAAACATACATTTTTTGGTAAAAATACCTTTTTATTTTTAATTACTTTGGTAGATGGCAAAACAATGGCTTGGACATAATGCATTAAAACCCAATACCAGAGGTATTTAAATTTTTGCTGTACTTTGATTTAGTATTATAGCCCGTGATTAAATAAATAAATATAAGAGAAATTAAATACAGTAAAAAATAAACTTTATCAAAATTATTCGCCACATAATAGCTGGTTGAAATTAGGCATATGAAGCTCATTAAAACCTTAAATTTTTAAATTTAAAATTTTTAGAATATCGGAAAAACATGTAATATTATAAAAAGGATTATTGATGGTGTATATGAAATATAAAATAAAAATATAAGAATGCAATAATGATAAATTTAAAATATAAAGTAAAAGCATGTTGAAGCAATAATTATGATTTAAAAATGTGATTTAGAAATACTTAATAATATAAAAAGGAATAAGAAAGAATTTAAAATATAAATAATAAAAAATGTTATGACGGTAAAATTTGATTTGTTAAATAATATATGCAATATATTTAATAAATGTAATTGATATTAGTATTAAATATTATTTCAACATGAAAAGTGGTTCGTAAAATATTGTAAAAGGTAATAAAAAAGAACTTAAGTCTGATAATACCATTGCTCCTTTTACAAATTTTACGGACCTTGCCAAAATGAAAATACAATAAAAAGAATTATAAAAGGCAATTATAAATAAAACTATTCCTTACATAAAAGTTAATAAAATAATATTAACAATGAAAAACATAAATAAAATAAATAGTATAAAGCAATGGTTAAGTATTAGAAAAATTTTCTATAGCGTCTACATTCTGGTATATTGTATGTTTTACCAATATTTTCAATAATATACATTAAAAATTTTATTTAATGATAAGAAGGTCCCTACATTTAATAGTTAAATGAAAACCTATTTTATATGTAAGCATAAAAAAATAATTTTAATTTTTTACATTAAAATACAATTATAATAAAATTATATTTAAATACATATTTTACCTTCTACTACTACTAAAAGATTGGTTAAGCAATACTTTTTTATTATAATACAACAGTCATTAGTTAACATTAATATTTTTCATCAACAATAAAAAATGTAATAGCGCTTAAAAAATACTGTTGTCAATAATTTTTAATTAAAACCATCTAAAAATAAAGACGTTATACGAAAACTATCTAATACCAGGCTTAAGTTAAAACATGTTGCGTCTCTCTATAATATGTATTACAAATGTGACGTTAAACAAAAGTATATAATAAATCGCAACATGTGGGCAGGCCAGTCTACCATTGTACCTCAAAATTCATGCAACAGAATATAAATACACATTTTTTTGGCAATATACTACATACTACTACAAAACCGCAAAGTATGGTAAAAATTCCATCTACTGCTGGTGGGTTTTGAAGTATTATGTAAGCAAGTCATTGTCACTGTTGTATGATTTTGAGTAACAATATTTTCATTTTTTAAAAACTACAAAAGTACAAATATTACCTGCAATTTTTTTGGTAAGAGTACATTCAATTTATATTTTTTTGTTTTAAATTACATTTTTATGTACATAATGTGTACCATATTATCTATAATTCCTTGGTAGACTTGGCAAGACAATGACTTGTTACATAATACTTTAAAACCCTATACCAGTGGTATTTGGGATTTTTGCTGTACTTTGCTTCAATATTATAATAGCCCGTGGTTAAAAAATTAAAACAATAAATAAGAAAAAATAAGCTTCATAATAATTACTCGTCACAAACCGGCTGGTGGGTATGAAGCTAATGAAGCATATTACAACATTATAATAAATAAAAAAACCACAAAGCGATCAAATAAAAGAAAAATAAGAGAGTAATAAATCGCAAAAGTATGAATGTTTGTGTGAATGTTTGTATGTAATCGAGTTGCCAGGTTATAAAAATTTATTTTTAATTTTATATGAAATATTTTATAATTTTAACAAGAACTTCATTTTGTAATCTATTTGAAACGTTTAATTGAATAAAATAATTCTGTAACTTAAAATGTAAATGAAAATATTAATAATATTGTTATACATTTATATTTGTAAATTATTAAACTTTTTATTAATCAAAGTATTCTGGCAACTCAAATAATTTATTAAAATAAATGATATATAATATCATAACAAAATTTCTAAATTTTAAGAAAAAAAATTGTAGAAAAATCTTAAACTAATGTAACTAATTAAAAGTTAAATTCATAATATATAATAAAGATACACAAATACCAAAAATCTTCATGATTCACAACAATGTGAAATGGTATGTTTTTCTTATGTTCTAAAAAATATCATTTGTGAATTTTATATTTATAGATATTGGAAACTGAAGTATACATTGCATTGTACCTGTGAAGTACATCGAAGATTATAAATACGAGTTATATCCTTATTTGGACTATTGCAATTAATATAGAAGTTCTTTCATCTGAAGCGAAACTTTTTTTATAAAAAAGTGTTCAATGTTTACATATTTTTTATTAATTAGTAATATTTCCTTCTGAATACAGAAAAATGGATCAAATCCTGAGATGGAAATTTCCTTCATTCAATATTACAAGAAAAGGATTAAATTTCAATGGAAGCATATGGACTATTAGTCCAAATCAAATATATATACTACGTTGATGTTAAACAATATTTGGAAAAATAAATCCATTTTAAAACGAAGGCATCATTTGAATAAAAATTATCTTCCTTTATTATATAAGTTTTCATTGTTTATAGGGTAGCAGTTTCACAAAAAATATATTTTTGGAAAACTTGTCAAGAATAACCTCCTTTGGAAAGCGATATTGAATATTTTGGAACTTAAAATGGAAACCACTCTATTCGCTGACGATTCTGCTACCATCGGAAAAACTATATTATTATTGACGAAGTTGTACAAGAATGGTAAATACATTTATATTTAAAGAAAAAAAAATATTAACTAATTACTATTTTTTATTTAACAGAACGCATATCTGTTTGATCACTGGAGGAAAATTTCGTCGTAATTTGAGAAAGTAAACATATAAATTACTACATGAAATGAAAGAAACATTCTTCAAATTTTGCGTGACAAATTCTACGAGAAAACTTTGAAATGTCCAAATAAAGTAAGTCAAAATTCATATTAACATTCTCTGTGGCCTTGATATACATTATGTCATCGGATCGAGTTAGAAAGAAGGAAAACATTTTTATTTTTTATTTTACGAGAAACATGTATTCTTAATAAAAGTTTTTACATGTTTCAATACTGACAATTCAGTTTTAACCTTTTCAAATTTTCTTTTAGTCTCAGACAAAAGTCGAACATAGTTCGACTTAGAACTTTTCTAATTGTAAGCCCCAAAAAACAAGTTTGCGTTATCATAGAAATTATTGTTAACATGACTTTAACTTTAGTTTCATAAATTTAACAACAATAATAATATAAACAGTAACTATTCTACTCAATCGATTCACGGTTTGTTGAGCGCACAATTGTAGTCTTCGATGCAATTATTTAACTTCTTTGAATTTCTTCCGCAGAGTTAAAGACGTCACAGCGTCTCTAATTCTCTCCTTTAAATTCTCTACATTCGATCGAAGATAATTTGTATAAACTATTTGTTTCCAACGGCCCCAAATATAAACATGAGACCGATTGCCATAGCATTGAATTAGGTAAAATCGTTGTTTTTTGACAACATTTTCAACGATTACAACAGATTTTCCTTATTCACAGTCAATTAAATAAATAATTCCAGTTATTTTCAAATAAGTCGACCTATTTTCGTTTTTCTCTGAAACTAAAAGAAAATTTGAAAAGGTTAAATCTGAATTTGTCGTTTTGCCCACTGCTTCTTCGGAAAACGCTCTTTCTTTGTGGCAACTCCAATATATTTAAATAATTAAGTGTTATTACCGGTTTGATTCATTCTTTCACATTATTCTTTTTGTTTAGTTATCGTCTTTTGCTAACGTTTTTGGCGGTTTTCCGTTAGCATTTACAGGGAATCCTGAAGACTAATTCGTTCCGCCCAGAAGATTTTTACTACATAGTTTATTGTCATTATTATTTATTGTAATATTTTAATAATATATAACTTTCCTATTTTGTGTATCTAAGTTATAATTATACATCTGTTAAAGAAAACTGATTTTAAATGCTTCAAATTTCTTTCTTTTAATACAATTTTCTTAAAAACAATATTTCGTATTTATTCGTATTATCGATAAACAAAAAATTCATCTTGGGTCAGTACTGCATAATTTAATTTTCCCGCCCGAGAAAAATGGTGGCATATCGGCGAAACTCAAGTAAGTAAAAATAATGAAATAATCATCTTCATGAGGTAAATTTTAACTTTATTATCTAACAAATATAAAAGTAAAACCTAATTTTAAAATGACATTATTTACACTTGCAATTCATACGTTTCATTATAAAAATTTCTTTTGTAAGCACAGCAGTTCTGAAACGTTTTTATAATAACATAATCAAATCTAATTGATTAAAATTATAGTACAAAGAAATGTTTAATAGCGATGTGTCGTTTTAAAAAGTTTTAATTGTTATTTGTAAATTTATTTTTATAAATGCTGTGTGAAGTAAATTTTGAAGTAAATCGGTTCTCAAACAGTGGAGTTTCATATAACTATAAAATTACACATTTTTTCGAGGAGATTTTATTACTACTAGATTTATATTTCATTTTTAATCAAACACGAAATAAAATTAAATATCGTTAATGAAAAGACTGCATTATCAGAATAAAAAAAAATAGCTTCCACGGAATAAAATTAGTAGTCATG
This sequence comes from Stenolophus ochropezus, assembly GCA_035578165.1. Taxonomy (NCBI): domain Eukaryota; kingdom Metazoa; phylum Arthropoda; class Insecta; order Coleoptera; family Carabidae; genus Stenolophus; species Stenolophus ochropezus. The sequence goes on from JAQOWZ010000016.1 coordinate 20,025,555, forward strand.
TTTTAATTATGATACCTATGTTACCGACATTCCGAAAGTTAGTTGACAGTTTCATTTTATACAATTTTTGTTCATATTTTTTCTTTGGAATAAAAATGTAAGTAGAGAACTGAGAAAAACTCCAGTATAATATATTGTAATTAAGAATTGCATACTTTTAACTGTAAATAGTGCTATTGTTTCCAAATAATATTTGAATTTTTAAACGTTAAACTGAATAAAAAATCGGTTCTCAAACAGTGGAATTTCAAATAACTAACTATAAAAATACACATTTATTCAAGGAAATTTTATTACTACTATATTTATTTTCATTTTAAATCAAACACGAAATAAAATTAAATAGTAGTTAATTTTTAAATTTATAAATTAATATTGTCAATCCTAATACAACTGCCAGCGTCTTCAGTGAAGTTAGTCTAGGAATATTTGGTTTTAATTTAGTTACTTCGTCATACATTTGGCAATATTGACTGTTGACATTGGGTACGTCAAAATTTATATTAATTAAATACGTTATGTTTTAAACTGAAATTAGTTGAAGCACCTTTGCTCAAGTCTATTATTCATGAAATTGTATTTAAATCTTTGATATCAATACTCTATAAGAAGATATAATCGTTCATAGTCTGATTGTCAAAGTGACGGATGACGTGATTTTTCTTAAATTTAGACATGGCTATTAGGAGTTATCTACACAGGAGCGATTTTTGCGGAATCCAGAATTCATTTTGCTATATTATCATAAAGAGAATTTATTTTATTAAGAAATGTAAAGAAGTTAGCAATGTATTGTGTATCACAACTTGTACAAATGAAACTACTGCAAGAAACAAAGTATTTGTTTACATATGTGTTATTTCTATAATTTTACCTTCAATTGTATCTGTGTAGTGAAGTCACATTTAAATAAGAATTCTAAAATACAGTCCAAAACTGATCAGTCTATCATTTGGAACAAGCCTTTACAAACGCAAAAGGTTGAAAAATATCACAAAGTTTCAATAAAACCATTCTACAAAAACGCGACTGGAAATTTTCTTGATATTCTTTTTACATTTTCAGAACATAAGCAAAGGAATTTTGTCTGAAACGAGTGCATAAAGTATTATACCTGTAGGGAAATTAAAAGCAGATTAAAAAATCCCCATAAAACTACATATTCTGCAATGAACTCTTTCATTGTAGATGTACCAATAGAATTAGATTGGTACAGAGAAAACATGACAGTGATTATTATAATGAAAATGTTGTTGTTAAGAATCAATTGCAACAATTTTTATTGTAATCAAGCTATGCGGATTTGTACTTCTGGAAATTCCTGTCAAAACAAATTCATTGCAGATTTACAAAATAAGAAATCAGCTGTAAATGATTTAGAACTCCATTAAAATAGTAACGTTAAACTCAAGAACTCCGACAAATATTACACACAAGTCCACTTTTCAAAGCACATACTTTATATTACCGTTTGCCATTTCATTATTCGTAGAAAAAGATGAGAAGTTTCTATCTACAATAATTCCAAGGATTAGCGATTTTTTTTTAAATATTTCATACAGATTGTTCTTAATAAGTTTTAATTATATAATGTAATCAATTTTTATGCATTTTGATCAAATATTTCATAACATTATTTTCAATATTAAATATTATAAAAGCCCTTAAGATTTACTCTGGGGATTCAAGTTTTTTTCTTTTCACATCATACAGGTGATTTGGAAATAAATAAAACAACACTGGCACCACCAGTTAGTTTGGTATGTCACAATGTATTCAAAATATTATTATGTTCTTGTTTTTGCTTAGAATAATAAATTTCATTTATGCCTAAAAATATTATTTTAAAATATATACATAATTAAATATAAAAATATTTAATTGTTCAGTAATTATATCGATTCCTTCTTTAGCAGATGCAATAAATTTCATAATTAGTGCCATCTATGTGATTTTTTTAAACTGTTAAAAATATTGTTCTTTTTTCTGATATACATACAAACAAATTTTACAACGACTGGTGTAAACGGTATTGTTAAACCTATAAAAATTGTGTGTACAGGGTGAATACTGAAAACCTTGACATAGGGAAATAACATGGGAAAACAGTTTTTTGCTGTTTCCATCTGTCTCGGTAAATAAAATCGGGTGTATATGGTATCGTTAGTTAGATTAGTTAATTTTGCATCTAATAAAACCAAATGTTGTGTAATATGGCCTTTTCTAACTGAAATATTTGATAAAATAAATTGTATTTTGAAGGTTATCCTTCATATTTTCGAATAAGAAACGTCTAAAACAAAATGCTCCATAGCCGAGTGGATAAGAGGGCGGATTCATAATATAAATAATCTACAAGACCTGGTTCGAGACCACCTCGGCTCTGTTTTTTTATTATTTAATGGTATCAGGCTGGCTAGACCAGTACTATGGGATAAGACAGAAGGAATATACAAAGATGAATTTTCTTGACCGGAGTAAATAGGCAATCGCAGTGCTACTTGGAATGGATACCCGGCTACCGGCCGTCGGATCCAAAGTGTGTGAAAAGGCTCTAAATGAGAAATATATTTTACGTCGACCTGCTTTTGTATTTTTCAAAAAATTGTTAGAAATATGTCATGTTTCGTATCGAATGAAAGATCTCGTTGTGGGCTAGCGTGCAGAAATGACAAAAATGTTCCCTGTCGATCGACTTTTGTTTTATGCTCAAAGTTGTCAGAAGTATGCCGTGTTTGGTATCAAATGAAAGCACTCAAGTAGGGCAGCCATATTGAAATAACAAAAATTTGCCAGGTCGATCGGCTTTTGTTTTTTTTGCAAAATTTGTCAGAAGTATGTCGTGTTTGGTATCATATGAAAGGTCTCGTCGAGAGTTGGTGTACAGGAATGAAATTAGCCGTCAACTGTAAATATTTCATTGATGCCGGAGGCCTAGGGAATGCTCGGCTAATTCGCTAGTCACTATACTAAACGATTAGATTCACTATATATATATATATATATATATATATATATATATATATATATATATATATATATATATATATATATATCTATATATCTATCTATATATCTATCTATATATCTATCTATATATCTATCTATAGATTCATCACGAGCATCGAGTAACTTTTGTAATCGCCTACAGCCTGAACCATGCAAGTGATTGTTATAATTTTTTTTTTTATATGTGGGGGCTAATGAGATTAGATATTTTTACTATTTTTACTATTAGTAATTTTCGTGTAAAAAATTAAAACTTTGCACAAATGCTGCCTTGAAACAATGGATCCCAGAGGCCATGTCTAACTTTAAGAAGAATCACGCCGTCATCCGTCACTTTTGACAATCTGCCTATGAACTTTAAATGATTATATCTTTTAATAGAACATTGATATCAAAGATTTAAAAACAGTATCATGAATAATAGACTTGAGCAAATGTGTTACAACTAATTTAAGTTTAAAACATAACGTATTTAATTAATATAAATTTTGACGTTTCCAATGTCAAAAGTCAATGTTGCCAAATTTGTGATGAAGTAACTAAATTAAAACCAAATATTCCTAAACTAACTTCACTGAAGACGGTGGCAGTTGTATTAGGGTTGACAATATTAATTTATAAATTTAAAAATTAACTACTATTTTTTAATGCAAACAGTGTTGCCAAATTATAAAGTAACTAAATAAAATCAAATATTCCTAAATAAAATAAATTGAATACTTTGCAGTGTTTGTTATCAAAAGAAAGGAAACCATAAGGGCCAGTTTTAAAATGACAAAAAAAATGTGTCATGTCGATCTGCATTTGTTTTCCGTAAAAAGTTGTTAGAAGTAGGTCATCCTTGGGTTTTAAGGAAAGTTATATTAGGCTAGGTCACGATGAGGGCTAGCGTGCAGAATGAACAAAAATGTTCTATATCGAACGGCTTTTGTTTTTTGGAAAATGTTGTAAAAAGTATGTGGTGTTTGGTATCAAATGAAAAGGCTCGATAAGGGCTGGCGTGTAGAATTAAGAAAAAAGGTCAATATTGATCGGCTTTTGTTTTTGCAAAAATTTCTCAAAGATATGTCGAATTTGGTCTCAAATGAAAGGTCTCGTTGAAAGCTAGCGTGCAGAATTGACAAAAATGTTCCATGTCGATCGGCTTTTGTTTTATGCAAAAAGTTGTCAGAAGTATGTCGTGTTTGGTATCAAATGAAAGGTCTCGGAGAGGGCTAGCCTGCAGAATTGATAAAAATGTACTATGTCGATCGGTTTTTGTTTTTGCAAAAAGTTGTCAGAAGTATATCGTGTTTGATATCAAATGAAAGGTCTCGTAGTGGGCTAGCCTGCAGAATTGACAAAAATGTACTATGTCGATCGGTTTTTGTTTTTTGCAAAAAGTTGTCAGAAGTATATCGTGTTTGATATCAAATGAAAGGTCTCGGAGAGGGCTAGCGTGCAGAATTGATAAAAATGTGCTATGTCGGTCGGTATTTGTTTTTTGCAAAAAGTTGTCAGAAGTGTGTGGTGTTTGGTATCAAATGAAAAGTCTCGTTGAGGGCTAGCGTGCAGAATTGACAAAAATGTTCCATGTCGATCGGCTTTTGTTTTATGCAAAAAGTTGTCAGAAGTATGTCGTGTTTGGTATCAAATGAAAAGTCTGGGTGTGGACTAGCGTGTAGGTATGATAAAAATGTTGCATGTCGATCGACTTTTGTTTAATGCAGAAAGTTGTCAGAAGTATGTCGTGTATGGTATCAAATGAAAGGTCTCGGTGAGAGTTGGGGTACTTAAAAGACAAAAATGTTTCATGTCGACCGGCTTTTGTTTTTTTGCAAAATATTATTAGAAGTATATCGTGTTTGCAATCTAATGAAAGGTCTCGGTGAGGCTTGACCTGCAAATATAAAATAATTGTTTCATGTCGATTGGCATTTGTTTTTTGCACTGACAGCGGAGCTCTAGGGAATTCGCTAGTCATATACTATTTTGATAGATTCACTCTATATATATCTATATATATATATATATATATATATATATATATATATATATATATATATATATATATATATATATGTAGCGTTCGTGAAATGTGCTGGTAAGAATGCGAGTACACGCCACTGGTAACGGCGATAAGGGTGGTGTGCGCATGAAGAGTGGGGGAGAGGACAGGAAAGGTCGAGCGACAGTGTTGAGCGGGAACTGGTCGTGTGATGCACGTATGATATTTTTGTTTCGAAAAAGTAGAGGTTAGCGTCACTGTGTATGTTATAAAAGTGTTACTCGAATGTATCTTCTGTTGAATATATATATATACTCGTTATAAAATATATGGTGTTAGTTATTTTGATCCACGTTACATTGGTGGCAGCGGTGGGATCTGTTGTTGTTTTGTGTAACGAGTATAGTGGGTGAACTTTGAACTATGGCTGACATTCAGTGCCCGCGATTTAAGTCAGGTGACTTCGGAGAGTGGCTGGAGACTTTTGAGGCATTTGCGGAGCTCAAGGCCTGGAATGATGAACGCAAACTCATTGTTTTGCCTCTATTTTTAGAGGGTGCGTCTAAACAAGCGTATCAGAGCTTGTTGGTTGCGCAACGTGCAACTTGGGCGCTAACATGTGAAGCGCTTAGAAATATCTTTAAACAAGAAGAAGATGGGGTAGAAAATTATTTTCGAGCACGACGTCAAGAACTTAATGAGACAATTGCGTCGTTCGCTGCGGGAATTCGGGCACTAGGAAACAGGGCATTCGTAGAGCATAATGATGTAACTCGAGAGAAGCTGTTATTGGGGCAATTTCTAATGGGGCTGGACAGACAGGTAGCGGAAGAAACTATCAGAAAGAATCCGACAACACTTGCAGAAGCTGTGATTGCGGCGCAAACCGCCTTGCGCGTTAAGAAAGCTATTGATGAGATTCGTCAAAATAAAGAAGGAAATGATGCTCCACCATCGGCCGCTGATGGGCAAGTAAATTTAATTAGTTCTACGGTTAATAGTAATATTGAAGAACTTAAAAGCCGAGTAGATGAACTAACCAACATTGTCCATAAACTTGTTGTAAAAGACTGCGACAATAATTATGAAGAGGGTGAAAACCAAAAGCGACGTTTTGAGCGAGTACGGTTTCGTTCACCGGTATATTCGCCAACACAGTCACCAACACGTGCTGCGCTACGTTCAACGCCGCGTTCCGCGGTGCGCTCTCCTACCCGTGGCGCAGTATACGATTCTAGGCGGCCATCAAGTCCATCACGTCCAAATTTACAGCCCCCATCGTCGTATGAGGAACAACGTGGCAGCTGGCGCCAAAGTAGGAACTCTCGGGACACAGGAAGACGATGCTATACTTGTGGAAGATTCGGTCACTTCAGTAGAGACTGTCCGAGTAGATTTTCACGGTCAACTCGGTTCAACGAAGACCAATCGGGAAACTAAATCAGGTGTTGCAACGCCCCGTACAGACACCTGCCATAACATCGGGGCAACTTAATGAAGATGAAAACATAGTAAGAGTGCGTGGTACTGTGAATGAGCTGTCAGTGACAATCTTAGTAGACACGGGTGCGTCGAGGTGCTTCATGCGCAAAGACTTGTGGGACAGAGTTGGAAATGGGCGAATACGGCCCTGTAGTGTAAAAATTATACAAGCTAATACTGACCCATTGACAGTAATTGGACTCGGAAATGTGGTAGTGAGAATAAAAGACTTTGTTGCACACACTGAAGTTACAATTTGTGAAAATTTAGCAGAGCCGTTTGTAATTGGCTGTAATTTTATTAGAAAACATAAATGTGTTGTGCATTTCACCCGAAACTGTATTTTTATAAACGGAGACTATGTCGAGGATTGCTCTGTACTGCCTGCGGTGGCCAGTTTGTGTGAAACGGTAGTGATTCCGGGTCGTGCGGAACTTGTCTGTCTGGTGGAAGTGTCGGGCGAAGCATATGATGTGCCAAGACTTATTGAACCGTCGTCTAAGTGTATGAACAAAAGTGGTTGCATGATAGGGCGATCTATAATAAATGGAACTAATGGAGCGATATTGTTGTGTAATCCTGGCGTAGACCCTGTGACAATAAGGAAAAATACAAGAGTGGGAACGGCGCTCGCGTGTACAGTAATAGATCAACAAGTAGGGTCTGATAGTGATCTATCGGTAAATTTATTTAACTGGGAAGAAGCTACACAAAATCTCAAAGAAGACGAATTACGACGGGCAAAGCAATGTGTTGGACAATATGTAAATGTAGTATCTAAGAATAAAATGGACAGAGGACGTACCAGTGTACTGACTCATAAAATAAACACTGGATCTGCGCAACCTATTCGACAGGTCCCCCGTCGATTACCATTTGCCCACCGTGCGGAAGCGCAACGAGAACTAGAAAATATGTTGGAATCCGGCGTGATCGGCCCTTCACAATCGCCGTGGTGTTCCCCCGTCGTTCTCGTTAAGAAAAAGGATGGATCTTTGAGATTCTGCATTGACTTTAGAAAGTTAAATGAGGTAACCATTAAAGACAGTTACCCCCTTCCTAGAATTGACGCAGTACTGGACTCATTATCAGGATCGACACTTTTCACGGCGTTGGATCTCCAGACGGGATACTGGCAGTGCGACGTCGCTGTCGAGGACCGCCAGAAGACGGCATTCTCCATTGGTACTGGTCTGTATCAATTTAATGTACTTCCGTTCGGGGTCTGCAATGGCCCTGCCACTTTCCAGCGCTTGATGGATGTAGTGCTGGAAGGGCTGAATTGGGAGTCTGCACTGGTGTACTTAGACGACGTTATTGTTTTCGGACGAAATTTCGAAGAACATTTAGCGAGGTTGTCAACGGTCTTTGAAAGATTACAAGCAGCTGGATTGAAGGTAAACCCTAAAAAGTGTCGTCTGTTTCACCAAAAAGTGGAATTCTTAGGCCACATAGTTAGTTGTGATGGAATTGCTACAGACCCCAATAAAGTACGGGCAGTAAATGAGTGGCCTATTCCAATGAATTTAACTGAATTGCGATCATTTCTTGGCCTCGCATCATACTACCGCCGATTTATAAAGTCTTTCGCTAGTATTGCAAGCCCGCTTCATAAACTGTTAAATAAGGGGGAGCGATTTTGTTGGACAGATGAGTGTGATGTGGCATTCCGAAAACTCAAACGGTGTTTAACGAGCGCCCCAATTTTGGCGTATCATCGACCGGAAGAACAATTCACAATCGACGTCGATGCCAGCGGAACCGGGATCGGGGGCGTACTAAGTCAGTATCAAAATGGAGAGGAACGAGTCGTGGCTTACTTCAGTCGGGCGCTTACCAAACCCGAACGACGCTACTGTGCTACACGGCGAGAATTACTTGCTCTTATTGAGGTCTGTCGACATTTCAAAGGCTATTTAATAGGCGCCCCCTTTATGGCGCGAACGGACCATAATTGTTTGCAGTGGCTGCGAAATTTCCGGGAGCCCGAAGGTCAGGTCGCTAGATGGTTAGAGACGTTGTCAGAATACGATGTGCGAGTTATACACCGCCCTGGAAAGAAGCATAGCAATGCCGATGGCCTGTCTCGGCGACCATGTGCACAATGCGGGTCCGACGATTTTAGTGCGGAAGGGGACATAAAAATTTGCGTCTTAAATAATGAACTAAATAATAGTCCAAGTGCGGAAATAAACCTAAAGCAGATAGAAATAGCACAACTAGAAGATGAGTGTTGTGGAGCAATAATAAGACTGATTCGGGGACAACTAAAGGATACGTCGAATTTGTCCGTTGCGGCACGGAGATTATGGAATTTAAAACCTGAACTAGTTGAAGACATATTGTGTGTGCCGGATAATGATAGTGGGGCGCGTAGGTTTCGAGTACTGGTTCCTGAACGTTTCGTCAACGAATTAATAAGAGTATACCATGGTAGCGCGTCCGCGGGTGCACATCTTGGGGTAAACCGAACTGTCAGTAAATTGCGTCAACGATTCTTTTGGATAAACATGCAAAAAGATGTGGCCAACTGGTGCCAAAGGTGCGAGGATTGCAACCGCCGAAATTCACCAGCACCAACCGCAAAAGCTCCATTACAATCGTCTTTTGCGAGTCGACCACTAGAGCGTATAGCCATCGATATTTTATCTATATCTCCACCTTCACTTCGGGGAAACAAATATATAATGGTAGTAGGCGATTATTTTACAAAGTGGGTCGAGGCGTTTGCACTTCCAGACCAAACTGCGGAGACTGTTGCTCGTGTTTTGGTAAATGAGTTCATCTGTCGATACGGGGCGCCCGAAACAATACATACCGACCAAGGGCGTCAGTTTGAATCAGTGTTATTTAAAGAAATGTGCGTTTTGTTAAACATAAACAAAACTAGAACGTCACCGTTTCACCCACAGTCAGACGGCATGATTGAGCGTTTTAACCGAACGTTGCTCAACATGCTGAGTCACTGGGCTGGAGAGAATCAGAAAATGTGGGACGAGAATCTGTCACAGGTCATGATGGCCTACAGGAGCAGCAAACATGAAAGTACCAAATATACGCCTTTTTCTTTAATGTTCGGACGTGAGATTCGATTGCCTCTTGACGCGCAATACGGGGTACCACCCGATACTTCCTGCAAGTCTAATCAAGAGTTTGTTCAACAATTACGTACCTCGCTTGACCGTGCCCACGAAATGACACGGCAGCATTTACAAGCTACTCATAAACGTCAAAAAGAGTATTATGATCGAAATACACGAATACCATCGTATAAGGTCGGTGACACTGTCTGGTTGCATCAAGTGACACCTAGAGTAGGGGAGAGCTCTAAACTTCATCGGCCCTGGACCGGCCCCTACAGAGTCACTAAAGTTATGGGATTAAATACACTGCGTATTCAACACTGCGCGTTGAAACACAAACGGTTGGTAGTGCACACCGACCGATTAAAACCCTGCGCCAAAGTACCATCTCCGGAGCAGGCCCAGCGTGAGGAACGCGCTAAGAGGAAACCAGGACGACCGTGTAAGAACGCCACACCAAGACAACAACCACAGCAATTTGGGTTCCATTTAGAAGAGTTGACGGAAGATTTATTCAAGGCACCCTCTGATTATGCTTTGGCGCACTGTGTGGCGGAAGATCTCCATATGGGCTGTGGAATCGCAGTGCAATTCCGTAAACGATTTAATGGAGTAGAACAGTTACGACAACAAAATATTCGCACCGGAGGTGTAACCGTCTTGCAATCTCGTGGTCGAGATCTATTTTACCTGGTGACTAAAAAACATAGTCATCAGAAGCCTACTTATGGTGCGTTGGCGAGCAGCCTTCGAGCTATGCGTCGTGAGGCTGAATGTCGTGGAATTAGTAAGATAGCCATGCCACTAATAGGGTGTGGGTTAGACAGACTGGATCCGTCAGCTGTTAGAATGATTATTCGAGAAGTATTTGGCAATAGTAATATTAAAATTCGTATTTGCCGACTACCTTTCCGTCTAGGTCGCAGCCAAGCTTCTAACGATCAACCAAATACTTCAAGTGCTTCTGAGACGTCACCCTCTTCTAGAAGGCGCTCTAATCAACATGAGAACAAAGCGAGAGAGGAGTGGAGTGCCGAAGATGAGATCCCTCTTGCAGCTGTGCGAGAGAAGGAAATAGATGCTTGGGATGAGGAAGATAATATTCCGCTTGCACGATTGCGGGACGACATGGCAAGGACATCGCAAAGAAATAACGGAAGAAAAGAGGAAAGAGATGCATGGGATGAGGAAGATAACATTCCGCTTGCACAATTGCGGGACGAAATGACAAGGACATCGCAAAGAAAAGCTGGAGGAAACGAAGGAATAGATAGTTGGGATGAAGAAGATGATATTCCGCTTGCGAGATTACGGGACGTGATGGCAAGGGCGTCTCAAAGAAACGAAGAAATATCTGTCTGGAAGGAGGAAGACGATGTTCCGTTGGCAAGACTGCAAGAAGAAATGGCAAGGGAGTCACCCCGGTTACCAAAAGACGACTCTTTTGCCCAGCTGGTGGCCGAGACCAGAAGTCGGCCCTAGTGCTCGCTTCCTGGAGGAAGCTTTTCGAGAGAGGGGAGTAGTGTAGCGTTCGTGAAATGTGCTGGTAAGAATGCGAGTACACGCCACTGGTAACGGCGATAAGGGTGGTGTGCGCATGAAGAGTGGGGGAGAGGACAGGAAAGGTCGAGCGACAGTGTTGAGCGGGAACTGGTCGTGTGATGCACGTATGATATTTTTGTTTTGAAAAAGTAGAGGTTAGCGTCACTGTGTATGTTATAAAAGTGTTACTCGAATGTATCTTCTGTTGAATATATATATACTCGTTATAAAATATATGGTGTTAGTTATTTTGATCCACGTTACATATATATATATATTTTAAATAATCATGCGCATAAAGTAAATTTTGCTCCTTTGTACAGGTCAAACCATTCATGGAATAATTTTAATATTATTTTATTAGATGTGGTTTAAAGTGTAATAGGGCCTTTTTGGGGTCTCATATTTTTACTGTGAGTGGTTTTCGTGTAAAAAATCAAAAACTGTGCGTAATTGGTACCTTGAAACAATGGATCCCAGAGGCCATGTCTATCTTTAAGAAGAATCACGCAGTTATCCGTCACTTTTGACAATCTGTCTATGAACTTTAAATGATTGTATCTTTTAATAGAACATTGATATCAAAGATTTGAAAACAGTGTCATAAATAATAGTCCTGAGCAAAGGTTTTACCAATATTTTAAGTTTATTACACAACACATTTAATTATTTTAAATTTTGACGTTTCGAATTACATAAGTCAATGTTGCCAAATGTGTGATGAAATTACTAAACAAAAAACAAATATTCCTAAATGAATTTCACTGAAGCCAGTGGCGATTATACATATATTAGGATTGCCGATGGTAATTTATAAATTTAAAAATTAACTACATTATTTTAATATAAACAGTGTTGCCAAATTATTAAGTAACTAAATAAAAATCAAATGTTCGTAATTAAATTAAAACACTTTGCTTTGTTTGATATCAAAAGAAAGAAAACCATAAGGGCCGGTTTCGAAATGACAAAAAAAATATCTCATGTCGATCTGCATTTGTTTTTCGTAAAAAGTTCTTAGAAGTAGGTCGTCCTTGGGTTTTAAGGAAACGACACAATGTGGACGGGTGTGCATGAATGACAAAAATGTTGTACGTAGAATAGAATTTGTTTTTTGCAAAATGTTGTCAGAAATATTTTGTGTTTGGAAAAAATTGTGAGAAGCATGTGGTGTTTAGTATCAAATGAAAGGGCTCGATAAGGGCTGGCATGTAAAATTAATAAAAATGATCAAAGTTAATCGGCTTTTGTTTTTTGCAAAAAGTTTTTAGAAGTATGTCGAGTTTAGTCTCAAATGAAAGGTCTCGTTGAGGGCTAGCGTGCAGAATTGACAAAAATGTAATACGTCGATCGGTTTTTTGCAAAGAAGTTCTCAAAGGTATGTCGAGTTTGGTTTCAAATGAAACGTCTCGTTGAGGGCTAGCGTGCAAAATTGACAAAAATAATCCATTCCGATCGGCTTTTGTTTTCTGCAAAAAGTTTTCAAAAGTATGTCGAGTATGGTATCAAACATAACGTCTGGTTGAGGGCTAGCGTGCAGAATTGACAAGAATGTGCTATGTCGATTGGTTTTTGTTTTTTGCAAAAAGTTGTCACAAGTGTGTAGTGTTTGGTATCAAATGAAAGGTTTCGATAAGGGATGGTGTACAGAATTAACAAAAATGGTTATTGTTGCTTTTGTTTTTTGCAAAAAGTTTTTAGAAGTATGTCGAGTTTGGTCTCAAATGAAAGGTTTAGTTGAGGGCTAGCGAGCAGAATTGAAAAAAATGTACTACGTCGATCGGTTTTTGTTTTTTGCAAAACGTTGTCAGAAAAGTGTGGTGTTTGGTATCAAATGAGAAGTTTCGATAAGAGCTGGTGTACAGAATTAACAAAAATGGTTAATGTTGATCGGCTTTTGTTCTTTGCAAAAAGTTTTCAGAAGTATGTCGAGTTTAGTCTCAAATGAAAGGTCTCGTTGAGGGCTAGCGTGCAGAATTGACAAAAATGTACTACGTCGATCGGTTTTTGTTTTTTGCAAGAAATTCTCAAAAGTATGTCGAGTTTGGTATCAAACAAAACGCCTGGTTGAGGTCTAGCGTGCAGAATTGACAAAAATGTACTACGTCGATCGGTTTTTGTTTTTTGCAAGAAATTCTCAAAAGTATGTCGAGTTTGGTATCAAACAAATGCCTGGTTGAGGGCTAGCGTGCAGAATTGACAAAAATGTTCCATGCCGATCGGCTTTTGTTTTTCGCAAATAGTTGTCAGAAGTACGTGGTGTTTGGTATAAAATGAAAGTTCTCGGTGTGGGCTAGCCTGTAGGAATTGCAAAAATGTTCCATGTTGATCGGCTTTTGTTTTATGTAAAAAAAATGTCAGAAGTATGTTGTGTTTGGTGTCAAATAAAAGGTCTCGGTAAGGACTGACGTGCATAATTGACAAAAAAGTTTCATGTCGACCGGCTTTTGTTTTTTTCAAAAGTTAATAAAAGTATATCGTGTTCGAAATCTAATGAAAGGTCTCGGTGAGGGCTGACGTGCATAATTCACAAAAAAGTTTCATGTCGATCGGCTTTTGTTTTTTTCAAAAGTTAATAAAAGTATATCGTGTTCGAAATCTAATGAAAGGTCTCGGTGAGGGCTGACGTACAGATATGAAAAAACTGTTTCATATCGATTGGCATTTGTTTTTTGCACTGACAGCGGAGCTCTAGGAAAATGCTCGGCGTAGCCGAGAATTCGCTAGTCATATACTATTTTGATAGATTCATTATCTATATATCTATATTTGGATTCATCTCGAGCATCGTAAAAAGTTTGCTCACGGGTACAGGTCAAACCATTCATGTAATAATTTTAATATTATTTTATTAGATGTGGTTTAATGAGGACCAATCGCTTTTGGGTGTACCATATTTTTAACGTGCACAGTTTATGTGTAAAAAATCGAAAACTAAGCGAAAAAGGAAAACTGGAACAAAACTGAAAAAAATATCCTAGATGCCAGGTTTGAATTTAAAAAGAATTACTGTGCCATCCGTCATTTTTGACAATTCAATATGAAACTTTTAATTGATTTATTTTGAAAATGAAAAGAGATATTGTAAATGTAATTATATTTTTACACATTATAATAGTGAGCGAAATACGAGTATATACAAATACATTGAATGTTAAGTGTGGTGTGTAACACGGTCGCTTGGCGGCTGTGTATTTTTGTAAATTTTTGTTAGTGTTGTACTCCAAATGTTAAGGAATGGATAGATTTATGGTGAAGGACGCACATTTTTTACGCCTTCAAGCTCATTGTCAAAGACATAACTGTCCGTTTCCGTAAGTGATGCCCTCGGTGGACATCAATAGTTGGGTCATTTTTAGCGTAGTTTGTACTTAGGGGATGAGAAGAGCCGGATAAACATAGGTTGAGAACTTCTGGATTTTTACCATTAAATGGTGGTTCACAGTTCGAAAACTCTCTCTCTTGTTGTAACATTCGACTGTTTTGGATGTCTTGACTGAATGTCAGACATACCTTGGTATTTCTTAGTGAAATAACCAATTAGTTGTTTTACTGTGTGTAAAGGCTCTCTCATCGTGGTGTAAATTTGTAAGTAGTTTTTATTATATTCTGTGTGGATTAATATTGATTTGTAGATCGATGTAAAAAAGGTTTTCAAAATTGTTTGTAAATTAGAAAAGTAAGAATTTAGAGTTTATATAGAATCAAGTTACGCGTTGTAGTTTATTTGAATTATATAAATGTTTTTGATCGCGGTTGATTATTAAAATTTATATAATTTTGTTATTGTTGGAATATCGTGTTTGATTCAGCCAATCCTATTCCAACCCCTGTCTTTGTGACTTGGTAGCACAGCGCGTAGGTAAAATTCTATTGTTCTAATAAAATTACTACCCTGCACTAATTTGACCATATAATAAACCGCGTCTGTTATCATTATTATCATTCCTTTGTCTGCTTCTATCACGGCAGACTTTTAAATAAAGTGATAGTGGTGGCAGCGACTATCGTTACCCTTGTCTCGTATAAAAGTTGTTCATTAATATAATTCGTGGATTACTTTTAAGGCAAGTAAAACTACATAAATTAAATCCCTTGAACGTCAGACGTATCTGTTATAGGTGTATTTAAAATATTTAATTTTATGACATTGACGTTTATCATTCGTTGGTCTATAACCAAAAAAGTCGTTACACAAGTTTTATATTTTCAAAGAGAAATATACAGAAATATAAAGTAAACTTTGTTTAAATGAATATGTACAATACACTTTGTGATGTAAGTATATCATTTTAAATTTGTTTCGCTGTATTTAAATATGTATTTTCATTTCAGTTACAATTTTTAATTGGTTACCCAAACCAGAGTACATTTATAGAAGAGAAATAACATAAAATTACTGATAATAACAATACTGAAGTGTAACTGATTATCATAAAAGTGCATTGTACATAATAATTTACGGCAAACCTTATTTACAATATAATCAAACAATCATAATGCAAGTCTTGTATTTGCTTGGAGATATATGTAGAGTGCGCTGTGGCGGGCTGCAGTACGAACATTGACGAGTAATCCCGAACATCGCCACTCCTAGGCTGCAAGGAAGCCTAGACAGCGCCAGAGACGTGAAGAGTTAGAGTTAGAAACACGACGTGACAAGACTGACGACGTAAAGACGAATAAAGCTGTAAATCTCAAGTGAAACTGTATTATTATATTATTAGTATTGTTTTAATTTTACCATCATTTAATACACAAGTGTATTTTGCTATTATTTAATATAGTTTGTTATAATTCAACGAATTATCTCATTCACGCCCAGGCATCCTAACCCTACATATATATAGTAAAATTAGTTTAATATTAATATTACACTACGTTCTGTAATGTAAGTATGTAATTTTATATATTCTTGGCTGTATTTAGATATGTGTTTTCATTTCAGTTATAGTTTTTAGTTGGTTAAGATATCCAAACAAGAATATATTTATAGAAAAGAAATAACCTAATATTACGGATAACAACACTATTGACAAAAAAATAAATTCTGGAATTTAATCAAGGCGCGTCGTATTGAGTCATAAACACATTTATTTAAAAATACTGACAAACCTTTCCTTCATACCCACTTGGAAGAAATGTTTAATAATTGATTGTACAATAATTATTTTGAATTATGTATCTGGATTATAATAAACCGTAAGTAACTGCATTTTATACATTCTTTATGTATTCTTTCATCAAATTTCAGATGAAAGTAGTTGATTACAACAAAGATTTGATTTTTAAAAATTCTATTGTATTTTGTTATGGAATGAAATGATTTTTTAGATAAAAACGTTTATAAAAACAACGTATCTATTCAATTATTAATTTATCATTGATATTTCAAACAATAAACACTTTCTGAAACCAAATATTAATTGAGAAATGCGTTTTCTATAATAAGGCAATTCGTTGGATGAAAATCATTATTATAACGTATCCTTGAAAATGAAACCAGAAAAATTGCACGATATTATAAAATTTAACAAAAATGGTTCATTTGACACTTGAGTAGGAGACAACTAAGTGAAAAATGTCATATTAACTAAAATGTATAATGAAATATTGTACGAAATTTAGTAAGAAATCATCTCCAATACAGGTACTTTTATATAGAATATAAATATTTATATATTAATAGTTAAATATTTTATTTTTTAGATGAGACTATAACCAACACGTACTCAGATACTATAACATGGAATTTTTTATAAACTCAAACAATCTATTGGGCAATAATTATAAAAATAAGTAATAGTAAACATATTCTTTATTAAATGCAAACTAAAGAATATTCCAGAATGGATTATTTAATCAAGAAAAATTTCAAAATTGATTTACAATTTGACGTTTAAAAAACTATATTTGATTACTATTCAAACACTTCCAAAGGTAAATTCATACTGTACAGTATTCTTCCCTTATGTAAAAATACTTTTAAATCTAATTTATACATATTTTAGATAGTTAGACTATAGATTTTGTCTGATTACGTGGAAAAACTGACAAGCCTTTATTTATTTCATACAGTTTTGGAGGAAATTGTTTAACAATTTAATGTACAATAATTAGTATATAAATAAATAATGTATCTGGACTTTATTAAACTTTTATTAATTGCAATTTACTCTTTCTTTACGCATTTTTTAACATTTCTGAAGAAAACATTTGATTACAATAGAAATTACATTTTTCAAAATTCTGTAGTATTTTATAATGAAATGAGATGATTTCTCAGATGTAAACGTTTACATAAACAAAGTATCTATCCATTTATCCATTTGTAACTCATGTATGGAACAATAAACACCTTTTCAAACCAATTATTCACCGAGTAGTTCGTCTGATTATCAGCTGATGGCATCTGTTCTTAGTCGAACTTGTATGTGATTGTACTGCACGAAAATTCATGTTTGCATTAAGAAATAATGCAAAAGAACGTATAAAAATTGGTCACTTTATCTACAACTAACAGGCATATAAATTTTCAGTTATGTGTGAGTAGTTCATATATACCTCAACAGATGGCGCTAGAGTAGCACTTAAATTTCAAAATAACTTCAAATTGTATTTATTATACTTTTATAATCATTTAAATTGATATTTATAATAAAAAATAAATTATTAATAACAATAACAATAGTTGTAGATAAATACATATATAATTCAGCTTCATAAATATATAAATGAACATAGCAACAGAAAAACATGAATATAATCTTGTTTTTTTTGGCAATATAAAAATGTATCAGTTTATAAATTTTGGTATGTTATATATATTCTTTAACTAACTTCATACTTATTGTGTCAAGTGATGACAGTTATGCTGTCAAACTTAATGTATTGTATGAAACTACAAATTTTGCTAAGGTATAATAAAAAAGAATGTATGAAAATTAGTTAAATTCATCTTTGAATAATTTTTTTCAAGGTATGATATAAATAAGAAATATAAATAATAAAAAAAAATAGGATCGAGGCGGTCTCAAACCAGAGCAAGTGGTAAGTTATTATTATTTATTTTCTAAACGGTCTCGCGTGCCGCTTTTAAATTGTTATAAATAAATAATATACATTACAACAAATGTTTCTAGGTACAACACATAGTAGCATCCCCCGTAGAAGAGTGTGAAAAAAATTCCTCAAGTTCAAAACTTGACAAATTAAACATATATTTTTATTTATTTCCTAAACGGTCTCGCGTACCGCTTTGAAATGGTTATAAATAAATAATATACATTACAACAAATGTTTTTTAGTTTCATCATCGTCATTATATATTATTAAAAGTAGTCTTAATGATTGGCTATTACAAAACTGCGAAGTTCTTAAATTTTATTTCCTGGAAATAAATATTAACATTTGCTTCCACAGGCGTTTATTGTTATTATTTTTTTGTACAATCTATTTGATGTCAATACTTCAAATATACCTTACATTCATTATTTATTATTATCTTCTTCATTATCTACATGGTTTTAATTTATTCAAATTACTAAAATAAAAATACGGTATAATAAAAATTCGCACGTCCATAAACATAAATTTAAAATTTTCTTCGTAGATATACAGAGTGTTCCATTTAAGCGTGCCACCATTGCTATCTCGAGAACTATAAGAGCTACGAGGTTGGTTAAATTAGCAAAGAACCACCATTTTACAAGACTAATACAATGAGCAAAAACAATTTTTTTTTCGACCAGTGGTTCTCAAAATACGGGACACAACTTTCTTATTTTAAATGGGAACATATATTTATTTTTAGGTTATTCGATAGAGTATTTTTTTCTGAATTCAACAATATAAACATCATATACTATTTTGATAGATTCATAAAACATAACGTATTTAATTAATATAAATTTTGACGTTTCCAATGTCAAAAGTCAATGTCTCAAAAGTATGTCGAGTTTGGTCTCAAACAAGATGTCTGGTTGAGGGCTAGCGTGCAGAAATGACCAAAATGTGCCATGTCAATCGGCTTTTGTTTTTTTGCAAAAAGTTGTCAGAAATGTGTAGTGTTTGGTCTCAAATGAAAGGTGTCGTTGAGGCCTAGCGTGCAGAATTGACAAAAATATTCCATGCCGATCGGCTTTTGCTTTTCGCAAATAGTTGTCAGAAGTATATGGTGTTTGGTATCATAATAAAGGTCTCGATGAGGGTTTGCGTGAAAAATTAACAAAATTGTGCAATGTTGATCGACTTTTGTTTTCTGCGAAAAGTTTTTAGAATAATGTCGAGTTTGGTCTCAAATAAAAGGTCTCGTTGAGGGCTAGCATGTAGAATTGACAAAAATGTTCCATGTCGATCTGCTTTTCTTTTTACAAAAAGTTGTCAGAAGTGCATAGTATTTGGTATCAAATGAAAGATCTCGGTGTCGGTTAGCCTGTAGAAATTGCAAAAAGGTTCCACGTCGATTGACTTTTGTTTTATGGAAAAAAAATGTCAGAAGTATGTTGTGTTTGATATCAAATGAAAGATCTCGTTGTGGGCTAGCGTACAGAAATGACAAAAATGTTCCATTTCGATCGACTTTTATTTTATGCAAAAAGTTATTAGAAGTATATTGTGTTTGGAATGTGCAGATATGAAAAAATTGTTTCATGTCGATCGGCATTTGTTTTTTACACTGAAAGCGGAGCTCTAGGGAATGCTCGGCGTAGCCGAGAATTCGCTAGTCTTATATACTAAAACGATAGATTCACTATATATATTTGGATTCATCTCGAGCATCGCAAAAACTTTGCTCACGGGTACAGGTCAAACCATTCATGTAATAATTTTAATATTATTTTATTAGATGTGGTTTAATGAGGACCAATCGCTTTTGGGTGTCTCATATTTTTACCGTGCATAGTTTTTGTGTAAAAAATCGAAAACTAAGCTAAAAAGTATAACTTGAACAAAACTGAAAAAAATATCCTAGATGCCATGTTTAAATTTAAGAAGAATCACGGAGTCATCCGTCACTTTTGACAATCTGTCTATGAACTTTAATCGATTGTATCTTTTAATAGAACATTGATATCAAAGATCTGAAAACAGTGTCATGAATAATAGTCCTAAACAAAGGTTTTACCAATATTTTAAGTTTATAACACAACACATTTATTTATTTTAAATTTTGACGTTTCGAATTACATAAGTCAATGTTGCCAAATGGGTGATGAAGTAACTAAATTAAAACCAAATATTCCTAAACTAACTTCAGTGAAGAGGGTGGCAGTTGTATTAGGATTGACAATATTAATTTATATATTTAAAAATTAACTACTATTTTTTAATACAAACAGTGTTGCTAAATTATAAAGTAACTAAATAAAAATCAAATATTTGATATCAAAAGAAAACCATCAGAGCCGGTTTTGAAATGACAAAAAAAATGTGTCATGTCGACCAGCATTTGTTTTTCGCAAAAAGTTGTTAGAAGTAGGTCGTTCTTGAGTTTTAATGAAACGACACAATGTGGACTGGTGTGCACGAATGACAAAAATGTTCTACGTCGATTAAAATTTGTTTTTTGCAAAATGTTGTCAGAAATATGTCGTGTTTGGTATCGAATGAAAAGACTCGGGAAGGACTGGTGTGCAGAATTAAAAAAATTCTATGTTGATCTGCTTTTGTTTTATGCAAAAAGTTAATAGAAGTATATCGTGTTTGGTATCTAATAAAAGGTCTCGTTAAGGGCTGAAATGCAAAATTGACAAAAATGTTCCATGTCGATCGGCTTTTGTTTTTTGCAACAAGTTGTCAGAAATATGTCGTGTTTGGTATCGAATGAAAGGTCTTGGCGAGGGCTCGCGTACAAAATTGACAAAAATGTTCCATTCCGATCGGTTTTTGTTTTCTGCAAAAAGTTCTCAAAAGTATGTCAAGTTTGGTCTCAAATGAAACGTCTTGATGAGAGCTAGCGTGCAGAATTGACAAAAATGTGCCATGTCGATCGGTATTTGTTTTTTGCAAAAGGTTGTCAGAAGTGTGTGGTGTTTGGTATCAAATGAAATGTTTCAATAAAGGCTGGTGTGCAGAATTGACATGAACAACTTTTGTTTTTTTGGAAAAAGTTGTTAGAAGTATGTGGTGTTTGGTATCAAATGAAAGAGCTCGATAAAAGCTGGCGTGTAGAATTAACAAAAATGGTCAATGTCGATCGGTTTTTGTTTTTTGCAAAGAGTTGTCAGAAGTGTGTGGTGTTTGGTATCAAATGAAAGATTTCGATAAGGGCTGATGTGCAGAATTAACAAAAATGGTTAATGTAGATCGGCTTTTGTTTTTTGCAAAATTTTTTTAGAAGTATGTCGAGTTTAGTCTCGTATGAAAGGTCTCGTTGAGGCCTAGCGTGCAGAATTGACAAAAATGTCTCGATGAGGGTTTGCGTGAAAAATTAACAAAATTGCGCAATGTTGATCGACTTTTGTTTTTTGCGAAAAGTTTTTAGAATAATGTCGAGTTTGGTCTCAAATGAAAGGTCTCGTTGAGGGCTAGCATGCAGAATTGACAAAAATGTTCCATGTCGACCTGCTTTTCTTTTTACAAAAAGTTGTCAGAAGTTCATAGTATTTGGTATCAAATGAAAGATCTCGGTGTCGGTTAGCCTGTAGAAATTGCAAAAAGGTTCCACGTCGATTGACTTTTGTTTTATGGAAAGAAAATGTCAAAAGTATGTTGTGTTTGATATCAAATGAAAGATCTCGTTGTGAGCTAGCGTGCAGAAATGCAAAAAGTTATTAGAAGTATATTGTGTTTGGAATATGCAGATATGAAAAAATTGTTTCATGTCGAACGGCATTTGTTTTTTACACTGACAGCGGAGCCCTAGGGAATGCTCGGCGTAGCCGAGAATTCGCTAGTTATTAAATCTATATTTAAAAATAATATATACAGGGTGAATACTGAAAACCTTGACATAGGGAAATAACATGGGAAAACAGTTTTTTGCTGTTTCCATCTGTCCCGCTAAATAAAATCCGGTGTATATGGTATCTGGTATCGTTAGTTACATTACTTAATTTTGCATCTAATAAAAAAAATGTTGTGTAATATGGCCTTTTCTATTTTAATAAAATAGCAATATTCATATTTTATAAATAAGAAAAATCCAAATATTTAATAGACTTACTATTTGCTGTCTGTCAAACATAACAATTAATTCGAATTTAGTTTTAGGTGTATAATTTTGTATTTCATGTTTCGAAATGGATTTAGTAGGTATTAGAAAATATAATAAATATTATAAAACTTTATTATTAGGACAAAAGTTTAAGAGATATTCAAAATATTTTTGCTGGTATTCGTAGCCTAGTATCAAAATTTGAGCATTCTGATATAATATAATAAAAATATTTTATAATTTAAATAAAAAAAAACAGGGCCGAGGTGGTCTCGAACCAGATCTTGTAGATTATTTATATTATGAATCCGCCCTCTTATCCACTCGGCTATGGAGCATTTTGTTTTAGACGTTTCTTATTCGAAAATATGAAGGATAACCTTCAAAATACAATTTATTTTATCAAATATTTCAGTTAGAAAAGGCCATATTACACAACATTTGGTTTTATTAGATGCAAAATTAAGTAATCTAACTAACGATACCATATACAACCGATTTTATTTAGCGGGACAGATGGAAACAGAAAAAACTGTTTTCCCATGTTATTTCCCTATGTCAAGGTTTTCAGTATTCACCCTGTACACATAATTTTTATAGGTTTAACAATATCGTTTACACCAGTCTTTGTAAAATTTGTTTGTATGTATATCAGAAAAAAAGAACAATATTTTTAATAGTTTAAAAAAATCACATAGATGGCACTAATTATGAAATTTATTGCATCTGCTAAAGAAGGAATCGATATAATTACTTAACTATTTTTATATTTAATTATGTATATATTGTAAAATAATATTTTTAGGCATAAATGAAATTTATTATTCTAAGCAAAAACAAGAACATAATAATATTTTGAATACATTGTGACATACCAAACTAACTGGTGGTGCCAGTGTTGTTTTATTTATTTCCAAATCACCAGTATGATGTGAAAAGAAAAAAACTTGAATCCCCAGAGTAAATCTAAAGGGCTTTTATAATATTTAATATTGAAAATAATGTTATGAAATAATTGATCAATATGCATAAAAATTGATTACATTATATAATTAAAACTTATTTAGAACAATCTGTATGAAATATTTAAAAAAAAGTCGCGAATTCTTAGAATTATTGTAGATAGAAACTTCTCATCTTTTTCTACGAATAATGAAATGGCAAACGGTAATATAAAGTATGTGCTTTGAAAAGTGGACTTGTGTGTAATATTTGTCGGAGTTCTTGAGTTTAACGTTACTATTTTAATGGAGTTCTAAATCATTTACAGCTGATTTCTTATTTTGTAAATCTACAATGAATTTGTTTTGACAGGAATAAGGACATGTTATTTCCAGAAGTTCAAATCCGTTTTCTGTTTTGATAAAACCATCATCACTACGTGCTAAGTATGGTTGGTTAGATACTATTACAACACTACAAGTCCAATTTCATGTATAATATATTAGTTGAACCTTGAAATACTGATCTCGCTTCACTTTTGGTTTCCAAGCCATAACGCATAGCTTGATTACAATAAAAATTGTAGCCATTGATTCTTAACAACAACATTTTCATTATAATAATCACTGTCATATTTTCTCTGTACCAATCTAATTCTATTGGTACATATGTACATCTACAATGAAAGAGTTCATAGCAGAATATGTAGTTTTATAGGGATTTTTTAATCTGCTTTTAATTTCCCTATAGGTATAATACTTTATGCACTCGTTTCAGACAAAATTTCTTTGCTTATGTTCTGAAAATGTAAAAAGAATATCAAGAAAATTTCCAGTCGTGTTTTTGTAGAATGGTTTTATTAAAACTTTGTGATATTTTTCAACCTGCGTTTGTAAATGCTTGTTCCAAATGATAGACTGATCAGTTTTGGACTGTATTTTAGAATTCTTATTTAAATGTGACTTCACTACACAGATATAATTGAAGGTAAAATTATAGAAATAACACATATGTAAACAAATACTTTGTTTCTTGCAGTAGTTTCATTTGTACAAGTTGTGATACACAATACATTGCTAACTTCTTTACATTTCTTAATAAAATAAAGTCTCTTTATGATAATATAGCAAAATGAATTCTGGATTCCGCAAAAATAGCTCCTGTGTAGATAACTCCTAATAGCCATGTCTAAATTTAAGAAAAATCACGCTGTCATCCGTCACTTTGACAATCAGACTATGAACGGTTATATCTTCTTATAGAGTATTGATATCAAAGATGTAAATACAATTTCATGAATAATAGACTTGAGCAAAGGTGCTACAACTAATTTAAGTTTAAAACATAACGTATTTAATTAATATAATTTTGACGTATCCAATGTCAACAGTCAATATTGCCAAATGTATGACGAAGTAACTAAATTAAAACCAAATATTCCTAGACTAACTTCACTGAAGACGCTGGCAGTTATATTAGGATTGACAATATTAATTTATAAATTTAAAAATTAACTACTATTTAATTTTATTTCGTGTTTGATTTGAAGTGAAATATAAATATAGTAGTAATAAAATTTCCTTGAATAAATGTGTATTTTTATAGTTAGTTATTTGAAATTCCACTGTTTGAGAACCGTTTTTTTATTCAGTTTATCGTTTAAAAATTCAAATATTATTTGGAAACAATAGCACTATTTACAGTTAAAAGTGAGCAATTCTTAATTACAATATATTATACTGGAGTTTTTCTCAGTTCTCTACTTACATTTTTATTACAAAGAAAAAATATGAACAAAAATTGTATAAAATGAAACTGTCAACTAACTTTCGGAATGTCGGTAACATAGGTATTATAATTAAAACATGACTACTAATTTTATTCCGTGGAAGCTAATTTTTTTTCATTCTGATAATGCAGTCTTTTCATTAACTATATTTAATTTTATTTCGTGTTTGATTAAAAATGAAAAATAAATCTAGTAGTAATAAAATCTCCTTGAATAAATGTGTAATTTTATAGTTATATGAAACTCCACTGTTTGAGAACCGATTTGCTTCAAAATTTACTTCACACAACATTTATAAAAATAAATTTACAAATAACAATTAAAACTTTTTAAAACGACACATCGCTATTAAACATTTCTTTGTACTATAATTTTGATCAGTTAGATTTCATTATGTTATTATAAAAACGTTTCAGAACTGCTGTGCTTACAAAAGAAATTTTTATAATGAAACGTATGAATTGTAAGTGTAAATAATATTATTTTAAAATTAGGTTTTACTTTTATATTTGCTAGATAATAAATTTAAAATTTACCTCATGAAGATGATTATTTCATTTTTTTACTTACTTGAGTTTCGCCGATATGCCACCATTTTTCTCGGGAGGGAAAATTAAATTATGCAGTACTGACCCAAGATGAATTTTTTGTTTATCGATAATACGAATAAATACGAAATATTTTTTTTAAGAAAATTGTATTAAAAGAAATAAATTTGAAGCATTTAAAATCAGTTTTCTTTAACAGATGTATAATTATAACTTAGATACACAAAATAGGAAAGTTATATATTATTAAAATATTACAATAAATAATAATGACAATAAACTATGTAGTAAAAATCTTCTGGGCGGAACGAATTAGTCTTCAGGATTCCCTGTAAATGCTAACGGAAAACCGCCAAAAACGTTAGCAAAAGACGATAACTAAACAAAAAGAATAATGTGAAAGAATTAATCGAACCAGTTATGACACTTACATTATTTAAATATATTGGAATTGCCATAAAGAAAGAGCGTTTTCCGACGAAGCAGTGGGCAAAACGACCAGTTCAGATTTAACCTTTTCAAATTTTCTTTTAGTTTCAGAGAAAAACGAAAATAGGTCGACTTATTTGAAAATAACTGGTATTATTTATTTAATTTCATTGACTGTCAATTAGGAAAATCTCTTGTAATCGTTGAAAATGTTGTCAAAAAACAACGATTTTACTTAATTCAATGCTATGGCAATCGGTCTCATGTTTATCTTTGGGGCCGTTGGAAACAAATAGTTTATGCAAAAATTATCTTCGACCGAATGTAGAGAATTTAAAGGAGAGAATTAGAGACGCTGTGACGTCTTTAACTCTGCGGAAGAAATTCAAAGAAGTTAAATAATTGCATCGAAGACTACAATTGTGCGCTCAACAAACCGTGAATCGATTGAGTAGAATAGTTACTGTTTATATTATTTTTGTTGTTAAATTTATGAAACTAAAGTTAAAGTCATGTTAACAATAATTTCTATGATAACGCAAACTTGTTTTTTGGGGCTTACAATTAGAAAAATTCTAAGTCGAACTACTTTTGTCTGAGACTAAAAGAAAATTTGAAAAGGTTAAAACTGAATTTTCAGTATTGAAACATGTAAAAAGTTTTATTAGGAATACATGTTTCTCGTAAAATAAAAAATAAAAATGTTTTCCTTCTTTCTAACTCGATCCGATGACATACTGTATATCAAGGCCACAGAGAATGTTAATATGAATTTTGACTTACTTTATTTGGACATTGCAAAGTTTTCTCGTAGAATTTGTCACGCAAAATTTGAAGAATGTTTCTTTCATTTCATGTAGTAATTTATATGTTTACTTTCTGAAAATACGACGAAATTTTCCTCCAGTGATCAAACAGATATGCGTTCTGTTAAATAAAAAATAGTAATTAGTTAATATATTTTTTTTCTTTAAATATAAATGTATTTACTATTCTTGTTCAACTTCGTCAATAATAATATAGCTTTTCCGATGGTAGCAGAATCGTCAGCAAATAGAGTGGTTTCCATTTTAAGTTCCAAAATATTCAATATCGCTTTCCAAAGGAGGTTATTCTTGACAAGTTTTCCAAAAATATATTTTTTGTGAAACTGCTACCCTATAAACAATAAAAGTAATATAATAAAGGAAGATAATTTTTATTCAAATGATGCCTTCGTTTTAAAATGAATTCATTTTTCCAAATATTGTTTAACATCAACGTAGTATACTCGTATATTGAATCCTTTTCTTGTAATATTGAATGAAGGAAAATTCCATCTCAGGATTTGATCCATTTTTCTGTATTCAGAAAGAAATATTACTAATTAATAAAAAATATGTAAACATTGAACACTTTTTTATAAAAAAAAGTTTCGCCTCAGATGAAAGAACTTCTATATTACGATTTCAGATTGTAATAATTGTAATAGTCCAAATAATCATGTAACTCGTATTTATAATCTTCGATGTACTCTATAGGTACAATGCAGTGTATCCTTCAGTTTCCAATATCTATAAATATGAAATTCACAAATGATATATTTTAGAACATAAGAAAAACATACCATTTCACATCGTTGTGAATCATGAAGATTTTTGGTATTTGTGTATCTTTATTATATATTATGAATTTAACTTTTAAATAGTTACATTAGTTTAAGATTTTTCTACAATTTTTTTTTTATTTTGAAATTTTGTTATGATATTATATATAGTTTATTTTAATAAATTATTTGAGTTGCCAGAATACTTTGAATAATAAAAAGTTTAATAATTTACAAATATAAATGTATAACAATATTATTAATATTTTCATTTACATTTTAAGTTAAAGAATTATTTTATTCAATTAAAAGTGTACAAATAGATTACAAAATGTAGTTCTTGTTAAAATTATAAAATCTTTCATATAATATGAAAAATAAATTTTTATAACCTGGCAACTCGATTACATACAAAAATTCACACAAACATTCATACTTTTGCGATTTATTACTCTCTTAATTTTCTTTTATTTGATCGCTTTGTGGTTTTTTTTTTATTATAATGTTGTAATATGCTTCATTAGCTTTATACCCACCAGCCGGTTTGTGACGAGTAATTATTATGAAGCTTATTTTTTCTTATTTATTGTTTTAATTTTTTTAACCACGGGCTATTATAATATTGAAGCAAAGTACAGCAAAAATCCCAAATACCACTGGTATAGGATTTTAATGTATTATGTAACAAGTCATTGTCTTGCCAAGTCTACCAAGGAGTACATAAAAATGTAATTTAAAACAAAAAAAATATAAATTGAATGTACTCTTACCAAATAAATTGCAGTTAATATTGTACTTTTGTAGTTTTTTAAAAATGAAAATCTTGTTACTCAAAATCATAGAACAGTGGCAATGACTTAATTACATAACACTTCAAAACCCACCAGCAGTAGTTGGAATTTTTACCATACTTTGCGGTTTTGTAGTAGTATGTAGTATATTGCCAAATAAATGTGTATTTATATTCTGTTGCATGAATTTTGAGGTACAATGGTAGACTGGCCCGCCCACATGTTGCGATTTATTATATACTTTTGTTTAACGTCACATTTCTAATACATATTATAGAGAGACGCAACATGTTTTAACTTAAGCCTGGTATTAGATAGTTTTCGTATAACGTCTTTATTTTTAGATGGTATTAATTAAAAATTATTGACAGCAGTATTGTTTAAGCTCTATAACATTAAAGAAAAATATTAATGCAAACTAATGACTGTTGTTTTATAATAAAAGAATGTTTCTTTAACCAAATAGAGGGAAAATGAATGGAATGAAATATAATTTGATTATATTTCTTTTTTAATATAAAAAACTATAAATATTTTTTATAAACCTGCATATAAAATAAATTTCCTTTTTACCATTGGATGTAGGGACCTTTTTATCAGAAAATAAAATTTTTAATGTACATATATTTTTTAAAAATACACTAAACCAGGATTTTAGACGTTATAGAAATTTTTT
Organism: Stenolophus ochropezus; assembly: GCA_035578165.1. NCBI lineage: Eukaryota > Metazoa > Arthropoda > Insecta > Coleoptera > Carabidae > Stenolophus > Stenolophus ochropezus. The sequence goes on from JAQOWZ010000016.1 coordinate 20,054,576, forward strand.
CTAATACTAAACTATTGCTTTATACTTTTTATTTTATTTTTGATTTTCATTGTGAGTATTTTTTTATTATCTTTTATCATAATATTTCTTACATTTTCATTTTGTTAAGATTGTCAATGCTTTATATTTTTTATTTTATTTATTACATACTTATAATAATTAGTTTCATATAATTGCCTTTTATAATAATTCTTTTTATTGTACTTTCTTTTTGGCAAGGTCCGTAAAATTTGTAAAAGGCGCAATGGTTTTATCAGACTTAAGTTCTTTTTTTTAATCTTTTACAATATTTTACGAACCACTTTTCATGTTGAAATAATTTTTTATTTTTATATTAATTACATGCAGTGTATGCAACGAAACGCAAAACGTAAGACTTTATCATGGGTTTTTAAAAAATTGCCTATACTCTCTTTTCTGATGGATTTAGAGCAAAACTATAGGAGTACAAAATTGTCCAACATTAAATTCTGTTTCAGATAATGTAGAATTTAATTTTAAACAACTTTTTTACAGTTGTAGTTTTGTTCTAAATGTATCAGAAGAGAGAGTATTTGCTATTTTTTGATATCTCATGATAAAGCCCTACGTTCTGCGTTTCGTTGCACAAATCAAATATTGTCATCATAATAACTTTTTTATTATATTACATGTTTCAATTTATTTATGTCATTCATATTATTTTGTATCAAATTTATCAATAATGTTTCAACATGCTTTTAATTTATACTTTAAATTGATCTTTATTGCTTTCTTATATTAGATTTTAAAATTTTATTAATTTAATTTTTATAAACATGTACTAGATATAATTTTTTTTTTGTTATATAATTGGTTCAGTGAGTAAAATGTAATTGTACATTGTAGTACTTTTCAACATGATTTACTTTTAACATAATAAAATAAATATTTCGTTTAATAGTTTTTAAATTATTTATAATATAATTTAGATATTATAATTATTTGATTCATAATCATATTTAAAATTTATCAATTGTTTCCATAGATTTCTACTTGTTTAATTTAATAGTTTCAATTTATTCATTATATTTCATTTTATATTATTACATAAATATTTTTTAATTTACGTTTCAAATTTATTATGAATGTTTCTACATACTTTTATTTTATACTTTAAATAGATCTTTATTGCTTTTTTTCTCATATTTGATTTTTAATATATCATTTAATTTTTATAAACATGTAAATGATATGACATTTTTTTGTTATATAATTAGTTTACTGATTAAAATGTAATTGTACATATGTTGAATTTTTAAACATGATATTAATATCTTTTTTTTGTTTTAACATTAAATATTTTGCTCGGTAGTTTTTAAATTAATTTTAATACAATTCAGATATTATAAAAATTTCTTCCTTTCATATTCATTTTAAATTGTATATTTAGCTTAATAATTTTTAATTTAATTATAATACAATTTACATATTATTGCTATTTCGTTCATAGTCTTTAAAATTTGTCAATTGTAGTCATTGATTTCTACTTGTTTAATTTAACATTTTAAATTTATATATTTAATTCATATTATTCCTTTTTATATTATTACATATTTTTAATTTACGTTTCGAATTTATTATGAATATATCTACATACTTTTATTTTATACTTTAAATTAATCTTTATTGCTTTCTCATATTTGATTTTTAAAATATGATTTAATTTGTATAAACTTGTATATTTTTTTGTTATATAATTAGTTTACTTATTAAAATGTAATTGGACATATGTTGTATTTTTTAACATGATTTTAATATCTTTTATTTTTAACATTAAATATTTTGCTCGGTAGTTTTTAAATTAATTTTAATACAATATAGATATTATACATATTTTTTTCATATTCTTATTTAAAATTTGTCACTTGTTTTAAATGATTTAAAATTGTTTAATTTAAAATTTCTTTAAACACTACATTCCTTGTGAATGCTTCTTTTGTATTTTTAATAATATTTGAATCTGGCAATTTTATCTTTAAATTGTTTGAACTTCTTACTCTTGACATTGCCACATACAATTGGCCATGTGAAAAGACTGGATTTTCTAAATTTATTCCTACATAATTAAATGTTTGGCCTTGGGATTTATTTATTGTCATTGAAAAAGCTAATCTTATTGGGAATTGCCTTCGTTTCAAGGTGAATGGTAAATCTGTTTCGGTAGTTAAATCAAAACGTGGTAAATAGAGCCGGCTACCTGCACTCTGTCCTGTTAGAACTTCTACATCTAAATAATTAGTTTTCATGTCTTTTATTATGAACCTTGTTCCATTACACAGACCACGCTTTGAATTCATATTTCTTAATAACATTACTATTGCTCCAATTTTTAGTGTTAATTTGTGAGGAGGCATTCCGGTTGGTGTTAGGCCATTCAATAATTCAGCGGGGTAATTAATTTTGTTTATCTCATCACATTCACAAGAATCAGCACTTAAATATACTCTAGATGACCCTACAACTTTATTTAATACGTGTTCATTAATTATCATTGTGTCATCATTTTTTGGTGCTAAAATGGCTCTATCTGTAAATTTATAAATATCATCAGGTTGTATGTCATCTTCACCGAATATTTCATTTGCTAGACATGTTTCGGAAACGCAATGTGCAGGAATTTTGACAATTTCATTTTCACCGTTGCCTATTTTCAATAAATATTCTGAAAATTCTTTTTCGTCTTTATTTACGCGCATATTTTGTTTTAATGAAAATTTTGTAAATAGAGGCCATAAATGACTTTTTACAACACATGTTTCAATTATTACAGTTCGATGGTTTGTGTAATTGACTATTGGCAAGCACTGTCTGAAATCGCCACCTAAAACTAGAACTTTTCCCCCAAATGGTATTTTATTATCCATCAAATCTTGTAATAATAAATTTATTGCGTCGAGTGCGTGTTTAGGTATCATTGTTACCTCATCACAGATTATTACACTTGCTTCTTTTATTAATTTACCCGCGTTACTATTTGATTTCACTCTACATACACATCCGTCATTTACAGGCACTGGTAACTTGAACACTGAGTGAACTGTTTGACCACCTTTTAACAGAGTAGCTGCTATTCCCGTCCAAGCTACAGCTATAACTTTTTGATTTTGGCCCCTTAAAATACTTATCAATGTGTTATACAGAAATGTTTTCCCTGTTCCCCCGGGACCGTCAACAAAGAAATATCTACTTGTGCAATTATTGTCATTTACGGCATTTAATATGTTATTTAAAATTTCTATTTGGTCTCTGTTAAATAAAGCTACATTTTGTTCTCCCTCTAATTTTTCCGCTGCTACATCAAAAGAATTAGTTTCATTTTCTAAATCATCAATATTTTCGGGTTGGGGCAAACCGAAATCACTTAAGGTGAATTTATGCATATCGAGTATTTCCTGTATTTTTAATAAACATTTACTTTGTGCAACTTTTTCAGAATTATGTAATAGTCTTCCATTAAATAATGTTTAAATTTTTCCCATAAGCTTAAGGCATTGGTTGACGTATGGAAGCAAATTAAATAAGCAAATAATTCACGCAATTGTCTGGGAAATTTACTCAACACAGCCTCGTCTAAACAATTTTCGCACTCTTTATCATTAGCTAAAAGACCTAATGCACGGGCAGCTTCCTGATATGTATTATATAATTTACCGTCGACGGTACGCAAGTCTTCGAAGCTTGTGACACCTTTTGCATGCACTAAATTTAATCTTAAATGAAATCTTTCATAGGGCTAACGGAAATCATTCGGCCGATAGGTGGCTTTTTCTCACGTTGTCTACCTTTCCATGCATTATTTGTAAATACATAATATTTAGGAATTTCCATGTAAACATATTGCCGGGCATTAACGTCTATTTCATTGAGTAGGAACCAAGCTGTTAATGTTGTATTTTTTTTTCGCTGCTCGTTCAACAGCTTTTTTTTCTTGACCGTTAGTGAAAAATACCGCTTGTTGATTTTTTAAATGTACTGCTAATTCCATTATTGTATGAGACTTGTCATGCAACGGATATTCTAAAAGTCTCCAACAACATTCTAGGGCAGATACGTACCTAGCATCTAAATAACCGTTTATTTCATCCCACTGTATAACTTTATTTTTATCAAGTTGTCCTAATTTGACGCTTGCGCAATCATGCCCCTTGCACAAATAATCACAAATATATTTTATACTTTTTACTGATGCGCATATTTGAACATTTATGTGGGTTCTATATTTTTTTAACAAATACGGATTGTACGGAACTATCCACCTATTGTCTACCGTGTATTTAACTAAACCATTTTTCCAAAGAATATACATTTTTGCATTATTATTTGACCGTTTATACAGGGGGTAACCGTTAATATTTTCATGTGTTTCATTTCTAAAATCTTTGGAAAACATTTTTGAACATTTATTTTCGTTCATACACGGCGAATTTTTGTTTAGAATACCGCACGGACCGTGAATCATATGTGAGCGAACTAATTGGTACAATTCCGGTTCTGCGTCTTCGTCTGGAATTTCTGCACTGACTATTTCATCAATGTCATCTTTGTTACGAATTTTACTTGCACTATCTAAAGTTAATAATAAATGCATGTGAGGCAAACCGCGTTTTTGGAATTCAATTACATATATAAATGCTACAACTTTTCCAAACATATTATCGTGTAAAAATTCATGCAACATACTTTTTATTTTTCCGTTAAAAACTCTTGCCGTTATATCGGGACGGTCTGCTGAGGTTTGACCCTCACGCAACTGTGCTACTATTTCTGGCCATTTTGGGTTACATGTCACTGTTATAAATAGATCAGGTCGGCCAAATTCTCTAACAATGGACATGGCATTTTGATACATTTTCAACATAAATCTACTGCCACCCTGAAATGTTGACGGTAAAATAATCATGGTGCCTGCTTTTCCGCCTTCATTCTCTGCCAAATTATTAATGTGGTCCATCAACCCACTATATAGCTCTACCCTGAGAGTAGGCTGATTTAATCTAATGTACGTTAATCTTTCGGCTTCGACTTTAACATACGCATCTACAATGTATTGTTGGGTTAGTTTACCGGCTTCTAAACATGGGTTAAATGTGTTTCTAACCGCTAATCTGTTCATGTAAAATTGTAACATGCTTTGTTTTTTAACACCGTCAGCTTGCTTTGAATTCATGTTCCAGCCACATTCACCGCGAGGAAATAGTATAGGATAGGACATGGGGTCGCAGTTTTCACTAAACTGATTTATTCGAACTAAACCGCCAACTTTTGGATGGACACAAATGTCCCTATCTATTGGTGGCTCACCGTCATTGGATGTAAAAACAACTGCCACCTCATTACATGTTGGGATATTGTACCTACGTTTATCTTTTTTTCTATCATTTACAATCCACAAATTTATTTCTGGTACCGACTGATTTGTTTGGTTAGCTTTGGCTATTTCCCGTTGTTCTACTTCTTTCAACATCATATACGCCTGACAATACGGATTAACCTCCCTAAGTATTACATCTAATTGACCCATGATATTTGGCTTACAATTTTTATTATACTCTACGTTCATTCGTTTTTCTAACGCTTCATTGGAATTGATTATATATAATTGGGCATATTTTTCTGTTTCATTTGGCTTAGGATACATTGAGGTGGCAGAATCATGATAAATTTGGCCGTGGATACGGAAACAGTAGGGCCCTTTGCCTGGAGGCGCAGAAAGCTTAGCCCCAAACGATGTGAATGCTAACGCGCTATTGTATTGTCTAACATTTTCTTTAAAGTTTCTACTGTCTGAATCTTTACCTAACATTAGATTTTTGATATATTAAGGGAACTCGTTTAATTGGTCTGCGTTTAATTTTCCTTTTCGACAGCAGTAAGTGAATTTTCCGTCTGACGGTTTTTCATATGAAAAGTTAAGAGATGAACAATATGAACATAAAACATTCATTGATCGCAAGGAGTGGGGCTCAATTTGAACTCCTAATCCCTTTCTAGCTAACAAATATGTATCATTAAAAACCTTGTTTTTGCGCGCTTTTATTTTATTTTTATTAATAATATTATTTTTCTTTAATCGTTCCTGTTTTTGTTCTACTGTTTCCGTTTTAATTAAATTATCAAAATTATTTTTATACTTTTCTAATCATTTCTGTTTTTGTTCAAAAGTTTCGTTCTTTATGTACTCTTTTAAATTAAATTTTAATTTTTCCAATCTATTTGCTTTTTGCTGTGACGTTTCGCGAGCAATAGAATTAGAAATTATGTCTTTTTGTTTCTCTAAAAGTTTTATTTTATCTTCAATTTTTTCATCAGCTAAATATTTTAATATATAGTTTTCGTTCTCTCTAAGACGTTTAGCTCGTACTTCGTCCGTTTCGTTCGCCTTACGTTTTAAATAATTTTCTTTTAATTGTTGCTGGCGACTTACTGGAAAAGCTGTTATATTACGTGTTCGAAACATTTGCAAAACGTGTGATCTAAGTCTATTAATATCGTAAGTTTCATGCTCAGGATTACGATTAAGAATTAAACTTGTACAGAAAGCTATCGCAAACAACCCGCAATCATAAGTATTCGTCTGGTGTTGAACTCGTACGAATCTAATTGTGGGACTGTAAGGAAATAATCTTTCTAAATATAATTTAACACCTGCATTTAAATATTGGGAATTCATGCTATCGTAAATCGTAATTTCTAATCCGTCATCCTATATACTAAAAGGCATGTGTCCGTGATGTTCATTTATTTTCATCACGACGATCGCCAAATTTTGTCACAAGCCTAACTGCCTGAACCATTAAAGAGATTGTTGTAATTTTTTTTTAAGTTGCAGGGAATAATGTGTAGTTGTGCCTTTTGGGGGTCTCATATTTTTACTGTGAGTGGTTCTTGTGTAAAAAAATAAAAACTGTGCAAAATTAATAACTTGAAACAATGGATCCTAGTAGCCATTTCTAAATTTAAGAAGAGTCACGCTGTTATCTGTCACTTTTGACAATCTGTCTATGAACTTTAAACGATTGTAACTTCTTACAGAACATTGATATTAAAGAAGTAAATACAGTATCATATATAATAGTCTTGAGCAAAGGTGTTACAACTAATTTAAGTTTAAAACATAACGTATTTAATTAATATAAATTTTGACGTTTCCAATGTCAAAAGTCAATGTTGCCAAATGTGTGATGAAGTAACTAAATTAAAACCAAATATTCCTAAAGTAACTTCTCTGAAGACGGTGACAGTTTTATTAGGATTGACAATATTAATTTATAAATTTAATAATTAACTACTATTTTTTAATACAAACAGTGTTGCCAAATTATGAAGTAGGTAACAAAATAAAAATCAAATATTTTTAAATAAAATAAATTGAACACTTTGCTGTGATATCAAAAGAAAGAAAACCATAAGGGCCGGTTTTAAAATAACAAAAAAATGTGTCATGTCGATCTGCATTTGTTTTGCGCAAAAAGTTGTTAGAAGTATATTGTCCTTGGGTTTTAATGAAACGACATAATGTGGACTGGTGTGTACGAATGACAAAAATATTCTACGTCGATTAGAATTTATTTTTTACAAAATGTTGTCAGAAATATTTTGTGTTTGGAAAAAGTTGTGAGAAGTATGTAGTGTTTAGTATCAAATGAAAAGGCTCGATAAGGGCTTTTGCTTTTTGCAAAGCTTTCTCAAATGTACGTCGAGTTTGGTCTCAAATGAAAGGTCTCATTGAGAGCTAGCGAGGAGAATTGACAAAACTGTTCCATTCCGATCGGCTTTTGTTTTGTGCAAAACGTTCTCAAAGGTATGTCGAGTTTGGTCTCAAATGAAACGTCGCGTTGAGGGCTAGCGTGCAGAATTGACAAAAATTATCCATTTAGATCGGCTTTTGTTTTCTGCAAAAGTATGTCGAGTTTGGTATCAAACAAAACGTCTAGCTGAGGGCTAGCCTGCAGAATTGACAAAAATGCGCCATTTCAATCGCCTTTTGTTTTTTTGCAAAAAGATGTCAGAAGTGTGTGGTGTTTGATCTCAAATAAAAGGTTTCATTGAGGGCTAGCTTACAGAATTGATAAAAATATTCCATGCCGATCGGCTTTTGTTTTTCGCAAATAGTTGTCAGAAGTATGTGGTATTTGGTCTCAAATGAAAGGTTTCATTGAGGGCTAGCGTGCAGAATTGACAAAAATATTCCATGCCGATCGGCTTTTGTTTTTCGCAAATAGTTGTCAGAACTATGTGGTATTTGGTCTCAAATGAAAGGTTTCATTGAGGGCTAGCGTGCAGAATTGACAAAAATTTTCCATGCCGATCGGCTTTTGTTTTTCGCAAATAGTTGTCAGAAGTATGTGATGTTTGGTATCAAAATAAAGGACTTGATAAGGGTTTCGTGAAAAATTAACAAAATTGCTTATTGTTGACCGGCTTTTGTTTTTTGTGAAAAGTTTTCAGAAATATGTCGAGTTTGGTCTCAAATGAAAGGTCTCGTTGAGGGCTAGCATGCAGAATAGATAAAAGTGTTCCATTTCGATCTGCTTTTTTTTTACAAAAAGTTGTCAGAAGTTTATAGTGTTTGGTATCAAATGAAAGTTCTCGGTGGTGTGGGCTAGCCTGTAGAAATTGCAAATATGTTCCATGTCGGTTGACTTTTGTTTTATGCAAAAAAATGTCAGAAGTATGTTGTGTTTGGTATCAAATGAAAGGTCTCGGTGATGGCTGGCGTGCATAATTGAGAAAAATGTTTCAGGTCGACCGGCTTTTGTTTTTTCAAAAAGTTATTACATGCATATCATGTTTGGAATCTAATGAAAGGTATTGGTGAGGGCTGACATGCAGATATGAAAAAACCGTTTTATGTCGATTGGCATTTATTTTTTTTGTACTGACAGCGGAGCTCTAGGGAATGCTCGGCGTAGCCGAGAATTCGCTAGTAATATACTGTTAACCAATGACCAACGCTCCCAATATTTGCACCTGGCACGAATAAAATTTGTAGGTGTCTAGTTCCCTGCTCGATTGCAACTTTTCGGTCTGGAGCATCTATATACACTGTGGGCTGAGGGTCGAACTCAGTTACTGAACGTACTAAAGAAAAGTAAAAGTCTATATGAATGTCTTCTAAATATCCTGCAGGATTTATTAAAGTATTATAATCATGTTCTATTAGCTGTATTTGATTGCCAACTCTTTCAATATCTGTATTTAAATTACCCGTTTGAATATTATTTTCTACTTCATAATCTTTACTTCGTTCTATAAATAATTTTCCTGAATTGCCTGACATTACCTGACGATTTAAACATTCATTTTCTACAATGCTACTATTCGTATTTATGCAGCTATTATTATTAATTATATTTTTCGCGTGTCTTTGTTTACGCTTAAGGCGATTTTTTTGACTTTTAGTTGGCATTTTGTTACACTTGTTTTATTACAGAAATTAAAATAAACACTTACAGGTTTTGAGTGCGTTGTTATTTTCAGTGTTACCTTTACCAGCAATAAGTCAGGGTTCTGTGTTAATATTATCAGCAATGCGTCAGGCTTTAGCTTCAAAGAGGATCACTTTATTTTCTATCTTGAAGAGATAGTCTTGCACTCTTACGGCCTGGCAACTGCAGATTATTTTCACACCTACAGTAAAATAAAAATTAAAATACTTGTATAACATTATAAATATATGTATATAAAAATTATGGTAATTCCGCGGGTAAATTATTTTATTTTATTAATAATTAGAAGAAAAAAAACATTAAATATTCATCCATGAAATCACCTATAGTTAAATAAAAGTTATGGAAAATAAATTCTCACCTTAGATTCAAATTAGGCGGCACAACAAACGGGATTTTTAAAATGAATTATTCTCCAGTTGAGAACAAATTTTCAAAAATATCAATTTGATTCAAAAGTAGATTTATTGAAATCACAATAAATATAACTGTTTTACACAGAAGTGAAAGAACAATTAAGTAAATAAACAATTTTTGTTTTCCTAAGCATGCCTAATTATAAAAATGAAATTATATTTTAATAAATGTCAATAACGAAACAATCTGTAATAACGACAGGACATTATGGTAAATACGAAATATTAGTTACCGACAGTGTTACAATAATTATATAGAACAATAATGTTTTGATAATTCAATAAATGTATATTGTAAAATTTTAAAGTAGAAACATACAATTCAAAATTTTATTTGTAATAATTATATAGCATGATCAAAAGCATGTGATAGTCATGTGACCATTTATTTTCTTTGTAGGCAACTAAACTATATTTCTAGAAAGAATTTTTTTTATGGACGTGCGAATTTTTATTAAAACAAATTTTTTATTTTAGTAATTTGATGATTGAATTCAATATCATGCAAATAATGAACACGATAATATATAATAAATAAAAAATGTTCGGTATATTTGAAGTATTGACACCACATTGATTGTTCAAATAAATAATAACAATAAACACCTGTGAAAGCAAAATATTTACTTCAACACCACGAAATAAAATTTAAGAACTATTCAGTTGTACGATAACTAATCGTACTTTTAAGACTACTTTTAATAATATATAATGACGATGATGAAACTAATAAATTAAAATATAGACTCACATAAAATGAAACGATTCTTATCTTCCATACCTTGCATTCCATAAACAAAAAATTCTTCTCCAAACTATGTAGAATTATAAAAAATGCAGAACTTGTTCAGTCTTCACATTTATTTCTCATTCAAATTAAAAGCTGTAAATGATAATAAATATAAATAAATAGAAAACCATTAAAATAAACTTATACTTTGTTGCCTGTACTACTTCCACTTGATTATTCTAAACTGCAAAAGTAAATCATTTTACATTGATCCGATAATTTTTTATACACCAGGCTCTATTAGGAACAATTGTTCCAAGAAAGAAATGTCTAATTCTACTTTTAAATAATGATAAATCTGCTAACCTGAATCTCATCTAAAAATTTTAAAAGTGTATAACAAATAAATATCATACAGATAAATACATACTTTATCCATTGGTTTATATGTACAATGAATGTAAATATTTTGAACTATTATTTAAAATATATTTCCTGTTTTCTCCGAATGTGTGTGGATTTATAATTATTGTACACATTTTTTGGCACTTCTTTATTGTTCTTGTAATTACTTTTCGCAAATAACCATTTACATGTTCAAATTATTTCATGCTTGACACCACAAAAATCATGTGTTGATATAAATTGTTAGATAATTTGCCATCAAAATCTAAATGTAATGAGGGCATGTGTGCATGTGCCCACTGTACTCAAAGTAAAATAAGAAGACTCTACAAAAAGGCGCCTCATTTGAATACCAAATCCCAATTTCACAGTTGTACTGGCTGCCAATTATAATTAATATTATTAATATAATGTACAATAAAACGAAATAATATACTCACATTAAAAAAAATCTTTTCATTCAGCAATACAATGTCTTGTTGTAAATGTGTTGTTTAGAATTAAGATTTATAGTTGTTGTTTAATTTCACAGCCGTTACTGATAAATATAAATTATAGCATTATATAGTGAAGTTAAGATTTATATTTGGCGCGAAACCCTAATTCAAATCTGAGTGCATGCATTTCGTATGGGAGTACATTTTCAATTCACGATATTAAAGCATTTTGGCGATTCTTAATTATAACATAGATTTTTCATGTAAAGTACAAATAAAATAATAAATTATGAAAAATTTCATTTTAAAGAAAGTAGTATCGCAAATAGTAACATATGTCGTTACTTGGTGCAGCAGATTAAAAACGTCGAGTTAAAGCATAGACATATGTCGATGAGTTAAAGTGGCAGGTTCAACCACAAAACATTAACATAACATTCTTAATTATAACATAGGGTTTTTTTATATTCTAAAACATTACTCTTTGGTTTCCGTACAGAAAAAGTACAAATAGAAGAATAAATTAAGAAAAATTTTATTTTAAAGAAAGTAATAACACATATAGTAACATATGTCGTTACTTGGTGCAGCAGCTTAAAAACGACGCGTAAAAATGACAGGTTCAACTGAATACTAAGACAGCTACGACATACGTTTTCAGAAATTTGCACCTACTGTTTAAATTGAATTTTATTAAATAATATTATGTTTTTTGGGTGTGTATATTATATTAGAAGATAGATAAAACATTAGAGATAAGTATTTATACGGTTTAATAATTAAGATTTGCATTTTATAATACTTTCCAGCAGCTTAAAGATAGCATATTTTTATTCACATAAGAATAACATGGGCGCATAAATCGGCGGAGGCGAGTTAGGGTTTCAGTTTGAATTTGGTGCCACAAAATGACCGTTACACTAATGCAATCTATTAAAACTTATTCAGAACAAACTGAATAAAATATTTCAAATAAAAGTCTTGAATCTTTAGAATTAATGTACAAAGAAACTTCTCATCTCTTTCTACGAATAATGAAATGGTAAACGGTAATATAAAGTATGTGCTTTAAAAAGTGGTCTTGTGTGTAATATTTGTCAAATTTTTTGAGTTTAACGTTCCTATTTTCATCGAATTCTAAATCAATTACAGCTGACTTCTTATTTTGTAAATCTTTTGTTTTGACAGGAATAAGGACATTTTATTTCTAGAAGTTCAAATCCGTTTTTCGTTTTCATAAAACCATCAACACTACATGCTACGTATGATTGGTTAGATAATATTTCATGTATAATATATTAGTTGAAGCTTGAAATACTGATCTCGCTTCACTTTCGGTTTCCAAGCCATAACGCATAGCTTGATTACAATAGAAATTGTAGCCATTAATTCTTATCAACAACATTTTCATTATAATAATCATTGTCATCTTTTCTCTGTACCAATCTAATTCTAATGGTACATTTGTACATCTACAATTAAACAGTTCATTACAGAAAAAGTAGTATTATTGCGAATTTGTCTATCGTATGAAATTTTTATGAAGGTTTTTATTTTTTAATTTCTTCTTTCTACTCATTTTTCTTTAGACTTCCAGCCCTATTTAATGTGCTTTTAATTTCGCTATAAATATAATACTTTATGCACTCGTTTCAGACAAAATTTCTTTGCTTATATTTTGAAAATGTAAAAAGAGTATCAAGAAAATTTCCAGACGTATTTATGTAGAATGATTTTATTGAAACTTTGTGATATTTTTCTAACTGGGCTTGTAAAGGTTTTTTCCAAATGATAGACTGATCAGTTTTAGACTGTATTTTAGAATTCTTATTTAAATGTGACTTCTCTACACAGTTATAATTGAAGGTAAAATTACAGAAATAATACATATGTAAACAAATACTTTGTTTCTTGCAGTAGATTCTGTGGTACAAGTTGTGATATACAATAAATTGGTAGCTTTTTTACATTTCTTAATAAAATGAAGTCTCTTTATGATAATACAGCAAAATTAATATTATATTATTGATTTTAAATGCATAATACAGTCTAATACTTATGTTTTCAGCACTGTCAAAATGACAAGATAATTTGACAACTTGTGTTAAGCGTAAATTGTAAAATTCAAAGACACGTACATCACAAAGTGTATTGTACATATTCTTTTAAACATAGTATACTTTATATTTCTGTATATTTCTCTTTGAAAATATAAAACATGTTTAACGAATTTTTTGGTTATAGACCAACGTCAGATGTCATAAAATTAAATATTTTAAATACACAATACTTAACATTCAGTGTATTTGTATATATTTTGCTCACTATTATAATGTGTAAAAATATAATTACATTTACAATATCTCTTTTCATTTTCAAAATAACTCAATTAAAAGTTTCATATTGAATTGTCAAAAATTACGGATGGCACAGTAATTCTTTTTAAATTTAAACCTGGCATCTAGGATATTTTTTTTCAGTTTTGTTCCAGTTTTCCTTTTTGGCTTAGTTTTCGATTTTTCACACAAAAACTATGCACGGTAAAAACATGGGACACCCAAAAGCGATTGGTCCTCATTAAACCACATCTAATAAAATAATATTAAAATTATTACCTGAATGGTTTGACCTGTAGCCGTGAGCAAAGTTTTTGCGATGCTCGAGATGAATCCAAATATATATAGTGAATCTATCGTTCTCGATATAAGACTAGCGAATTCTCGGCTACGCCGAGCATTCCCTAGAGCTCCGCTGTCAGTGTAAAAAACAAATGCCGATCGACTTGAAACAACTTTTTCATATCTGCACATTCCAAACACAATATACTTCTAATAACTTTTTGCATAAAACAAAAGTCGATCGAAATGGAACATTTTTGTCATTTCTGCATGCTAGCCCTCAACCTTTCATTTGAGACCAAACTCGACATTATTCTAAAAACTTTTCGCAAAAAACAAAAGTCGATCAACATTGCGCAATTTTGTTAATTTTTCACGCAAACCCTCATCGAGACCTTTATTTTGATACCAAACACCACATACTTCTGACAACTATTTGCGAAAAGCAAAAGCTGATCAGCATGGAATATTTTTGTCAATTCTGCACGCTAGCCCTCAACGACACCTTTCATTTGAGACCAAACACTACATATTTCTGACAACTTTTTGCAAAAAACAAAAGCCGATTGACATGGCACATTTTTGTCAATTCTGCACGCTAGCCCTCAACTAGACCTTTCACACGAGACTAAACTCGACATACTTCTAAAAAAATTTTGCAAAAAACAAAAGCCGATCTACATTAACCATTTTTGTTATTTCTGCACATGAGCCCTTATCGAAATCTTTCATTTGATACCAAACACCACACACTTCTGACAACCTTTGCAAAAAACAAAAACCGATCGACATGACACATTTTTGTTAATTCTGCACGCTAGCCCTCAACAAGACGTTTAAATTAAGACCAAACTCGACATACCTTTCAGAACTTTTTGCAAAAAACAAAAACCGATCGACATAGCATATTTTTGTCAATTCTGCACGCTAGCCCTCAACGACACCTCTCATTTGAGACCAAACACTACACATTTCTGACAACTTTTTGCAAAAAACAAAAGCCGATTGACATGGCACATTTTTGTCAATTCTGCACGCTAGCCCTCAATCAGACGTTTTGTTTGAGATCAAACTCGACATACTTTTGAGAACTTCTTGCAGAAAACAAAAGCCGATCGGAATGGAACATTTTTGTCAATTCTGCACGCTAGGCCTCAACGACACCTCTCATTTGAGACCAAACACTACACATTTCTGACAACTTTTTGCAAAAAACAAAAGCCGATTGACATGGCACATTTTTGTCAATTCTGCACGCTAGCCCTCAATCAGACGTTTTGTTTGAGATCAAACTCGACATACTTTTGAGAACTTCTTGCAGAAAACAAAAGCCGATCGGAATGGAACATTTTTGTCAATTCTGCACGCTAGGCCTCAACGAGACCTTTCATACGAGACTACACTCGACATACTTTTAAAAATTTTTTGCAAAAAACAAAAGGCGATCTACATTAACCATTTTTGTTAATTCTGCACATCAGCCCTTATCGAAATCTTTCATTTGATACCAAACACCACACACTTCTGACAATTCTTTGCAAAAAACAAAAACCGATCGACATTGACCATTTTTGTTAATTCTACACGCCAGCTTTTATCGAGCTCTTTCATTTGATACCAAACACCACATACTTCTAACAACTTTTTCCGAAAAACAAAAGCCGTTCGATATGGAACATTTTTGTTCATTCTGCACGCTAGCCCTCAACAAGACCTAGCCTAATACAATGTACACTGTCTGCAGTAAAGTTCATTTGGGCATATTTGTTCTTTGTTTTGTTACTTCATTACACATTTGCCAACATTGACTTATGTAATTCGAAAATACGACCATCTTCTAACAACTTTTTACGAAAAACAAATGCAGATCGACACATTTTTTTTGTCATTTCAAAATCGGCCCTGATGGTTTTCTTTCTTTTGATATCAAACACAGCAAAGTGTTTAATTTAATTAGGAACATTTGTTTTTTATTTATGTACTTCATAATTTGGCAAGAATGTTTGTATTAAAATATTGTAGTTAATTTTTAAATTTATAAATTACCATCGGCAATCCTAATATAACAGCCACTGTCTTCAGTGAAGTTCATTTAGGAATATTTTTTTTTTGTTTAGTTATTTCATCACACATTTGGCAACATTGACTTATGTAATTCGAAACGTCAAAATTTAAAATAAATAAATGTGTTGTGATATAAACTTAAAATATTGGTAAAACCTTTGCTCAGGACTATTATTCATGACACTGTTTTCAGATCTTTGATATCAATGTTCTATTAAAAGATACAATCGATTAAAGTTCATAGACAGATTGTCAAAAGTGACGGATGACTCCGTGATTCTTCTTAAATTTATACATGGCATCTAGGATATTTTTTTCAGTTTTGTTCAAGTTATACTTTTTAGCTTAGTTTTCGATTTTTTACACAAAAACTATGCACGGTAAAAATATGAGACACCCAAAAGCGATTGGTCCTCATTAAACCACATCTAATAAAATAATATTAAAATTATTACATGAATGGTTTGACCTGTACCCGTGAGCAAAGTTTTTGCGATGCTCGAGATGAATCCAAATATATATAGTGAATCTATCGTTTTAGTATATAAGACTAGCGAATTCTCGGCTACGCCGAGCATTCCCTAGAGCTCCGCTTTCAGTGTAAAAAACAAATGCCGATCGACATGAAACAATTTTTTCATATCTGCACATTCCAAACACAATATACTTCTAATAACTTTTTGCATAAAATAAAAGTCGATCGAAATGGAACATTTTTGTCATTTCTGTACGCTAGCCCACAACGAGATCTTTCATTTGATATCAAACACAACATACTTCTGATATTTTTTTTTCCATAAAACGAAAGTCAATCGACGTGGAACCTTTTTGCAATTTCTACAGGCTAACCGACACCGAGATCTTTCATTTGATACCAAATACTATGCACTTCTGACAACTTTTTGTAAAAAGAAAAGCAGATCGACATGGAACATTTTTGTCAATTCTGCATGCTAGCCCTCAACGAGACCTTTTATTTGAGACCAAACTCGACATTATTCTAAAAACTTTTCGCAGAAAACAAAAGTCGATCAACATTGCACAATTTTGTTAATTTTTCACGCAAACCCTCATCGAGACCTTTATTATGATACCAAACACCATATACTTCTGACAACTATTTGCGAAAAGCAAAAGCCGATCGGCATGGAATATTTTTGTCAATTCTGCACGCTAGCCCTCAACGACACCTTTCATTTGAGACCAAACACTACATATTTCTGACAACTTTTTGCAAAAAACAAAAGCCGATTGACATGGCACATTTTTGTCAATTCTGCACGCTAGCCCTCAACTAGACCTTTCATACGAGACTAAACTCGACATACTTCTAAAAAAATTTTCCAAAAAACAAAAGCCGATCTACATTAACCATTTTTGTTATTTCTGCACATGAGCCCTTATCGAAATCTTTCATTTGATACAAAACACCACACACTTCTGACAACCTTTGCAAAAAACAAAAACCGATCGACATGACACATTTTTGTTAATTCTGCACGCTAGCCCTCAACAAGACGTTTAAATTAAGACCAAACTCGACATACCTTTCAGAACTTTTTGCAAAAAACAAAAACCGATCGACATAGCATATTTTTGTCAATTCTGCACGCTAGCCCTCAACGACACCTCTCATTTGAGACCAAACACTACACATTTCTGACAACTTTTTGCAAAAAACAAAAGCCGATTGACATGGCACATTTTTGTCAATTCTGCACGCTAGCCCTCAATCAGACGTTTTGTTTGAGATCAAACTCGACATACTTTTGAGAACTTCTTGCAGAAAACAAAAGCCGATCGGAATGGAACATTTTTGTCAATTCTGCACGCTAGGCCTCAACGAGACCTTTCATACGAGACTAAACTCGACATACTTCTAAAAAATTTTTGCAAAAAACAAAAGCCGATCTACATTAACCATTTTTGTTAATTCTGCACATCAGCCCTTATCGAAATCTTTCATTTGATACCAAACACCACACACTTCTGACAATTCCTTGCAAAAAACAAAAACCGATCGACATTGACCATTTTTGTTAATTCTACACGCCAGCTTTTATCGAGCTCTTTCATTTGATACCAAACACCACATACTTCTAACAACTTTTTCCGAAAAACAAAAGCCGTTCGATATGGAACATTTTTGTTCATTCTGCACGCTAGCCCTCAACAAGACCTAGCCTAATACAATGTACACTGTCTGCAGTAAAGTTCATTTGGGCATATTTGTTCTTTGTTTTGTTACTTCATTACACATTTGCCAACATTGACTTATGTAATTCGAAAATACGACCATCTTCTAACAACTTTTTACGAAAAACAAATGCAGATCGACACATTTTTTTTGTCATTTCAAAATCGGCCTTGATGGTTTTCTTTCTTTTGATATCAAACACAGCAAAGTGTTTAATTTAATTAGGAACATTTGTTTTTTATTTAGGTACTTCATAATTTGGCAAGAATGTTTGTATTAAAATATTGTAGTTAATTTTTAAATTTATAAATTACCATCGGCAATCCTAATATAACAGCCACTGTCTTCAGTGAAGTTCATTTAGGAATATTTGTTTTTTGTTTAGTTATTTCATCACACATTTGGCAACATTGACTTATGTAATTCGAAACGTCAAAATTTAAAATAAATAAATGTGTTGTGATATAAACTTAAAATATTGGTAAAACCTTTGCTCAGGACTATTATTCATGACACTGTTTTCAGATCTTTGATATCAATGTTCTATTAAAAGATACAATCGATTAAAGTTCATAGACAGATTGTCAAAAGTGACGGATGACTCCGTGATTCTTCTTAAATTTATACATGGCATCTAGGATATTTTTTTCAGTTTTGTTCAAGTTATACTTTTTAGCTTAGTTTTCGATTTTTTACACAAAAACTATGCACGGTAAAAATATGAGACACCCAAAAGCGATTGGTCCTCATTAAACCACATCTAATAAAATAATATTAAAATTATTACATGAATGGTTTGACCTGTACCCGTGAGCAAAGTTTTTGCGATGCTCGAGATGAATCCAAATATATATAGTGAATCTATCGTTTTAGTATATAAGACTAGCGAATTCTCGGCTACGCCGAGCATTCCCTAGAGCTCCGCTTTCAGTGTAAAAAACAAATGCCGATCGACATGAAACAATTTTTTCATATCTGCACATTCCAAACACAATATACTTCTAATAACTTTTTGCATAAAATAAAAGTCGATCAAAATGGAACATTTTTGTCATTTCTGTACGCTAGCCCACAACGAGATCTTTCATTTGATATCAAACACAACATACTTCTGACATTTTTTTTCCATAAAACAAAAGTCAATCGACGTGGAACCTTTTTGCAATTTCTACAGGCTAACCGACACCGAGATCTTTCATTTGATACCAAATACTATGTACTTCTGACAACTTTTTGTAAAAAGAAAAGCAGATCGACATGGAACATTTTTGTCAATTCTGCATGCTAGCCCTCAACGAGACCTTTTATTTGAGACCAAACTCGACATTATTCTAAAAACTTTTCGCAGAAAACAAAAGTCGATCAACATTGCACAATTTTGTTAATTTTTCACGCAAACCCTCATCGAGACCTTTATTATGATACCAAACACCATATACTTCTGACAACTATTTGCGAAAAGCAAAAGCCGATCGGCATGGAATATTTTTGTCAATTCTGCACGCTAGGCCTCAACGACACCTTTCATTTGAGACCAAACACTACACATTTCTAACAACTTTTTGCAAAAAAACAAAAGCTGATTGACATGGCATATTTTGGTCATTTCTGCACGCTAGCCCTCAACCAGACATTTTGTTTGAGACCAAACTCGACATACTTTTGAGAACTTCTTGCAGAAAACAAAACCCGATCGGAATGGAACATTTTTGTCAATTCTGCACGCTAGGCCTCAACGAGACTACTACAACTCTTTGCAAAAAACAAAAACCGATGGACATGACACATTTTTGTTAATTCTGCACGCCAGCCCTCAACAAGACGTTTAATTTAAGACCAAACTCGACATACCTTTGAGAACTTTTTGCAAAAAACAAAAACGATCGACATATCATATTTTTGTCAATTCTGCACGTGAGCCCTCAACGAGACATTTCATTTGAGACCAAACTCGACATACCTTTGAAAAAGTTTTGCAAAAAACAAAAGCCGATCAACATTGACTATTTTTGTTAATTCTACACGCCAGCTCTTATCGAGCTCTTTTATTTGATACCAAACACCGCATACTTATAACAACTTTTTCCAAACAACAAAAGCCGTTCGATATGGAACATTTTTGTTCATTCTGCACGATAGCCCTCATCAAGACCTAGCCTAATGCAATGTACACTGTCTGCAGTAAAGTTCATTTGGGCATATTTGTTCTTTGTTTAGTTACTTCATTACACATTTGCCAACATTGACTTATGTAATTCGAAAATACCCAAACACGACATTTTTCTGACAACATTTTGCAAAAAACAAGTTATAATCTACCTAGAACATTTTTGTCTTTCGTGCACAACAGTCCACATTGTGTCATTTTCTTAAAACCCAAGGATGACCAACTTCTAACAACTTTTTACAAAAAACAAATGCAGATCGACATGACACATTTTTTTGTCATTTCAAAATCGACCCTGATGGTTTTCTTTCTTTTGATATCAAACACAGCAAAGTGTTTAATTTAATTAAGAACATTTGTTTTTTATTTAGTTACTTCATAATTTGGCAACAATGTTTGTATTAAAATATTGTAGTTAATTTTTAAATTTATAAATTACCATCGGCAATTCTAATAAAACAGCCACTGTCTTCAGTGAAGTTCATTCAGGAATATTTGTTTTTTGTTTAGTTATTTCATCACACATTTGGCAACATTGACTTATGTAATTCGAAACGTCAAAATTTAAAATAAATAAATGTGTTGTGTAATAAACTTAAAATATTGGTAAAACTCAGGACTATTATTCTTGACACTGTTGTCAGATCTTTGATATCAATGTTCTATTAAAAGATACAATCGATTAAATTTCATAGACAGATTGTCAAAAGTGACTGATGACTGCGTGATTCTTATTAAATTTATACATGGCATTTAGGATATTTTTTTCAGTTTTGTTCCAGTTATACTTTTTAGCTTAGTTTTCGATTTTTTACACAAAAACTATGCACGGTAAAAATATGAGACACCCAAAAGCGATTGGTCCTCATTAAACCACATCTAATAAAATAATATTAAAATTATTACATGAATAGTTTGACCTGTACCCGTGAGCAAAGTTTTGCGATGCTCGAGATGAATCAAATATAGATATATAGTGATTCTTTTAAAATAGTATATGACTAGCGAATTCTCGGCTACGCCGAGCATTCCCTAGAGCTCCGCTGTCAATGCAAAAAACAAATGCCGATCGACATGAAACAATTATTTCATATTTCCACGTCAGGCCCCACCGAAACCTTTCATTAGATTGCAAAAACGATATACTTCTAATAATTTTTTGCAAAAAAACAAAAGCCGGTCGACATGACACATTTTTGTCATTCATGTACCCCAACTCTCACCGAGACCTTTCGCTTGATACTATACACGACATACTTCTGACAACTTTCTGCAAAAAACAAAAGTCGATCGACATGAAACATTTTTATCATATCTACACGCTAGCCCACACCGAGACTTTTCATTTGATACCAAACACTATATACTTGTGAGAACTTTTTGCAAAATACAAAAGCCGATCAAAATTGACCATTTTCGTTAATTCTGCACACCAGCCTTCATTAAAACCTTTCATTTGATACCAAACACCACACACTTCTGACAACTTTTTGCAAAAAACAAATACCGATCGACATAGCACATTTTTGTCAATTCTGCACGCTAGCCCTCTCTGAGACCTTTCATTTGATACCAAACACGACATACTTCTGACAACTATTTGCATGAAACAAATACCGATCGACATAGCACATTTTTGTCAATTCTGCACGCTAGCCCTCTCCGAGACCTGTCATTTGATACCAAACACGACATACTACTGAGAGAAGGTTTTTTAAGAAGTGCATGAAGAACTAACACACCGGATGCAAAAACGGGACAGTTATCTGAAAATAGGTTTAATTGGAGGTACGGATTAGAGAGATTTTAATTAAAAGCGCATGAAGAACTAACACGCCGGATGCAAAAATAGAACGGTTATCTGAAGATACGTTTAATTAGAGGTACGGATTAGAGAAGGTTTTATAAGAAGTGCATGAATAACTAAGACATCGGATGCAAAAACAGAATAGTTATCTGAAGATAAGTTTAATAGGAAGTACGGATTAAAAAAGAATTTATAAGAAGTGCATGAAGAACTAAAACACCGGATGCGAAAATAGACAGGTTATCTGACGATTGGTTGAATAGTATGTACGGATTAGATAAGGTTTTATGTGAAGTGCTAAAAGAACTAACACACCTGATGCAAAAACAAGATAGTTATCTGACGATAGGTTTAGTAGGAAGTACGGACTAAAGAAGGTTTAATTAGGAATGTGCGAAAACCTAACACACCGGATGCAAAATAAGATGGTTATCTGAAGATAGGTTTAATAGGAGGTACAAATTATGAAAGGTTTAATTAGAAATGCGCGAAGATTTAACACACCGGATGCAAAAACAGGATAGTTTTTTGAAGATAGGTTTAACAGGAGGTTCGAATTAGAGACGGTTTTATAAAAGTGCATGAACAACTAACACACCGAATACAAAAACAGGATGGTTATCTGAAGCTAGGTTTAATAGAAGGTACGGATTAAAGAAGGTTTAATTAGAAATGGCGATGACCTAACACACCGGATGCAAAAATAGAATGGTTATTTGAATATAGGTTTAATAGGAGGAACGGATTAGAGCCGGTTTTATAAGAAGTGCATGAACAACTAACATACCGGATACAAAAACAGGATAGTTATTTAAAGATAGGTTTAACAGGAGATACGTATTAAAGAAGGTTTAATTAGAAATGCGCGAAGACCTAACACACCGGATGAAAAAATAGGATGGTTATCTGAAGATAGGTTTAATAGGAGGTACGGATTAGGGACGGTTTTATAAGAAGTGCATGAACAACTAACATACCGGATACAAAAACAGGATAGTTATTTAAAGATAGGTTTAACAGGAGATACGTATTAAAGAAGGTTTAATTAGAAATGCGCGAAGACCTAACACACCGGATGAAAAAATAGGATGGTTATTTGAATATAGGTTTAATAGGAGGAACGGAATAGAGCCGGTTTTATAAGAAGTGCATGAACAACTAACATACCGGATACAAAAACAGGATAGTTATTTAAAGATAGGTTTAACAGGAGATACGTATTAAAGAAGGTTTAATTAGAAATGCGCGAAGACCTAACACACCGGATGAAAAAATAGGATGGTTATCTGAAGATAGGTTTAATAGGAGGTACGGATTAGGGACGGTTTTATAAGAAGTGCATGAACAACTAACACACCGGATACAAAAACAAAATAGTTATTTAAAGATAGGTTTATTAGGAGGTACGGATTAGAGGCGGTTTTATAAAAAGTGCATGAACAACTAACACACCGAATACAAAAACAGGATGGTTATCTGAAGCTAGGTTTAGTAGGAGGTACGGATTAAAGAAGGTTTAATTAGAAATGCGCGAAGACCTAACACACCGGATGCAAAAATAGGATGGTTATCTGAAGATAGGTTTCATAGGAGGTACGGATTAGAGCCGGTTTTATAAGAAGTGCATGAACAACTAACATACCGGATACAAAAACAGGATAGTTATTTAAAGATAGGTTTAACAGGAGATACGTATTAAAGAAGGTTTAATTAGAAATGCGCGAAGACCTAACACACCGGATGAAAAAATAGGATGGTTATCTGAAGATAGGTTTAATAGGAGGTACGGATTAGGGACGGTTTTATAAGAAGTGCATGAACAACTAACACACCGGATACAAAAACAAAATAGTTATTTATAGATAGGTTTATTAGGAGGTACGGATTAGAGGCGGTTTTATAAAAAGTGCATGAACAACTAACACACCGAATACAAAAACAGGATGGTTATCTGAAGCTAGGTTTAGTAGGAGGTACGGATTAAAGAAGGTTTAATTAGAAATGCGCGAAGACCTAACACACCGGATGCAAAAATAGAATGGTTATTTGAATATAGGTTTAATAGGAAGTACGGATTAGAGCCGGTTTTATAAAAAGTGCATGAACAACTAACATACCGGATACAAAAACAGGATAGTTATTTAAAGATAGGTTTAGTAGGAGGTACGGATTAGAGACGGTTTTATAAAAAGTGCATGAACAACTAACACACCGAATACAAAAACAGGATGGTTATCTGAAGCTAGGTTTAGTAGGAGGTACGGATTAAAGAAGGTTTAATTAAAAATGCGCGAAGACCTAACACACCGGATGCAAAAATAGAATGGTTATTTGAATATAGGTTTAATAGGAAGTACGGATTAGAGCCGGTTTTATAAAAAGTGCATGAACAACTAACATACCGGATACAAAAACAGGATAGTTATTTAAAGATAGGTTTAACAGGAGGTACGTATTAAAGAAGGTTTAATTAGAAATGCGCGAAGACCTAACACACCGGATGAAAAAATAGGATGGTTATCTGAAGATAGGTTTCATAGGAGGTACGGATTAGAGCCGGTTTTATAAGAAGTGCATGAACAACTAACACACCGGATACAAAAACAGGATAGTTATTTAAAGATAGGTTTAATATGAGGTGCGGATTAAAGAAGGTTTAATTAGAAATGCGCGAAGACCTAACACACTGGATGCAAAAATAAGATGGTTATCTGAAGATAGGTATAATAGGAAGTACGGATTAAAGAAGGTTTAATTAGAAATGGGCGAAAACCTAACACACCGGATGCAAATTTAGATGGTTATCTGAAGATAGGTTTAATATGAGGTACGGATTAGGGAAAGTTTTATAAAAAGTGCATGAAGAACTAACACACCGGATGCAAAAACAGGGTAGTTATCTGAAGATAGGTTTAATAGGAGGTACGGATTAAACAAGGTTTAATTAGAAATGCGAGAAGACCTAACATACCGGATGCAAAAACAGGATGATTATCTGAAGATAAGTTTATTAGGAGGTACGGATTAGAGAAGGTTTTATAAGAAGTACATAAATAACTAAATCACCAAATGCAGAAACAGGATAGTTATTTGAAGATATGTCTAATAGGAGGTACGGATTATAGAAGGTTTTAAGAGAAGTGCATGAAGAACTTACACATCGGTTGCAAAAACAGGATAGTTATCTGAAGATAGGTTAAATAGAAAGTACGGATTAGAGAAGGTTTTATAAGAAGTGCATGAAGATCTAACACAGCAGATGCAAAAACGGGATGATTATCTGAAGATAGGTTTATTAGGAGGTACGGATTAGAGAAGGTTTTATAAGAAGTACATAAAAAACTAAAACACCGAATGCAAAAACAGGATAGTTATTTGAAGATATATTTAACAGAAGGTACGGATTAGAGAAGGTTTTATAAGAATTCATGAAAAACTAACACACCGGTTGCAAAAACAGGATAGTTATCTGAAGATATGTTTAATAGAAGGTACGGATTAGAGAAGGGTTTATAAGAAGTGCATGAAGAACTAACACACCGGATGCAAAAACAGGTTATTTATCTGAAGATAGGTTTAATAGGAGGTACGAATTAGGGAAGGTTTTATAAGAAGTGCATGAAGAACTAACCTACACCGGATGCAAAAACAGGATAGTTATCTGAAGATTGGTTTAATAGGAGGTACGGAATAGAGCCGGTTTTATAAGAAGTGCATGAACAATTAACTTACCGGATACAAAAACAGGATAGTTATTTAAAGATAGGTTTAACAGGAGGTACGGATTAAAGAAGGTTTAATTAGAAATGCGCGAAGATCTGACACACCGCCTGAAAATATAGGATGGTTATCTGAAGATAGGTTTAATAGGAGGTACGGATTAGAGACGGTTTTATAAGAAGTGCATGAACAACTAACACACCGGATACAAAAACAAAATAGTTATTTAAAGATAGGTATATTAGGAGGTACGGATTTAAGAAGGTTTAATTAGAGATGCGCGAAGACCTAACACACCAAATGCAAAAATAAATTGGTTATCTGAAGAAAGGTTTAATAGGAAGTACGGATTAAAGAAGGTTTAATTAGAAATGCGTGAAGACCTAACACACCGGATGCAAAAATAGGATGGTTATCTGTGGATAGGTTAAATAGGATGTACGGATGAGAGAAGCTTTTGTAAGAAGTGCATGAAGAACTAATGCACCGGATGCAAAAACAGGATAGTTATCTGAAGATAGGTTTAATAGAAGGTACTAATTAAATAAGGTTTTATAAGAAGTGCATGAAGAACTAACACACCGGATACAAAAACAAGATAGGTATTTAAAGATAGGTTTAATAGGAGGTACGGATTAAAGAAAGTTTAATTTAAAATGCGCGATGACCTAACACACCGGATGCAAAAATAGGATAGTTATCGGGAGATATTTTTAATAGGAGGTACGGGTTAGAGAAGGTTTTATAAGAAGTACATGAAGAACTAACCTACACCGGATGCAAAAACAGGATAGTTATCTGAAGATAGGTTTAATAAAAGGTACGGATTAAAGAAAGTTTAATTAGTAATGCGCAAAGACCTAACACACCGAATACAAAAACAGGATTGTTATCTGAATATATTATAAATTTCGTAAGAGATACGGATTAAAGAAAGTTTAATTAGAAATGTGCGATGACCTAACACACCGGATGCTAAAATAGGATGGTTATCTGAAGATAGGTTTAATACGAGGTACGGATTAGAGAATGTTTTATTAAAAGTGCATGAAGAACTAACACACCGGATGCAAAAACAGGATAGTTATTTGAACATAGTTTTAATAGAAAGTACGGATTTGAGAAGGTTTCGTAAGAAGTGCATGAAGAACTAACACACCCGGGTACAAAAACAGTAGTTATCTGAAGATAGGTTTAACAGAAGGTACGGATTAAAGAAGGTTTAATTACAAATGAACGAAGACCTAACACACTGGATGCAAAAACAGGATGGTTATCTGAAGATAGGTTTAATAGGAGGTACCAATTAAAGAAGGTTTTATAAGAAGAGCATGAAGAACTAACACACCGGATACAAAAACAGGATAGTTATTGAAAGATAGGTGTAATAGGAGGTACGGATTAAAGAAGGTTTAATTAAAAATGCGCGATGACCTAACACACCGGATGCAAAAACAGGATAGTTATCTGAAAATAGGTTTAATAGGTGGTACAGATTAGAGAAGGTTTTGTAAGAAGTGCATGAAGAACTAACACGCCGGGTACAAAAACAGTAGTTATCTGAAGATAGGTTTAATAGAAGGTACGGATTAAAGAAGGTTTAATTAGATATGAACGAAGACCTAACACACTGGATTGAAAAACAGGATGGTTATCTGAAGATAGGTTTAATAGGAGGTACCAATTAAAGAAGGTTTTATAAAAAGTGCATGAAGAACTAACACACTGGATACAAAAACAGGATAGTTATCAGAAGATAGGTTGAATAAGAGGTACAAATTAAAAAAGGTTTAATTAGAAATAACCGAAGACCTAACACACAGGATGCAAAAACATTATGGTTATCTGAAGATAGGTTTAATAGTAGGTACGGATTAGAGAAGGGTATATAAGAAGTGCATGAAGAACTAACACACAGGATGCAAAAACAGGATGGTTTTCAGAAGATAGGTTTAATAGGAGGTACGGATTAGAGGAGGTTTTATAGGAAGTGCATAAAGAACTAACACACTGGATGCAAAAACAGGATAGTTATCTGAAGATAATTTTAATAGGAGGTACGGAGTAAAGAAAGTTTAATTAGAAATGCGCGAAGACCTAACACACCGGATGCAAAAATAAGATGGTTATCTAAAGATAGGTTTAATAGGAAGTACGGATTAAAGAAGGTTTAATTAGAAATGCGCGAAGACCTAACACACCGGATGCAAAAATAGGATGGTTATCTGTGGATAGGTTTCCTAAAATGTACGGATGACAGAAGCTTTTGTAAGAAGTGCATGAAGAACTAATGCACCGGATGCAAAAACATGATAGTTGTCTGAAGATAGGTTTAATAGAAGGTACCAATTAAAGAAGGTTTTATAAGAAGTGCATGAAGAACTAACATAACGGATACAAAAACAAGATAGTTATTTAAAGATAGGTTTAATAAGAGGTACGGATTAAAGAAGGTTTAATTACAAATGCGCGATGACCTAACACACCGGATGCAAAAATAGGATAGTTATCTGAAAATAGTTTTAATAAAAGGTACGGATTAGTGAAGGTTTTTTAAGAAGTGCATGAAGAACTAACATACCAGATGCAAAAACGGGACAGTTATCTGAAAATAGGTTTAATTGGAGGTACGGATTAGAGAGATTTTAATTAAAAGCGCATGAAGAACTAACACGCCGGATGCAAAAATAGAACGGTTATCTGAAGATACGTTTAATTGGAGGTACGGATTATAGAAGGTTTTATAAGAAGTGCATGAATAACTAACACATCGGCTGCAAAAATAGGATGGTTATCTGAAGATAGGTTTAATAGGAGATACGGATTAGAGAAGGTTTTGTAAGAAGTGCATGAAGAACTGACACACCGGATACAAAAACAGGATAGTTATCTGAAGATAGGTTTAATAGGAGGTACAAATTAGAGAAGGTTTCATGAGAAGTGCATGAAGACCTAAAACATCGGTTGCAAAAACAGGATACTTATTTGAAAATAGGTTTAGTAGGAGGTACGAATTAAAGCAAGTTTAATTAGAAATGCGCGATGACCTAACATACCAGATGAAAAAATAGGATAGTTGTCTAGAGAAAGGTTTAATAGGAGGTACGGAATAGAGAAGGTTTTATAAGAAGTGCATGAAGAACACACCGGATACAAAACCAGGATAGTTATCTGAAGATAGGTTTAATAGGAAGAACGGATTAAAGAAGGTTTAATTAAAAATGCGCGAAGACCTAACTCACCGGATGCAAAAATAGGATGGTTATCTGAAGATAGGTTTAATAAGAAGTACGGATTAGAGAAGGTTTTATAAGAAGCGCATAAAGAACTAACACACCGGTTGCAAAAACAGGATAGTTATCTGAAGATATTTTTAATAGGAAGTACGGATTAAAAAAGGTTGAATTAGAAATGCGTGAAGACTTAACACACTGGATGCAAGAATAGGATGGTTTCCTGAAGATAGGTTTAATGAGAATTACGGATTAGAGAAGGTTTTATAAGAAGTGCATGAAGAACTGACACACCGGATGCAAAAACAGGATAGTTATCTAAAGATAGGTTAGATAGGAAGTACGGATTAGGGAAGGTATCATAAGAGGAGGTACGGATTAGAGAAGATTTTATAAAAAGTGCATGAAGAACTAACACACCAGATGCAAAAATAGGATAGTTATCTGAAGATAGGTTTAATAGGAGGTACGTATTAGAGAAGGTTTTATAAAAAGTGCATGAAGTAACACACCGGATGCAAAAATAGGATAGTTATTAGAAAATAGGTTTAATAGAAAGAGAGGATTAAAGAAGGTTTAATTAGAAATGCGTGAAGACCTAACACACTGGATGCAACAAAAGGATGGTTTTCTGAAGATAATTTTAATAGGAGGTGCGGATTAGAGAATGTTTTATAAGAAGTGCATGAAGAACTGACAAACCGGATGCAAAAACAGGATAGTTATATGTAGATAGGTTTAATAGGAGGTACGGATTGTAGAAAATTTTATAAGAAGTGTATGAAGAACTAGTACACTGGATTCAAAAACAGGATAGTTATCTGAAGATAGGTTTAATAGAAGGTGCAGATTAAAGAAGGTTTAATTAGAAATGCGGGAAGACCTAACACACCGGATGCAAAAATATAACGGTTAACTAAAGATAAGTTTAATAGGAAGTACGGATTAGAGAAGGTTTTATAAGAAGTGCATGAAAAACTAACACACCGGATGCAAAACCAGGATAGTTATCTGAAGATATGTTTAATAGAAGGTACGAATTAGAGAAGGTTTTATAAGAAGTGCCTAAAGAACTAACACACCGGATACAAAAACAGTATAGTTATCTGAAGATAGGTTTAATAGAAGGTACGGATTAAATAAAGTTTAATTAGAAACGCACGAAAACCTAATACACCGGATGCAAAAATAGAATGGTCATCTGAGGATAGGTTTAATGAGAAGTACAGATTAGAGAAGGTTTTATAAAAAGTGCATGAAGAACTAACACACAGAATGCAAAAACAGGATAGTTATCTGAAAATAGGTTTAATAGAAGGTGCGGATTAAAGAAGGTTTAATTAGAAATGCGTGAAACCCTAACACATTGGATGCAAAAATAGGATGGTTTTCTGAAGATATGTTTAATAGGAAGTACGGATTGGAAAAGATTTTATAAGAAGTGCATGAAGAAATAATACAACGGTTGCAAAAACAGGATAGTTATCTGAAGATAGGTTTAATAGAAGGTGCGGAATAAAGAAGGTTTAATTAGAAAAGCGGGAAGACCTAACACACTGGATGCAAAAATAGAACGGTTAACTAAAGATAAGTTTAAAAGGAGGTACGGATTAGAGATGGTTTTATAAAAAGTGCATGAAGAACAAACACACCGGATGCAAAAATAGGATATTTACTAGCGAATTCTCGGCTACGCCGAGCATTCCCTAGAGCTCCGCTGTCAGTGCAAAAAACAAATGCCGATCGACATGAAACAATTATTTAATATTTCCACGTCAGCCCTCACCGAGACCTTTCATTTGATACCAAACACCATACACTTCTGACAACTTTTTGCAAAAAACAAAAACCAATCGACATAGCACATTTTTGTCTATTCTGCACGCTAGTTCTCAACAAGACGTTTCATTTGAGACCAAACTCGACATACTTTTGAGAACTGTTTGCAGAAAACAAAAGCCGATCGGAAAGTAACATTTCTGCCAATTCTGCACGCTAGCCCTCAATGAGATCTTTTATTCGATACCAAACACGACATATTTCTGACAACTTGTTGAATAAAACAAAAGCCGATCGACATAGACCATTTTTGTCAATTCTCTACTCGAGCCCTTATCGAGCCCTTTCATTTGATACCAAACACAACATACTTCTGATATCTTTTTGCATAAAACAAAAGTCAATCGACATGGAATATTTTTGAAATTTCTACAGGCTAGCCCACACCGAGAACTTTCATTTGATACCAAACATTATAAACTTTTGAAAACTTTGTGTAAAAAGAAAAGCAGACCGTAATGGATCATTTTTGTCAATTCTGCATGCTAGCCCTCAACGAGACCTTTCTTTTGAGACTATACTCGTCATATTTCTGAGAACTTTTTGCAAAAAACAAAAGCCAATCAAGATTTAGCAATTTTGTTAATTTTTCACGCTAACCCTCATCGAGACCTTTATTTTGATACTAACCACCACGTACTTCTGACAACTATTTGTGAAAAACAAAAGCCGATTGGCATGGAACATTTTTGTCAATTCTGCACGCTAGCCCTCAACGAAACCTTTCATTTGACATCAAACACCACACACTTCTGACAACTTTTTGCAAATAACAAAAGGCGATTGACATGGCACATTTTTGTCAACTCTGCACGTTAGCCCTCAACGAGACCTTTCATTTGAGACCAAACTCGACATACCTTTGAGAACTTTTTGCAGAAAACAAAAGCCGATCGGAATGGAACATTTTTGTCAATTCTGCTTGCTAGCCCTCAACGAAACCTTTCATTTGATACCAAACACGACATACTTCTGACAACTTTTTGCATAAAACAAAAGCCGATCGACATGGAACATTTTTGTCAATTCTGCAGGCTAGCCCTCAACGAGACCTTTCATTTGAGACCAAACTCGACATACCTTTAGGAAATTTTTGCAAAAAACAAAAGCCGATCATCTTTGACCTTTATTGTTCATTCTACACGCCAGCCCTTATCGAGCCCTTTCATTTGATACTAAACACCACATATTTCTCACAACTTTTTCCAAACAACATTTTTCTGACAACATTTTGCAAAAAACAAATTCTAATTTACGTAGAACATTTTTGTCATTCGTTTCCTTAAAACCCAAAGACAACCTACTTCTAACAACTTTTTCCGAAAAACAAACGCAGATCGACATGACACATTTTTTTGTCATTTCAAAACCGGCCATTATGGTTTTCTTTGTTTTGATAACAAACACAGCAAAGTGTTCCATTTAATTAGGTATATTTGATTTTTATTTAGTTACTTCATAATTTGGCAACACTGTTTGTATTAAAAAATAGTAGTTAATTTTTAAATTTATAAATTAATATTGTCAACCCTAATACAACTGCCACCGTTGTCAGTAAAGTTAGGTTAGGAATATTTGGTTTTCATTTAGTTACTTCATCACACATTTGGCAACATTGACTTTTGACAATGGAAACGTCAAAATTATTATTATTTAAATACGTTATGTTTTAAACTTAAATTAGTTGTAACACCTTTGCTCAAGACTATTATACATGATACTGTATTTACTTCTTTAATATCAATGTTCTATAAAAAGTTATAATCGTTTAAAGTTCATAGACAGATTGTCAAAAGCGACAGACGACCTCGTGACTCTTCTTAAATTTAGACATGGCTACTAGGATCCATTGTTTCAAGTTATTAATTTTGCACAGTTTTTATTTTTTTACACATGAACCACTTACAGTAAAAATATGAGACCCCCAAAAGGCACAACTACACATTATTCCCAGCAATCTAAAAAAAAATTTACAACAATCCCTTTCATGGTTCAGGCAGTTAGGCTTGTGACAAAATTTGGCGATCGTCATGATGAAAATAAATAAACATCACGACACATGCCTTTTTAGTATATAGGAAATACGTTATGTTTTAAACTTAAATTAATTGTAACACCTTTGCTCGAGACTATAATACATGATACTGTATTAACTTCTTTAATATTAATGTTCTATAAAAAGTTATAATCGTTTAAAGTTCATAGACAGATTGTCAAAAGTGACAGATGACCTCGTGACTCTTTTTATATTTAGACATGGCTACTAGGATCCATTGTTTCAAGTTATTAATTTTGCACAGTTTTTATTTTTTTACACAAGAACCACTTACAGTAAAAATATGAGACCCCCAAAAGGCACAACTACACATTATTCCCTGCAATTTAAAAAAAAAATTACAACAATCCCTTTCATGGTTCAGGCAGTTTGGCTTGTGACAAAATTTGGCGATCGTCATGATGAAAATAAATAAACATCACGACACATACCTTTTTAGTATATAGGATATGTAGATAGGTTTAATAGGAGGTACGGATTGTAGAAGATTTTATAAGAAGAGCATGAAGAACTAACACACCGGATGCAAAAACAGGATAAATATCTGAAAATAGGTTTAATATGAGGTACGGATTAAAGAAGGTTTAATTAGAAATTCGAAAAGACTTAGCACACCTGATGAAAATAGGACGGCTATTTGAAGATAGGATTAATGCAAGGTACGAATTATAGGTTTTATAAGAAGTACTTGAAGACCTAACACACCAGATGCAAAAACAGGTTAGTTATCTGAAGACAGGTTTAATAGGAGGTACGTATTAGAGAAGGTTTTATAAGAAGTGCATGAAGAACTGACACACCGGATGCAAAGACAGGATAGTTATCTGAAGATAGGATTAATAGGAAGTACGGATTAGAGAAGGTTTTATAAGAAGTGCATGAAGAACTGACACACCGGATGCAAAAACAGGATAGTTATATAAAGATATGTTTAATAAGTGGTACGGATTAAAGAAGGGTTTATCAGAAGTGCATGAAGAACTAACACACCGGATTGAAAAACAGGATAGTTATCTGAAGATAGGTTTAATAGACGGTTTGGATTAAAAAAGGTTTAATTAGAAATGCGGGAAGACCTAATACACCGGATGCAAAAAAAAGGATAGTTATCTGAAGATAGGTTTAATAGGAGGTACGTATTAGAGAAGGTTTTATAAGAAGTGCATGAAGAACTAACACACCGGATGCAAAAACAGGATAGTTGTCTGAAGATAGGTTTAATAAGAGGTACGAATTAAAAAAGGTTTAATTAGAAATGCACGAAGACCTAACACACTGGATGCAAAAACAAAATGGTTATCTGAAGATACGTTTAATAGGAGGTACGGATTAGAGAAGGGTTTATAAGAAGTGCATGAAGAACTAACACACTGGATGCAAAAACATGATGGTTTTCTGAAGATAGGTTTAATAGGAGGTACGAATTAGAGAAGGTTTTATAAGAAGTGAATAAAGAACTAACACACCGGATGCAAAAATAGGATAGTTATCTGAAGATAAGTTTAATAGGAGATACGGATTAGAGAAGGTTTTATAAGAAGTGCATTGTAACAAAACGTCTGATACAGTTAAACAAATACTCGTTTTGTTATTTATCTTGCTGTTGACTAGTTTCAAAATTCATTTTGGTAATAAATAATAGTTCAAAGATTTGTAAAGAAATCCGAAATTTCGTTTGGCTTTTAAGTTTATTGTTATATAGCTTCTAAAGGTTTCCTTCGGATGGCCATAAACCATCTCCTTGAACGGAACCGTTTTCTGATTCTTGGAAGACGCCAAGTTTCTAATTTTTTGTGGATCTCAGGGTGTTGAAAATGCACCCTGTTAGAGACTATGGGGTGTAACACATTTACACGCCCATGGTGAAGATGACCAGTTAAATTGCGACAATCAGAAAACGGGGAGAAATTCTGTAACAAGAAGGGGTGGGCCGTCGGAGGTAGACTTTTGGAAAATTAGCAAGTTAGAAGGGACACAGACAGATAGTCAGCGAGAACAGAAGAAGAGTCAAGCATGACTCGTTGTGTAAATATTATTTGTAAGTAACTTTAAGTTTTTCTCACATGTAACTTATAATTATTCATTAGTAGCTTTTAACTTTTAATTTGTAATTCTATTTCATTTTAATATAATTTATTGTTAAGTTTTCTTTTATTGTTTTGTTTATCCCTTTTAATCAATTCTTTTCTAAAATTAGTTTGATTATTCTAATTAAAAATAATCTGGTGGCAGCGATTTAAATTCTACCAATTTCGACATTTTAATTCCAAATTTATAGATAACTTTTATTAAATTAAAATCCAAAAATCAACAATTAATATTTCTCGTGTCTTTCATTGTTACAACTGGTTGGCAGCGGTGTGGGATACGAATATTCCTGTTGCTTTAACGTTCAGGCTACCTTTTCAAAATTAATTTGTTAAAATGAATCAACAAGTACTTGATATGTTAAATTGTATACCATTTTTTGGCGGTGAAGACCATGAATGTGTTGAGGAATTCCTTGTACATTTAGAAAAATTTCAGAGAAATACTAATACCTCATTTGAGAGATTACAGTTTATTGGGTTTTTGCATTGTACGGGGAAAGCAAAACAATATGTACGGTTATATTCTGAGGAATTCAAGGGAAATTGGGAACTTTTCAAAATTCGAATGAAAACCAGATTTGAGAAAATTAATTGCAATTCTTTTGAAAATGGTACTAGACCTACGACAGTAGTGGATTCAAGAATGCACTTTCAAAATTATTTTCAACCCGATAGAGTTCCGGTACATAATTTAAGACATCAAAATTTAAATTCAGATATTAGCACGGAAAATTATCAAAATTATCGGGGAAGGATTCCTTTACAAGAATTGATGTGTTTTCGATGCGAAAAAATGGGACATATGCAATGGAACTGTCCCACAAAATTTGCGAATCGTATGTGCTTCAAGTGTGAAAACATGGGGCACATACAGAAAGATTGTCCGTTGAAGGAATCCCCCCGAGTAGTACAACAAATAGTAGAAAAAACGGTTACATTTGAGGTAAAACAAAAGTTAGATAATTTGAGTAATAAGTATGTGTGTATGAGTGATGAAAAGAGTGTTAATTATAATAGTATAAGTGAAAATAGTGATAAAAGTGATAAAAGTGTTAACTCGGACTAAAGAAAGTGAGTGTGAAGAAGAGACAGTGATCTGCACCGATGATGAGCTGAACTACGCGGAGGAGAGAGACGACAATTTCGATCCAACAAGGAGTTCAGTTCATAGCGTCGAAGAGAAGCCAGAGAAAGGCGTCGAGGTAGAGGCAACTAGGACAACGGAAGTAGAACAGGTAAACGACTCTACGAATTGTGCACGTTTAGAGAAGAAAAGTACGGTGGAGTATGGCTCAGAAAAGGCACCTGTGAGAGATGATTCTGGCGCGAGACTCGCAGAATCCAGGGAAACGGCTAAAGAAGAGCATACTGTCATACCTCCTGTGATAGAAACAATCGTAGAGATCGTTTACACAGAAGTTGAGAAAAAATTCAGTAGTGGTCCGACGCGCGAAGAGAGTTTAGAAGTTAAATGTTTGTCAGTCTCGAATGTTGAAAAGTACGCGGTGTGTTGTCCTGGTGGAGACGTCGGCGATGTCGTGGAATCCCAAAAGAAAATTTCGAGCAACCGACCCAGCGAGAAGCGAAAAGACGGACAAAGGCGAGGCCATAAAACCCGGGCGCGTGTCGGTACATACCATCGGTCCCGGTGGAAGAGTAGCGGTCAGGTTTCGGATTCGGACGGGAAACACAAGAATAAAGACAGAATAATACAAAAGAAAGGTGAGCGATTGTTTTTTAAAATCAAGAAAAAAGTTAAAACGAAATTAGGTGAAAAATTTAGAACGAAGGCTACGAAATTAGATAAAAATATTAGTACAAATAAATATTTAATATTAAAAAGAAACAATACAATTAGAAATAGCAATTTTAGTAGAATACCATTTCATATTAAATTTAAATTAGATGAAAAAGAATTTCAGAGTTATTATAAGGCAATATTCGGAAAAGTAAATTATTTAACAGTAAAAGCAAGAGGATTTGATTACCATTTTTATAAAAGCCGAAAACGGCCCAGGTAAAGAGAGATTTCGGTTGTTTTGTATTGTGTCGGGTAATCAGGTCATAAAAGTTGTATGTATCTAGGATATTGGCACCCCTGCCCGTGTGATAGCCAACGTGTATCTTAAGCTGGGAGATGAATGATGACAATTAGATGCCATAAAATGCCTTCCAAGCTAAGATCCGCGGTAAAGTTTTATTAAAATAAATTCAGGAAGTTAGAAGTTTTTGTATTATTTGTTATTTTTTTTGAGACAATACGTATTAGCTAATAATAATTTAATTAGAATTGAAAATAAACTGAAAAAGTATTGTTTGTTCATAGTTTTTGATGATTCAGATAATTAAAAAATATGTTGAAATTAGAAATAGTAGAATAAATTAAGCGTAGTAGTAAATAAATTTAGTTAAAGAATTTTTAAGTAATGAGGTTATTATATATAGAAGAAATAAGTTAGGAAAAGTAGATTCAAATAATTAAGTAGATTGTAGTAATAATTATTTTTACATTGGAACATAGATACTGGTCAGACATTTTTGTTGCAGCCCTATATCCCGCCAAACTGCTAGATGATGAAGATCTAGGGACATCCATACATCGATGGCGAGCAGGATCGGCCTGCAGAGATCCTATTCGAGTTTGACATCTCCGTGTGTCCATCGTTGCCGAAGCCAAAAGTTATGGAGCCGCAAGAGTTGCCGCAGTTAAAGCAGAGAACTGGAGGAAACAACGGAGATGACGCCAACGTTTGTCGAGCTACAAGAGATCGCAGCCACCGCAGCCATCGAGTATGGGGAGAACACCTGGAGATCGGAGTCTAGCAGAGGGGAATGTTTAAGTTATAGTTTCTTGAAGAAATATAACTTAATTTAAGGGGGAAGGAGTGTAATAAAACGTCTGATCCAGTTAAACAAATACTCGTTTTGTTATTTATCTTGCTGTTGACTAGTTTCAAAATTCGTTTTGGTAATAAATAATAGTTCAAAGATTTGTAAAGAAATCCGAAATTTCGTTTGGCTTTTAAGTTTATTGTTATATAGCTTCTAAAGGTTTCCTTCGGATGGCCATAAACCATCTCCTTGAACGGAACCGTTTTCTGATTCTTGGAAGACGCCAAGTTTCTAATTTTTTGTGGATCTCAGGGTGTTGAAAATGCACCCTGTTAGAGACTATGGGGTGTAACACATTTACACGCCCATGGTGAAGATGACCAGTTAAATTGCGAGAATCAGAAAACGGGGAGAAATTCTGTAACAAGAAGGGGTGGGCCGTCGGAGGTAGACTTTTGGAAAATTAGCAAGTTAGAAGGGACACAGACAGATAGTCAGCGAGAACAGAAGAAGAGTCAAGCACATAGAACTTATAATACTTCGTAAATGGAAGGGGCTTAAAGAGAGACAGTCTGTGGTTAGCATAGTGCAACAAAGACAGAGAGAAAACCACGTGACTTGTGGCAAGAAACGTGTTATCTTCAGTCATTACGCTGTCGAATTTTAAAATATTTTGCTTAATCTCTCTTAAATAGTTTATATCGACAGTTATTATTGTTAGGTATATTTAGCAACTTAGTTTATAAAAATTACCATTGCCAAAATTTAGTTTGAGATTAAAATCTCTTCGAAAATTTATCTTTCCAAGGAAATCGTTCTCTAAACTATATTTAACAATTTATTAGTCCAGCACAATTTTTCATAAATTGTTTATATCGAGAATTATTATTGTTGGGTATATTTAGCAACTTGATTTATAAAAATTACTATTGCCAAAATGTAGTTCCAGATTAAAACCTATTCGAAAATCTATTTTTCAATCTAAACCGTTCGCTAAACATTATTTGACCATTTATTACTGCAACACAATCTCTTCTAAATAGTTTATTTCTACAATTATTGTTGTTAGATATAGTTGTCAACTTCATTTATTTTATTTTTGAAGCATTTTCACATAGGAATATGTTCTTTCGCGTTCGTGAGCTAGCTTCGTTTGGAAATTTGGAAAAGTTGCATTTTCTCGTGAATGATAATGATAATTAATTTTTGCTTGTAGTAATTAATTAGTACTAAATAATAACATAAAAATTACTCTTTTTTTTTTGGTGGTGTGCTAGCTTCACTGAGAAGCTGGCACAGCCACCATTTTTTTTAAACGGCAAGGGTAATAATTTTATTTTGGCGGTAATTAATTAGTTATTAATTAGTACTAAATAATAGGATAGTTTTTTTTAATTATGCCAATATGGCAATGGAAGACCAGTAGAAACAACATCCATGTTCATTACTGGAGTAATTTATAAGTAATTAATTATCAATTAATTAGTAAATATGTAGAAATTAATTAGTAATAAATTTGTAATCAATGAATATTAAGGAATTTGTTATATTTACTTTTTTAAGCTGGCACAACCCCATTTATTTTTTAAAAAATAACAGTAATAATTTTTTTTTGAAATTAATTAGTAATTAATGAGGACTAAATAATCTCATTTTTTTTTTTTTTTTGGTTGTGCTGCAATGGTTTTGCTGGCTTAACGTACTTGTCGAACTTTCTTGCCACAAGTCACGTGGTACAAATCATCTATCCCTCTCCCACCGCAAAACTTTATATATAACTATCTCTCTCTTATGTTAGCCACACCATTCACTGTGTACAGCTATTCGTATAGCTCCATCCATGTATATTTATTAAATCAATGGTCAAGCATGACTCGTTGTGTAAATATTATTTGTAAGTAACTTTAAGTTTTTCTCACATGTAACTTATAATTATTCATTAGTAGCTTTTAACTTTTAATTTGTAATTCTATTTCATTTTAATATAATTTATTGTTAAGTTTTCTTTTATTGTTTTGTTTATCCCTTTTAATCAATTCTTTTCTAAAATTAGTTTGATTATTCTAATTAAAAATAATCTGGTGGCAGCGATTTAAATTCTACCAATTTCGACATCTTAATTCCAAATTCATAAACTCCTTTTATTAAATTAAAACCCAAAAATTCAATAGTTCAATTTCTCGTGTTCAGCCATTGTTACAGCATGAAGAACTAACACCGGATGCAAAAACTGAATAGTTATCTGAATATAGGTTTAATAGGTGGTACGGATTAGAAAATGGTTTATAAGAAGTGCATGAAGAACTAACACACCGGATGCAAAAACATGATGGTTATCTGAAGATAGGATTAATAGGAGGTACGGATTAGGAAAGGTTTTATAAGAAGTGCATGCAGAACTAACACACCGAATGCAAAAACAGGATAGTTATATGAAGATATGTTTAATAGAAGGTACGGATTAAAGAAGGTTTAGTTAGAAATGTCGGAAGACCTAACACACCGGATGCAAAAATAAGATGGTTATCTGAAGATAGGTTTAATAAAAAGTACGGATTAGGGAAGCTTTCATAAGAAGTGCATGAAAAACTAACACACCGGATGCAAAAACAGGATAGTTATCTGAAGATAGGTTTAATAGGAGGTACGTATTAGAGAAAATTTTATAAGAAGTGCGTGAAGAACTGACACACCGGATGCAAAGACAGGATAGTTATCTGAAGATAGGTTTAATAGAAGGTACGGATTAAAGAAGGTTTATTTAGAAATGCGCGAAGACCTAACACACCGGATGCAAAAACAGGATAGTTATCTGAAGGTAGGTTTAATAGGAGGTACGGATTAGAGAAGGTTTTATAAGAAGTGCGTGAAGAACTAACACACCGGATGCAAAAACAGGTTGGTTATCTGAAGATAGATTTAATAGGAGGTACAGATTTGAGAGGATTATGCAAGAAGTGATATACCATTTATGTTTATTTCAAATAAATAGTTGAGCGACATGTAGCTACGTATTCTTGTTTTGTGCAATTAAAAGTAGCAGTACTGAGCCTGAATTGTTGAAGATCTCGGCTGTTAATGACGTCACGTGACGTGATGGGATTAATACGGATAGCGGCGCTGGGAGGCTAGACACAACGTCATTTTTTTATCATTGTTAAGTCTTTGGCCAGTAGTACGAATACTTTATTCAAGTTTTATTGAATTAAGAATGAAATAAGGGAAAATCAATGTAAAATCGCATGCTAATCACTCTTCGCATAATATATTGTTGTGTGTCATTACAAAGCAAGTTAATATGTTTAATATTTCAACGAAATACTAAATCTAATAATATGTAATAACCAATGTTATATAAAATATTTCAGATACAAAATAAAAAATACCAAACAAAAGTATTGCAAGTCTGTTATAAAATACTTTATATTTTTTGTATTCACAATTTCAAATAGTAAAATACCTAGTACTATATTTCAAATACTCTTAAGTATTTCAAATATTTTAAGTATTTCAAAAACTTTTCAGTATTTTAAATACTTTTATTATTTCCATAAGATTTATTATATTTCAAACAATGCAAGGATTAAAAAATTGTTATAATAGACATTTTCACGGAGTTTATTACAGATTTAATTATAATGAATTCCTTGTATACTAAAAAGAGATCTAGCTAAGTTATAATACAAAGAAGTGCACAACTGTCGCGATATAAACAAATATTAATATTTCAAATACTCCTATGTATTTGTAATATAAATGGGCTTTAATTACAAATATTAATATGTCAAATACTATATACATTTCAAATACTAATATTTATTTCAAATACTTGTATGAAAGTATTTCAAATACAAAATTTATTTCAAATACTAAAAATTTGTATTTTGATTTAATAAAACTAATTTAATGTATTAAATATAAAATACTGTTGAAATGTATTTAAAATAAAAGCATAAATTTCAAGAATTTTATCAAAATACTTAGTCTATTTCAAATACTTATTTTAAATACTAGTACAATACTGGTACCTACATAATTAATTATTTTAGTGATGTAATGGCGATGTAAAAATAAAATGGAAATTTAACTTGTTCTTACTGACGGTAGGTATGTGTAATT
This sequence comes from Stenolophus ochropezus, assembly GCA_035578165.1. NCBI lineage: Eukaryota > Metazoa > Arthropoda > Insecta > Coleoptera > Carabidae > Stenolophus > Stenolophus ochropezus. The sequence goes on from JAQOWZ010000016.1 coordinate 20,096,776, forward strand.
TAGTTATATACTAGTGTTGTATAATATCTGAAAGAAATTTATTTGAAATTAAAAATTTTTTAAATGTTTTTCTTAAAAAGGTTTTTGTGGTTTTATTTCAAATACATTTCAAAAGTATTTTATATTTTAATACATTAAAATAGTTTTATTAATTCAAAATAAATTTTTTTGAAATAAATTTTGTATTTGAAATACCTTTATACAAGTATTTAAAATACATATTAATATTTGAAATAAATACAGTATTTGAAATATTAATATTTATTTATATTGCGTAAGTTGTGCACTAAAGAATTTAGTTTCTTTGTATTATAACTTAGCTAGATCTCTTTTTATTATACCAAGACTTCATTTTAATTAATTCTATAATAAACTCCGTGAAAATCTCTATTATAACAATTTTTTATTCCTTGTATTGTTTCAAATATAATAAATCTTATGAAAATAATTAAAGTATTTAAAATACTAAAAAGATTTTGAAATATTTCAAATACAAAAAATATAAAGTATTTTATTACAGATTTGCAATACTTTTGTTTGGTATTTTTTTTTTTTGATTCTGAAATATTTTATATAACATTGGTAAGAACCCTCACTTGATAGAACTTATTTTCATTTCACTTAAATTTAAATTTCAATCGTCATTATGTCTATTCTTTATTGTTATTATATGGTTGTAGGTATTTTTGGAGAAATCATTGAAAAAAATATGGCCCGAAATAATTGTATTGAAAAAATAATTTTTTATAAAAATAAATTTAAATTTATTTTATTGAAAATGACCATTTTGGAAAAAAATCAAAATAATGTATACACAAATCTTATTTGTATTATTTTATGCAAATATACATTTATATCTTTCGAAAATATTGTCAATGTACCTATACTAATTAGATTCAATATTACACAAATGTAAGCAAATAAATACAAAAATTCCTACCGTGTCAGAAGCATTCTAGCCTCTCCGTCTCAAGTAGATACCGGAAAGCTGTAACCAAAGGACAACTAGAAGCCCGAAGAACCATCCAACGAAATACAAATAAACACAACTAACAACCCTCCTGAAAAATATTCTACCAAAATAGAGCACAACACAAAACACATCTGCTCTCGCTCAAATTCTCTACATGATTGATTTTTTCCTTAGTAACGAGTTCTATTGTAGTCCATTATTGCCCAATTGCAACAAAGAAGTTATTGTTGTAAATAAAAAAATGTTTTCCAATGTTGTCAAGTATTTTATTTTAATATAATATACATGCAAACTTTTTTTCATTTGAAATTATTTGTTAAACAAATATTCTAGTTCCATAGTGACTGAGTATATATAGATACATATATTTCTTGGTTAAAACAATCCTTAACTATATACCTCTTGATTTTTATTGACATGTTGTCAATATTATGCTCTTCCGATGTGTTGAAGGTCCTTGTTTCCATTTTATGTAACATTGTTGAATGTGGAATGTAACCTGCGAAAACGACCTGTAATGAAATCATTCAAATAATCATACTTTATGACATTGATGAAAAATGACAGATAAAAATAAAGATTGACAAATCTATTTTCAATACTGCCCAAAGGATATTTTATATTCTTGTTTTCTCAGAACTTAGCTAAAATACCAACATGTCACCAGCATGAGACAAATGTACTCGTACAACTATCCTAGGCTCATTTACTAAAAAATATTTATCAAATCTCACAGAGTGTCCAAAAAAGTACCTATAAGTCTACACACACTATATTTCATTATAATAGAATGTTCACAATTCATCTTACCATTTGAATGCATACAATTATATTTCTATATTTCCTTTTACTAATTCTTACTATATTCAGTATATTTCTTCATATTCGTACTTAAAGTCACTGTATATATTTTAAATATGCATAACTTTTAGCAAATTTTGACAAGGCTGACGGTTGACGATGACATTTCTTAAAATTAAATATAACCTGAAATTGTTTTTCAAGTCATTGAAAGCATGATTTTTGTCGAAATAATTTTAATTTAATAAAAATACATATTGGAAAAAGCTTATCAGGTAGTATCGTACTCATTTAATTACTTTACAAATGTTTTTGTTTATTATATTAGACCCAAAAAGCTATTTTAAAATTGAATCGTTCGTATACTAAGTCCATGATCGGCTATTCGCAAATTTCTTGTAAGCAAAATTATGCACATTTTTTGCTGCACTTCATTTAAAATTATTTCGCTTTAAAATTAGATTATTCCACATCTAATCCTTCAATTTCTATTCGTTTCATATCTTCGAACTTCCCTCCGAAATAGATCATCTTTTGGAAATGTTATTATATTGCTTATCACTATTCCTTATTGCACTACACTTTTTTATCGCTCAAAAACCTGTAACATAAAGTAAAAAGGTAGAATAGAGATCTAAGTACCGTGAAAATTAATAGCAACAAATGCGACTAAAGCGCTGCAGTGTATTGCCTTTGCAATTGTTCTGCTTAAAATTCTTGCGGCTATTTTGACTTTCATTTTAGTGGTGCTGTTTTCTAAATCGAAGCAGTAATTGTCCAAAAGTGGCACAAGTTTAAATCTGTGATTCTTCTGTGAATCTATTTCATGTAATAATTTAATATGTTCCCACTTGGCAATTTTATTGTTTTGGAATATGATGTCGTTGTTTAAATTATTTCTAATATTCTTCAACAAATAGAAAAGATTGAAAACTATAGATATTTTATGTTCTTCTATTACAAAAAAATGTTGTTGTTGGGTGTTATTTTGTTGTTGCAGCGGACGAAGAGATTTTACATTTGTTGCTGCTTGATCCGACACTGCTCATAACACTTTGAAACCAATTTTAAATAATTCCTTAATTGTATCATTAATTAACTTTTTTAAAACAAAAGATCCAACAGAAAGAAAAACATAGAGATAGATATAGTGAAAGTATTGTTCGACTATTGCTCACTAGAGGCGCCCGTGCTAGAAACATTCATATTACAATTTAAAGTTTTAAATTTATTTGTGTTTAATTTTTATACCTGCTAGGTGAAGACAACTAAATCTAAACTGAAATAACAAACTTTTAAAGATGAAATGGATCCGAAAAATGAAATAATAACATTACTTGTAACAATATTTAGTTTCAACTTACTTAAAAAAAGGCAGAAACAATTTCTGAGTAAAATCAGTAAAATTATATCATTGTCCTAAAAAAAATAGGATGATGTATATACCAATTTATAGCAATGTATTACTTGTACTGTACCAAAACAAAAACCGTAAACAAAAACAAATAAAAGAAAACAATGACAGCTACAATGATGCCTTTAGCGAGCAATGCTCAAACAGTATAAACAACATGGGCGCCTCTAGTGAGAAACGCTTGAACAATACTTTCACTATATCTGTCTCTGTTTCTTTCGGGCTTACCCAAAACAAAACATTCAATATAGACGGATAGGGAATGTTTTGTCTAGTTATATTTTGTCGTTGGTTGTTTCCAGTTTTGACGTAACTCACGTATAACAAAACACAAGCGCATGGTTAGCTTTTCCATTTTGCCTACCCAAATAACCCATATCAGTGAATCCTTTTATTTCATCCCCAAACTCATCGTACAGTAGTTGTTCGGATATAGACATTTCATCGAAATGTAATGCAGAGTATCTATCTAAAGGAAACATGGTTTGTGCACGTTTAGCTAATTTTGAAGAAATATATTTGTTAATACCAACGTCAAATGGAATATTATTTCAAACCAGGTGAAGTGTACTAGGTGAGGAAGGGGTGAGAAATGCTGCAGAAGTCTGTAGCATCTTGGTCCACTTTTATATATCGCAAGAGCAAACACTTTGTCGTCAATTGTGAAGCGGTGGCCATATTTTAACTTTGTAGAATTTCTTATTTGTAACTATGAATTTTGCACCAACTTTTCCAATATTCCAATTTACAAGAAATTGAATGTCCAATTCTTCTCTAATATTCCTAATATTATCCTTGTTCTTTATACATTGTTTGTTCCTGCATTATTAAATTCAATATTCGGGTTACATTAATTTTCTGCAACAAGGATTTTCTGGTAATTCTATTGCGAATATGTAAGCCAAAAAGGTGTCTTTCATCGGATATTCTTTGGGTCATTTCGTGAGATGTAGAAGGTAAGGCTAAATTTTCTGTTATAGTAGAAGTTTAGGTATATGAAATTCACTTTCGGATAAGCCGATTGGCCCTTATTTAGTTTTATGGGACTTGCGGTATTGCTACTTTTAGGCAGGTAGTTTTTTCTGTCGTATGGCGTTAAGTGTCGTATCAGAAATTTTCTTTCAAAATGTTTCCTAATTATATACTTTTAAATCTAATGAAAAAATATACAAATAATAATGCATTTTAAATGCCGTCTTCTAATTTCAATTTGTAAATTGACAAGAGATTAAATTATTAAAATAAATTCAACCGTAAATTTTAAATACAAACAGTTATTAAATAAATATAAGAAATACTTGGTTGATTAAAAAAATTAATTTTATTTTTATTCATATTTCGATTTTTAAGGCCATTAATAGGAAATACTAATAAATATACTTCACAGAAAATTTTTAGTATTTATACATAGAAGAACAAAGACAAAAACTAAATATTAACCACCTTTCAATGGTAAAAATATCTAAAAAGGATTAAAGCGGAGAGATCAATGGAGATTTGGCTAAGTCAAGTTGTTCATTCTTAAGATTTTTCTTTTCATTGTGAGATCTTTGGATTTCCAATTACATATTCTAAGAACTCCATTATTAGTTATTTATTAATACAAAGTAAGTATAGTATAAATTTATTTAATATGGACCTGTTCTTTTTTTTGCAAGTGATACCTTTGAGTTGGGATAATTTATAACTCCTGACAAAAAAGCTTCCCACCCTTCCATAAAAGGTTGCAAAACCCGCATAAGTCAGTTTCATATACCTGAACTTTTGCTATACTAAAAATTTTTGTAATGGTTTCTGAAATTTGGGACTATCTTGCATTAATTCTTCAGATGTTCAAGATGTTTAAATCCTTGTCGAAGTGAGGCTTTAATTTCGGTGATCGTTGTTTGAGCAGTTTCTGTTACATTAATAGAAGGAAAAGCAGTTGGTAGAAGATTCTCTTTTAAACTACTACTAAAATATTTCATCTCAAAATATTCAGAGAATCTACAAAAGTTTTTATACATTTCAGTGTTATCACGCTACGTATCAGTTTATTCAGAAAAATTTATCCAAAGCAAACATCGGGCCAAATCTTTCACAGGAAAACGACAAAAATGTTTATTACTTGGGTCAGGTTTATTTTGTGTATATATATTTATTTGGACATAAAGGTACTTTGCATAAATATTTTACTTTTCTATCCATATTTATTTGAATAACACTAATATAAATATTCCACAACAGAAAGTTATTTCAAAGCAAAAACTAAAATAAAACAAACAATAAATATAATAGGATATAGTGGTACATATGTACATAAATTTCGCTATAAAATACCTGGATAGTTTAAACTTTAAAATTAATTATAATCAAATTAGTAATTTGTAAATGTACGTATTATAAGTAAATGACTTTCAAATTCAGGAGATTGATGAGATTGACATTGACAATTTGTCAATATTCAAAGAATTGATTAATTAAGGACTGCAACCAGCGAATTTGTAATGCGGGTTTTCGCTAACTCGAAACGTAGCGCATTTTGCCGCTATAGCGACACTAGCGCTGCGGTGTTGTGTGGCCAAACTATTCATCCGTCTTATCAGTTTTTACATACAAGTTAAAGACTCCTAGAATTAATAAAATAATTACGAGAATCTGAGATAGATATTGCTAGTACACTGTAGATGGCAGCAGCTACAATGACTCACAAAATCATTTTAAGAATAAAAAATCTGATGTGGATACCTCATTACTTGCTTGTTCGCAAATTATACACATTTTTTGCTACACTTCATTTACACTTACTTCATTGGAATGTTAAATCATTCTATGGCTAATCATGCTTCAACTTCCATTCGTTTAATGTATTTGAACTTTCTTTCGAAATAGATCATCGCTCAAAAACTTGTAAAGAAAGAGACATGGTTTTCATTTATTTCCTACATATTTCTCACGAAGTATAATTCTGACAGTTGTCAATGTCATTTCAATATTCAATGGTTCCTATAAAAATTAAGAGCCAACTAAATTATTATTTTTATTAAGTTTCTGCATTCCGATTGGAATAAAATATGGGGGTGCATAACTAGATGTTATAGTAACTACATAAATAAAATTTTATTATTCTATGGCTAATCGTTTTTGAATTATGCGAAAGATTAAAAAAATAAACTTCAAGCAAAGTACCCTTTTGGCACTGCCGTTTAATTAAGTACTCCAAAATATAAGAATGTACAAATATTTTAAAATCATTTAAAGGACACATAAGTAAAAATTTATGTAATTTATATCAACAATACTGTAAAGAATAATAGTACCGTAAATTCGAAATTAAAAAAAATATAACATGAATTTTTATTAAAAAGGCAAATTATTAACAATTTATGGTTGAAATAAGAACATGAAATATTACAAAATACGAATGTTATTAATTTGTGAAAAAGAATAGTTTTCTAGTTTCGAGTTCGTAAACAGGTGTCCGTTTTAAGAGGCTAGCCATTGGGATCTCGAGAACAGTAAGAGATACGAAGTCGGTTAAATTGAATTTGATCATGTTTTTGTTTTCCAAAAAAAAAAATCCAATGATATAGAACACATGCGTATTCAAATGAACATAAACTAAGAAATTAGAAAAGTATTGTTTTTATTCATTTCGGTCCAGCGTGCTTTGGAAATAAAATCGAAAATCTATTGTCTCAAACAAATTTTTAACATTTGAATTTATATTCGTGGAAATATTAAGCAAAGCGATTTTTACTTGAACTACACCCATTCTCAATGAGCTCAATGCTATTTCAGCTATGTTTGAAATTCATTATCTCCAAAACTATAGTATAATAGAAGCCCATAATAGTTACACACAAAAGCGACACTTCGTGTCGGTACCTTTCATGTTCCGCGCTAGTCAGTTCTATGACCTTGAAGCATTGTGTATACTTTTAAATTTGTGCTCTTCCCATAACTCTCTCTCAGATATGATTTTAAACAATGGGCCCTTTAAATTTGTGCACATTCTCCATCTCTCTCTAATTTTCGCTTCTCTGTCTTACTGTCGCTTCTGTATCAACCTGTGGTAGAAGTTTAGGTATATGAAATTGACTTATGCGGGTTTTACAACCTATTATGGAAGCGTAGGAAGTTTTGTGATCAGGAGTTATAAATTATCCCAACTCAAAGGTATCACCTGCAAAAAAAAAAGAACAGGTCCATATTAAATAAATTTATACTATACTTACTTTGTATTAATAAATAACTAATAATGGAGTTCTTAGAATATGTAATTGGAAATCCAAAGATCACTCAATGAAAAGAAAAATCTTAAGAATGAACTACTTGACTTAGCCAAATCTCCATTGATCTCTCCGCTTTAATCCTTTTTAGATATTCTTACCATTGAAAAGGTGGTTTTAAAACTTAGTTTCTGTCTTTGTTCTTCTATGTATAAATACTAAAATTTTTCTGTGAATACTAAAATTTTTCTGTGAAGTATATTTATTAGTATTTCCTGTTAATGGCCTTAAAAGTCGAAATATGAATAAAAATAAAATTCAATTTTTTTAAACAACCAAGTACTTCTTATATTTATTTAATAACTGTTTGTATTTAAAATTTACAGTTGAATTTATTTTAATAATTTAATCTCTTCTCAATTCACAAATTAAAATTAGAAGACGGCATTTAAAATGCATTATTATTTGAATATTTTACTCTAGATTTGAAAGTATATAATTAGGAAACATTTTGAAAAAAAAATTGTGGTACGGCCCTCAACATCATACGACAGAAAAAACTACCTGTCTAAAAGTACCAATACCTCAAGTCCCTTGTTACTTTATAAGGGTCAATCGGCTTCTAAACTTCTACTATCACGGTGAAATTTATTTTCCTTTATCATTATTGACTCTGAACTCTTTAAAGACGTAATTTATTGTAAAAAAAACATCCTCTTCACCGTGATGCCTTCGTCGATCGAACTTAAATTCAATTTAAAAAAATCTGATGTATCCAATACATTACCTCCCGCCACTGTAGTAATATATTCTATATAACTTTTTCAGTACATTCAATTTGTAGTTATATAATTAGTTTGTTATTGCAGTTCAGAATATTTTTAATTCATTTCATACCCAATCATTATTTCATCAAATTTCTATGACCAAATGAAAACAGCTATTTTTGACGTTACTAAAACCGGAACGGAACTTACTTTGATTCACGCATGCAAATATATCCCTTATATATTTCTTCCACCTTTATTAATTTTACAATAAAATTACTTCATATTTACTTTTTTATTTTTTTATATTTTATCTTTAAAACTTGTTATTAAGGGTACCCTATGCCTAAAACCAATAATTTCGGAATATTTCACCATTTAAAAAAGAATTTTAATGTAACCGCTATTCTCACAAAAACATGTTTGCAAACGGTTTATAAATGAGTAATTTACTCTTCGCAAATATTTGCGTCAACAGTTTCGAAACAGTTACAAATTCTAATCTAATGTTGTAAGATCCGGAGATCTAGCGGGTTAATTCATTGGATCACCTCTTCTGATCCATCTATTAGGAAATTCTTCATTTAAGTAATTCCTGCCCTAAAGATACATGATACCCTTAATAACATATGAAGATAATACAAAAAGACACGTAACTGAATTGTAAAATATAGGTGTTCCATTTGAAAATGACGAGTTCTAGTCATTTGAAATTGAGTAAATTTGATTCACTTTATTGAACACCTGTACAAATACATTTGAAAAAAATATGTGGGAACAGAGAGTATAGTTACAGCTGTACAGAAAAGAAAAATCTTAATTTTTATCATCAAAATAACTTCAGTATGGCTTTATAAAGCAATGCGTGTATTTGGTCTTTTTTAGAGAAAAAATTTAATAACTTGGCAACGCCGCGGAAAACTAAAACAAAATTCATATGTCTGTATAGGAGAATAAAAATCAATTGAAAAAATATAAAAATATATAGGGTGTTCCATTTAAAAAAAAAGCAAAAAAAATCTCACCGAGCCGTAATGCAATACCGTGTATATGTGAAAATAATTTTACATTATGCTCCTTGAGTGGACGAATAAATTCTGTTAATAAATTTATGCTGTATTTCTAATGACAAGGGAGATATCGAAGACGGGCATTTCGATGAATCACCCTGCAGAAATGAACCGGCGCGAAAGACGCATTTTCCTATAAATTTTGAGCAACCAATAAGGGAGGGTATAGTAGAAGTTCAGGTATATAAAACTGACTTATGCTGGTTTTTAAATCTATTATGGGAAGCTTTGTGGTCAGGAGTTATAAATTATCCCAACTCAAAGGTATCACTTGAAAAGTAACAACAGGGCCGTATTAAATAAATTCAAATTGTACTTACTTTGTATAAATAAGTAACTAATGATGGGGTTCTTAGAATATGTAATTGGAAATCCAAAGATCACTGAATGAAAAGAAAAATTTATGAATGAACAACTTGACTTAGTCAAATCTCCATTGATCTCTCCTCTTTAATCATACCATTGAAAAGGTGGTTAATACTTAGTTTCTGTCTTTGTTCTTCTGTGTATAAATATTAAAAATTTTCTGTAAAGTATATTTATTAGTATTTCCTGTTAATGGCCTTAAAAGTCCTAATATGAATAAAAATAAAATTAATTTTTTTTAAACAACCAAGTATTTCTTATATTTATTTAATAATTGTTTGTATTTAAAATATACGGTTGAATTTGTTTTAATAATATAATCTTTTCTCAATTTACAAATTGAAATTAGAGGACGGCATTTAAAATGCATTATTATTTGAATATTTTACTCTAGATTTAAAAGTATATAATTAGGAAACATTTTGAAAGAAATTTTGTGGTATGGCCCTTAACATCATACGACAGAAAAAACTACCTGCCTAAAAGTAGCAATACCGCCAGTCCCATAAAACTAAATAAGGGCCAATCGGCTTATCCGAAAGTGAATTTCATATATAGTCCAGGACAAGATATTTGGTTAATCCCTTAACCTTGGTAATGGATCCAGCTAACCCTTACAACGGGTGATGAGTCGAAAATATGTAGGGGCGGTATTAATAAAAATTTCATATTCTTATAACTGTGATGAGGATCAAAAATGGAAAGAAAATTAACCATTCCCCATTAGGCTGCATTAGTTTTTAGATAAATAAAATAAAAATTTGTTTGTTTTAGTACGTATAAACCAAACATTTTTACCTGTATTATATATAATACCTATTTAAAAATTTGAAATCAGTCCCTGCATTTCTGTACCATAAATTTGAGGTTAATCCCATGTTTACGTGATGTACTTAGTTCTTAGTTCATCCGGGGAAATTCTATTCTATGAGACACTTACCTTTCGTTAGACGTAGCAACCAGGAAAAGAAACTTACTGTCGTGAAAACAAACAATAAACAGACAAAAAAGAATCATCTTGCAATAAAGTATTAAAAGCAATGGCCTGTATTCAGAGCTCACTGTTATAATAAAATCGCTTCTAGGGAGCCTGATTTTACATTATAATCTTATGAGGCCAAACTTCACTTTTAACAAAAGAACTTATAAAAGTGAGCTCGGAATACTGACCAATGCCTTTTAAGGATTTGATGATGTTCTTAGAAATAGAAAACATAACATCAGAATTGATGAAAACAAATAACAACATTTTTAAGTCTGTAAATCTTTATTTATCTTCATCAATCACTTCAACTTATGGTAAGTTGTGACTTGAATTTGAATTACAAGTAATTGTGAAAAGAAACATTCATTTCTAATTTTATTAAATAAAAATCAATTTAGAAAAATGACTGGGTATATTAAATTTCGTTCCTACATACAGGGTGTCTGTTTTAAAACTAACCATTGGGATCTCGAAAACCGGAAAAGATACAAAGTATTTATTTATTTATTTCCACGAAAAAATGCATGAGTCACTAGATACAAACAAAAAAATAATTTTTCCCAAATTACTTTTTGACTTAAAACTTTCTAGCTACAATTCAAAGTTTCTGGTTTGCACATTCTACAGACTTTTTTTACGAAGAATTGATAGCGGTCCTTAAAATTTTGTTGTCTTTAGTACTGTAATAGTAATTTACGTTATAAGTCCGGTAAATGAATTTTTACGGTACGAATAAGATGTTTCCGGACGAGGCGACGAAGGAGCCGAGTCTGGAATTTCGAAATGAGTACCGTGAAAATTATTTAACGGACGTATGACGTACAATATTTTATTTCATATCTGTGTTGCATTGTTGGATGAAATTTTGCTTACCTTTAATATTTTGCTTTAAAAACAATCAGGTCGTCCAGGTTATAATAAAAATAAAATAGTCATGATAGCATAGCAATCAATTTTTTTTTTGACATTTCTAACAACGTTTTGCAACGTTTTCAAAAATGAATGCGATACTTCTCTTAAAAAAAATAATTAAATATAATTATTTTTTTTAAATATTACTAATTAATTTCGTTTTTTTTATTTGTATTCTTGTTTGAAAGATTACAAATTATTATAAACTTGTTTAATTAGAAACGAATATTATGACAAAATGTTCTGGTAGTAGCTTAGCAACGATACAGTACCGTAAAGTATAATAGTACCGTAAAGTCCCATTTACCGGACTGAAATCACAATTGTAAAAACGAAAATGCGACACAGTATGAAATAAAATAGATTTTTTTCTCTTTCCAACGATATAAAATATCTGTACTTTAAAACAAAAGAAATTAGAAAATTATTGATTTTATTCATTTCGAATAAGTATGCTTCAGAAACAAAATCAAAAATATTTTGTTTCAAACACAATTTTGACTAATTAAATCAATTATTGGTTAACTATACACTTTACAGACAAAATTTTAAAAGAAAGTCAAGCGGGATATGTTATGAGTTGAATATGCTACGCATCGAAATAAGCAGATTATTTTAGAAACGTATTTTCAGCGTTACCCACAAAGGCGATGTATTTGCTTCTGTTTTGTATAAATTTAGTCAATTATTGAATGAACTGATGAAAATTTGTTTGAAACAAAAGATTTTTGATTTTGTATACAAAGCGCACTTAATGAATAAAACCAATAATTCTCTAATTTCTTATGTGTTTTATATCATTGGAAAGAGACAAAAAATCTCTATTTAATAGTACAAAAGACAACTTTGAGCCCCACATGAAAATTGAATGTTATTATGAATTTCTCCAAAAACATTCTGGGTAAAAAAAATTTAAGAACCGCTGTGAATTCCCCTTTTTTCCTCAGGAAAACAAATACATGATTAAAATGACCAATTGCCCCTAATTTAACCGACTGCGTACCTCTTACGGTTCTCGAGATCTCAATAGTTATCTTTTTAAAACGGACTCCCTACATGTACAGAAAAGTTAATTTAATTTAATAAAATCCTGAACCATTTCTATTTGTTTTTTTTTTGAGAGAGAACAGTGAGAAATAAGCATAGTAGTGAAAACGCGAAAGAGAAAAATATGTCGTGGTAAACGAAATATCAATTTTTAAGAGAAAAAAATATCCTCTGACGTCATCTGTATTCGCCAGTGATGAACAAATTGTTAGTTGTACAGGGTGTTACTTATTTTTAATTCCTGTAGCTAAACTATGTGTATATACATATTTGTATGTATATGAATGAAAAAAATATTAGGCATAAATAATATTTATTTTTCGGTACATAAACAAAAACATATAGTAACATTTTGACACCGCAAGTTCTAAGAAATGTGGACGCGCGATTGTCTTTTTAAAATCAGACAACCAATGACATTGCTGAAGACAGATGACATGACAGGACATCGCAGCAAAATGCAATTTCTTATAACTCGCGAATGAAATAATATTTTCACTAATACTACTTAATTATTGTATATTTTCTTATTCTTCTGCAAAATGGTTATATTTGGACAATGGTTTATACGGAAGCGTAGAAGGGCCATACGCAAAATATTTTAATGTTAAAATTTCATCTTTTTCTCTTGAAATTTCAACATTTAAACTTGAAATTTTTACTTTTTAACTTCAAATTTCAACTTTTTAAAACTTGAAATTTCATCTTATAAAATTGAAACTTCGCCTTTTGAAAAGATGAAATTTTAAGAAAAAACTTGAAATTTCAACTTTTAGAAACTAGAAATTTCACCATTTGTCCTAACCTAACATAACCTAAACTTAGGTTAGTGCCTTCCCTTACCTAGGTTAGTGCCTCCCTTAACCTAACCTAACCTAGGTTAACAGCTCCCCAAACCTGAAAAAAGTTTCAAGTTTATAAGGTGAAATTTCACGTGTAGAAGATAATTTAAAAATAATCATACATGCTAATAGTGTTATTTTTACAGCTAGCATTCTGGAGGAGTGATAAATGCGGAAGGAATTACAAACAAAACACCTGGAGAACAGCAAATAAAATGGACTATTTAAACAGTACATGAAAAAAATCTGATGTGCCTTTGTTTTTAATTCACCTAAAAATCCTTTATTACAATATAAACAAATTACAAGTATATTTAACGTAAATGAATGTATTTAAATATAATTCTTTAATAATAAACTAACATATGTCATGTTATGTTAAAATTCTGCAAGGTTCAGGTTTTGTTAAGGCTGGGGGATAGGCAGACTATTTTGTTTCTGGCTCAAGAGATGGCACTGCGAGCAACATAAAAAGGGGCGCAACTTCATATGATTTATAACATTATGAACCAATCAAAATTGGTTACTTTTCCTATTCTCTTCGTCCATTTCTCAGTAAAATGAACAGCCCCTGTTGTTTAATTATCAATTCGCTCTCTATAAGCAAACTGTTTTTGATCTTGTGCTGAGCTAAAGAGTTTCAACTTTCGTTGTTTTTATTACCTTTGTATCAGACACCGGAAGCTTTTACTTCAGACACAGAATATTTGTGGACCTTTAAATTTGTTGGCTGATTTGCGCTCAAAATTTAATTTTTGTTTGAATGATAAAATAATTTTTAGAATGTAAAAATACTAAAATTATAAATTTATCATTATAATAAAAACAAATTAGAAAAATAATAGATACCTTCATAATTATATTTTGTCAACATTTTTATTAAACAAAATGTCTGTATTTTGCAAATTTATTAATAAGCACAATTTTCTATTTCTTTCTTTTGGATTAGATTTAAAATTCATATTAGTTTATTTCATACCAAAGATATTCTTTGTCTTACATATAACTTTCTTAATAACCTAGTGTAGAATTTGACGCGTTGAAACCCATTTTTTTACTAACTCGTATAAGCAATATTCTGCAACACCTTTAATTAATACAAATCATTTTTTTAATATTTATATAATAAGTATTTTCTACACAAAATATGTAACATTCCGTAACAGTAACTTTCTGTTATATGCTGACGACTTGAAATTTTATAGAGTTATAGAGACCCAAAATGATGGCGATTTACTGTGGCAAGACCTATTTCTACTTTATGAATATTGTAAAAATAATCATATTTCGTTAAACTTGAGTAAATGTTTAATTGTGAGCTTTACAAGAAATATAAATCCTATTTACTTTAATTACTCGGTAAATCATGTTTTACTTGACAGAAAATGCAAAATGAATTGGTTCAATCATATCGACACCATAACAAATAAAGCCTACAAACTTTTAGGATTTATATAACGTACTACCAGAGTGTTTACCAATTATTCGGCTTTACTTCTTCTATACAAATCACTTGTACGTCCTCAGTTAGAGTATGTAACACCAGTATGGAACCCTTTTTATATGAAGCATATACACAGAATGAATCGATTCAAAAGAAAATGGTACAAATGGAGTGTCATAAATTCAATCTTAACTACACAAACTATCACGAAATGTTACAAACATTTAAACTTCAAACACTGGAAAGGAGAGCATTTAATGACATGATTCTATTATACAAAATCATAAATAATATCATTGACAATCAACTACTAATAGAAAATATAACACTTAATGTTCCACAAAAACAGACCAGGAAATT
Organism: Stenolophus ochropezus; assembly: GCA_035578165.1. Lineage (NCBI taxonomy): Eukaryota > Metazoa > Arthropoda > Insecta > Coleoptera > Carabidae > Stenolophus > Stenolophus ochropezus. The sequence continues at coordinate 20,111,968 of JAQOWZ010000016.1, forward strand.
AAATATATTTCATGTACCATATTGTCAATCAAACAGCTACCATAATTCTCCACTGGTCAGAATTATGTCAAATTATAATGAATCATATCAGAATATTGATCTCTTTAATTTATCTTTATCTAAATTTAAATATTATTTAAATATAAATAAATAAATATCTTGTAAATGTTATAGATACCATATTGTATTTAATTGTATTAATTTATCAAATCGTGGAAGCTCTTAATTGGGTAACTGTGAGCTTCCCTTGTACATTAAATAAATAAAATAAAATTATAAAAATATTTGTTTTTTTTTTTTAAATTTACAAACTCAGAATTATCCAAATTATAATCTTTTATTTGCTGATCTTGTATAGTTTCAGTTCAGTTCTGGCTCTTTTTTTTAATCTGTTTTTATTTTATCCTATTTAACCTTAAAATTTATGGAAATTTCTTTAAAAATGTTTTTCTCGAACAATCCTATTAGTTAGCGAGCTCCGACTCAAACTGAGCGAAGTCAGGTCTGACGTTCAAATCCCAGCGCCGATAACCACAAAAATAAAAATACCATAATATACTTAAGAGATATATATATAATCATTCGTAAATATGCATAATTACCAAGATGATGGGAAATATGTTTAATTAATTAAAATTCATTGATCGTTATAATAATAAAATCAGTTTTTCATATCGTCACATACATTCTTTTTAAGAACACTACCTACACTTTCGACTTGTGTGATTATTGAATTATTGCCATTATTTATTAATAGGAAGAAAATTTAGTAAAATTAACTGTCAAATAATATACCTATAATTCAATAGTTTTTTATTAATTAATGACCTTCGTTACTGTTGTTAATTGAATAATATTGACAGTTTGTTGGAATAGTATTATTCAATATTTCAATATTTTTTACATTAAAAACCAATGCTACAATTTACCTATACTAGTTTTCTCGTTTTTCATACTTTTCTTTTTTTCTTCAAGCTTAAAGTAGCTAAAAACACTAGAAATAAATATTCATTGATTTAAAAGCTGCTTTCGACAAAGTAGAGAGAAGAAAATTAATTGAAATAATGAAGAAAAGAGGAATAAGTAAGGAGCTTACGGAGGAAGTAAGGAAAATATATGCGGAAACGAGGAATTACGTAAGAGTAGGAGAAAAGAAAACAGAAGAATTCTGGACGACACGAGGACTGAGACAGGGTTTCCCTTTAAGCCCAGTACTATTTGCGATCTACATAGCAGATTTAGAAGAAAGGCTGTTAGAAAATCAAGATGGAGGAATAGTCATAGGAAACAAAAAGATTATGACATTAGCATATGCAGATGATATAGTACTGCTGGCGAAAACGGAACAAGAAATGAAAAGCATGATAAGAAGATTAGAAAAATATCTAGACACAAGAGAATTAGAACTGAACTCAAAAAAGACCAAAATTATAAAATTCAAAAAAGGTGGAGGAAGAGAAACTCAGGAAAACTGGACATGGAAAGGGCAGGAAATTGAAAAAGTAAAAGAATTTAAATACTTAGGGTATACATTCAAGAGCACAGGTGGCCCAGAAGCACATATAAGAGAACTTAAAAAGAAAGCAATGATTATAGCCAAGGAGACATGGGGCATAGGAGAGCAAAAGTTTAAAGGAGACATAAAAACCAGAATAATGCTCTTTGACGCATTAGTAAAAAGCGTCATGATGTATGGAGCAGAGGTATGGGGATGGGAGAAACAAGAAAAATTAGAGGTGATCCAAACCACATACATAAGGTAATTAATAGGATTAGATAAAACAACACCGAATTATATAACCTTAGAGGAGATTAAAAGGAACAATTTGGAAATCGATTCAGGGGATAGAGCAATGAAATTTGAAGAAAAAATTTGGATAAGGCAAAAAGGAAAGATAATAGAGGAATGTTACAAAGAAATCAGAAAAAGAGATGGAGAAAAAGGTACGAGGAGCAAGAGAAGAAAATTCTTTGAGAACAAAGGATACTCACCAACAGAAATAGACAAGGAAAGATCAAGAGGGCAGGACATAAAAGGAAAAATAAAACAAAGAGGCATAGACATCCAGAATCAGGAAAGATGTAGTAATATCGAATCTTCCAGATATAACCCAAAATATAACAAGATAAGAACGTTCGGAACACCGCGATATATGAAGTGGGAAAAAATTGAAAACATTAGGAGGGTAGCAAGGTACAGGTGCGGTAATGAAGAGAAAGGGAATGATTACTGGAAACCAGACGAAGAAAGAAGATGCAGACTATGCGGAGAGGGATGGGAAACATTAGAACACCTTTTACAGGAATGTGGAGAAATAAAAGAAGAAAGAAGAACCAGAGAAGAAATACTAGAAGATACGGGAAAAGGGTTAGGATGGATGAAAGAAATAGAAGAAAGAAAAAGAACACTAAAACAATTGTATGAAATGAAATAACATGTAAACTTATTAAATACTTTAAGGAAGCAAATGTACAGTATTAAGCTGAAAAGCAAATAAATATTTATATTACTACTTACTACCACTAGAAATAATTGCCCAGCGTTAAGTATGCTGTGAAACGGTAACGCAGGCCTATTGATATTCACTGTCAAAGTGTGATGACATATTTGATTCTAATAAACATACATTTTTCATGTTATAGTTGTGGATAAATATTATACATTCGAACGATTTACAGCACTTGCTTTCGCTCTTGTTGGCAAATATCATTTTCATGAGTAATGGCACCACTCATTACTATGAATAATATAATATTATTTGTGTGAAACAATATTATATTATATTGTAAGTGAATGAAATAAACATTATACATATGAATAGGGTGACCAGACGACCCTGATTGCGATAGAAAATCCTGGATTTCAATGCACTGGTTCCATATGTACCGACATGTCCCGAAAAATGTTGTGGAACTAACGTCAATCAAATAAGAGTTTTTTTTTTATAAATATTCTTATAGTTTAGTGAAGGCCAGTGGTATACCCTGTATTAATATAAATGCCACACTATTTTATTTTTTACTGTTGAATATATATTTAACTTTTTGAAATTTATTTACCAGCAGCACGTTTCGTGTGTTATAAATGTTTTTATCTTTTATTTACTTAATTTAAAATCTATTAAAAATTTTATAAATCAATTTTTATTCTCATATACGAATCACTGAAAGATAATAAATTATGGAATAAATAAATAAACAGGAATGCAGTCGGAAAAATTTATTTGGCCAGTCTAGGCTAAGACTAAAAGTATATGTAATGTGCCCTGAAGAAACTGCAATAGGCAGCGAAACGTTGGCCTAGACTAGCCAAATAAATTTTTCCGACTGCATTCCTGTTTATTTATTTATTCCATCAGCATCAGTCGTTTATTCCTCTCTTCATAATAAATTATGTTTTTTGGGCCTTAAAATGTTTTGTCCCACATTGGTATTCAAGTAATATGGTCAGCATGTTACATTCATGAGTGAGAAGATTAACCCACGAGCTCAAAAGTGCCAGTAGAATGATATTTCGCACGAATAGTGATATTTCGTTCACGTACGATACGATACATATTGGTTTATCTTACATTATCGGCGTTTTATATTAAAACGTTATACTCGATCGCTATTGTTATTTTATATAAAAATTAATTGTTGACAAGAAATTTTGTTATTAAATTTTAAAAGTGACAGTATAGATTATAAAGAAGTATTTAGGTCACTTCATAATCATTTTTTGTGATAAACAATAAATGCATAAAGTACTCAAAATCCGCAATAATTTTTAGCACAACCAGCTCTACTGCATCCTAGTAGAAGATTGTGTATATCGCAATCATTAAAATGGAATGAAAATCTGAACGAACCTGCTAACTTACCCTATATTTTTAGAACTTAGTGTTAGGGTAGCTAGGACCGCCCTAAGTAAAAGTGACAGCTCGAGCATTATGCGACAATGCAGTGAGAAGAAGTGGAACTAAAATTTACATGTGAAGGTATAGGGAAAATAGCAAATTGAGAACCATTCCCTTATTAAATAAACAATAACATTGAAAAAAATATAGTACATTGCTGACAACATTATCTAGTGCCTGGTATATTTTTTTTCTCAATATTTATGTGTATAAGAAGACAAAATAAATAATAAAAGTTACTGAAATATTCACTTTCAGATGTTTAATTATTTTATTCGATAAATGTTTAAAATTTTGTAAAATAAAATATACCAGGCACTTCGTGACACCTTTAGCTATTTTATTCATCAAAGAAATATAAAAAATATTTATGTACAAATGAATGGATATTAAAATGCCGGCAATGAAAAATGAAAAAATGTTCACATTCAATTATTTTTTTAACCGCTTATTTAAAAAAATTTAACTTTCAAATTTATGCAATATATAGTCCTATATGGTATCTTTCTCAAGAATTAATAACAGAATGTTACTATGTTTAGTTCTTAAAATACAGGGCATTAAATGTGACTAGAAATATAGTATTTCGCTATCCCCCGGCCTTAAGTGAGGGTATATTCTAGGTTATCTTCATGCACCTCCATTCAATCATTCGTTATTCATGTCTCTCATGCCCTCTTTACGCGGGATTTCCTCAGCTCGTGCGCAAGTGTCCACATTTTTCGAGTTTTGGCTAATTGTTTACCGACAGGTAAATTCAGTGTGAGTGAGTGATTGGAAGAGTGTGGCGATCAACGATAGTGTTTGCGGTTTTTGGTCGCCATAGTGCGGATTCTACCAATTAAGCCTTAGGGCATTATTTTACAACTATTAATTTTTTTAAGGTAGTTGATGAAAGTGCCATTGTGCCGTTTTCTACGAGTTTCGAGTTTTGTGCCGAACTAACTTTATCGTGGTAGCGCCGTTATCTTTTGGTCGCAACTGCATTCAACCGCAACCTCCACCAGGTCCCACACTCACCATTGTGGGAACCCTCTCCACCACGCCAGCATCAGCCGCCGACCTCGCGGATCTTCCTATCGCCACCGCTGGAACAACGCCCACAGGACCGCACTTGCCCCTCATGCAAGTACCCTCCCACTATTATATTTTTACTTGCGCGTGGCCACACTTAAAGCGTCGCCCCATAATCACCATCATCTTCATTCTTTGCTATATGTATCATTTTTTTGGAGATGCAATATAGATTCAAGTTGCTCAGAATTTTCGACTCTTATTGTAAGAACGTAGATTCCTCCAATCTGACATAAAGGTGTCTCTGTCCACGCGTCGTTCTTTTGACAGAGTGGCACCCAAGGTATGTGTGAAAACACTTATTCTAACTTATAAAATTTTATTGAACAACTTACGTTTACTCAAGCCCTGTCTCCCTGAGCCTAGCCGAGAGCTCGCGCAGTGCGCTGAACAACGATACTTCCTAGCAGTATATACAAAGTAAAACTTCTTATAACTTGTAAACTAAGAGTCATACAGCTACAAAGGTTAAAAATTTGGAATCTGGAGACCAAGGACATTATATAAATACAATTAAAACACCTGGAAAATCATGAACATGCTCACAGAGAGTACATATATATACAATGTAAAATATCTTATAACTTGTAAACTAAGAGTCATACAGCCACGAGGGTAGAAAATTTGGAATCTGGAGACTAAGAACATTATATAAATACAATTTAAACACCTGGAGAGACAAGAACACGCTCACAGAGAGTACATATATATATATATATATATATATATATATATATATATATATATATATATATATATATATATATATATATATATAGTTGAAGGTAATTGTGACTGCAATTAGTTAAGGAAACTGTATTTCGTGGGAATGGCAGTCAGGAATCGGGCTAATAATTTTTACGTCTTTTTAAATTTTGACAAGCTTTCGGAATCTCTTTATTCCTTCTTCAGGTCACTACATAAAAAAGTTATTATTAAAATAGTACTAATGTACAGTAATAAATTTTTAATTTACTTACAATTTTGTTAGAGTTATAATTTTGAAAATTGTCGGCTCCATGAAGCATATTTTCTTTTGGCTATTTTTTAAATTGTTGTAATTGCCATTGTTGAATTTTAAAAATGATTTTGTTATGATTTTAAAATAATAATTTAGTAAAATCTTACAGGTCACAGAAATTAATGTATGCACCACATGGCGCAGTGTTCATCTTAAATTTACAAGTTTAGACGTAGTTATTACATTTAACCTGATTCTTATTTTTGTTATTCCACACTGGTTGGCGGTAAATTTGAAATTTGAAAAAGTGAGAAAAAAATCAAGTAACTGCCGTTGAAGTTCTATTTGTTTGAAATTTGATATGTTCTAATAAATAACTATATATATATTACTTAAATCATCAACATCTTTTCTTTTATTCATACAGTTTTGTGTGTTGTGTATGTGTACCATTTCAAGAAAGGAGCGTTTGTAGTCATTATTTTCTATGTCAAAAACTTTTACATTTTCATAATCAATTTGGTGTTGGTTTAAATGTTGATGTTCTGCTAAGGCATTAGATTTTGGTCTAAGTCTAGCATCACTTTTGTGTGATGTAATTCTGCTGTGAAGATTTCTTTTAGTTTGACCTATATAAACTTTATCACAGTCTTGACATGGTATACAATACACAACGCCAGATTGTTGTAAAGTTGGTGTTTTATCTTTGAGTTTTGTGAAAATGCTTTTAATTGTAACACAATTTCGGTAGGCAATTTTGCATGTGGGGGATCTCACAATCCCCATTATTTGTGGTGAGAGATCGGGAATATATGGAAAGGAAGCGTACAACGTTTTAGTTTCCGGGTCAGGTGGATTGTTGTTATTTAACTCAATATTATTGTCAGTATTCTGTGTTGGCGTACCAAAAAGTAATTTATTAATTAAAGTTTTTGGATAAGCATTGGTCAACAATACGTCTCTCAGTATTTTTAAATTTTGTTCGTGAAAACTTTGATGTGAAATTTTTAAAATTCTGTTTTTTAAAGCTAGAATTACATTTATTTTCATGTTTTTTGGTTGTTGTGATTGATAATGGATGTAGCGTTGAGATGCAGTAGGTTTTACATACCAATTTGTTTTTAAGTTTCCTTCGTCGTCTCTTATTACCAGAGTGTCGAGGAAAGGTAGTGCATTTTCACGCTCTATCTCTGAAGTAAATTGTAAATGTTGATCGTATTGGTTAAAAATGTGTACTATTTCTTCAACTTTGTTCGCAGGTACTGCACATATAATATCGTCTACAAATTTCTTGATAAACGGTAGTTCGAATGATAGTTTTGGAATGCAATCATCAAGTGCTGCATCCATAACATATTGAGCGACGATGGGACTGACTACAGCTCCCATGGGGCTACCAATCAATTGTTTGTAGTAATTATTATTATACTGGCAGTAACTGGTGTCAAAGATGAATTGAACTAATGCAATAAATTCAGTTTTACTGAGGGTCGTATTGTCGCAAATGTTGTTCCAATTTTTTGTTATACTGGTGATAACTAGATCGACTGTAATGTTACTGAACAACGACACAACATCAAGGCTAATGAGAATGTAATTTTCTGGTATTTTTAAATTGTTAATAAATTCTGCAAACATAAATGAATCTTTTATGTAATAATTGTTATCTTTATTGTATGATATCGTTAGTATGTTTGTAACAAATTTTGCAATTTTGGAGTTTGGTGCATCTATTGAAGCTATTATAGGTCGGAGACAGAGATTAGGTTTATGGATTTTAGGCGCACCGTAGAATTTTGGTGCGGTGGAATTGTAAATCATTAATGTTGAGGCTAATTGTGGATCAATTTTTTTACTTTTCTTTAAATCACTAATTATTTTATTGGCTCTATTTTGAATGCTGGATGTTGGATCTTTGTTCAGTAACTTATATGATGAACTGTCTGATAGTATTTCTGAAGCTAATTCATTGTATTTTTCCTTTTCCATTATGCAAGTGACATTACCTTTATCTGATTTTGTTACAATTAAATGGGATTATTTTTTAAAAAACTTTTTGTGTCGTAGTAAATTTTATTAAAAAAAAAAAAAAATCTTAGTAACACAAATATTCCGAAAAATGTTCAAACTTGTCCCAGCTTAGGTCCCAAATTTTGCATTAACCCTTCAATAAAACAAATTAACATTCAGAAATTACTCAGTGATATCGAATTCATCATTTCAAAAACAAATGAAGGTAATAAGAATGTGACCAGAGCCAAAATCACCAACATCTTAACAAATTTTCTAAATTCACATAAACATTCATATAACAGTTTCATTAATAAAATTTACTACGACACAAAAAGTTTTTTAAAAAATAATCCCAATTTAATTGTAACAAAATCAGATAAAGGTAATGTCACTTGCATAATGGAAAAGGAAAAATACAATGAATTAGCTTCAGAAATACTATCAGACAGTTCATCATATAAGTTACTGAACAAAGATCCAACATCCAGCATTCAAAATAGAGCCAATAAAATAATTAGTGATTTAAAGAAAAGTAAAAAAATTGATCCACAATTAGCCTCAACATTAATGATTTACAATTCCACCGCACCAAAATTCTACGGTGCGCCTAAAATCCATAAACCTAATCTCTGTCTCCGACCTATAATAGCTTCAATAGATGCACCAAACTCCAAAATTGCAAAATTTGTTACAAACATACTAACGATATCATACAATAAAGATAACAATTATTACATAAAAGATTCATTTATGTTTGCAGAATTTATTAACAATTTAAAAATACCAGAAAATTACATTCTCATTAGCCTTGATGTTGTGTCGTTGTTCAGTAACATTACAGTCGATCTAGTTATCACCAGTATAACAAAAAATTGGAACAACATTTGCGACAATACGACCCTCAGTAAAACTGAATTTATTGCATTAGTTCAATTCATCTTTATATATATATATATATATATATATATATATATATATATATATATATATATATATACGAGGAAAAATTTCTTATAACTTGTAAACTAAGAGTCATACAGCCACGAGGGTAGAAAATATGGAATCTGGAGACTAAGAACACTATATAAACACAATTAAAACACCTGGAGAGTCATGAACACGCTCACAGAGAGTACATATATATTTACAATGCAAAACTTCTTATAACTTATAAACTATGAGACATACAGCCACGAGGGTAGAAAATTTGGAATCTGGAGACAAAGAAAATTATATAATTATGTAACACCTCTTTCGAAGGAGATATGGTGCCATCAAACTGTAGCACGTCCTTTCAATAATTTCCATTACTAGCAACTTGTAACATTCTTACCGGACCACTGCTACCAGTTTGTGACCCTCTCCTCGAAAAGGATAGGTATTACAAAATATATATCAATGGGTTCTTTGTCAGACCGGATACGGAGCAAGTATTAGGAAATGGATATTGAATTAAACAGAATACTCACATTTGTATAAAAGTATAAATAAATATAATAAATAATGGCTTACAATTTGTTTCGTCTCCAACGACACTTCTGTCCACCACCGCCGTCTACCATTGCACTATACCACACTACTTCTCTACTGGCTTCTCTCTTTCTCTTCTCCTCCTTTACAACCATTACCTTACACTATATATACTATGAACAAGTACTAAGTCAGCAAATATTAGTTTTACCTTTACACAACACTATTTATGAATTACATCAATTGACTTATTAATATACTTTATTGGTGCCACTAGAATGTGCTGACTTAGACTTGTTACAAACACACCTAAAACACCTTAAGAGTCATGAACACATTCACAGAGAGTACATATATATACAATGTAAAATTTCTTATAACTTGTAAACTAAGAGTCATACAGCAAAGAGGGTAGAACATTTGGAATCTGGAGACTAAGTAATTGCAATCACAGAGCAATATTCCCAAAAATATATACACAATAGGCAATTGCCAATACATAAATGTTAAGCTGTCAGTATAGATTACACAAATTGAATTAATAATTAAAAATAGTTAAAAATAACCTTCCTTTAACATTTGTGACAAGTATTATAGTCAGTTAACCTTTTAGCAAGAAATGTTGAATTATATATCTCTTAAGCTTAATAATGCTATCAAAGAATAAATCTAATTCATCTATAACAGATACAATGTTATTAAAATTAATGCACATCTGTATGATAGGTGATTGTAACTCATAATTTGTCTTTGGTGTAGAGTATGTAAATTTAAATTTTGTTCTCACTCTAGGAACATACTGATTAAAATTGGACAAGATCATAGTATCATGTATCATATTATTCATAATTTCATGTAAATATAAACAAGATTGAATTTTTCGACGATCATCGAGTGAAAGAATACCAAACTCAATTAAACAATTGTTGTAATTGAAATCATTCTTGGGGTAAGTATTGTATCTCTTGTAGTATATATATATATATATATATATATATATATATATATATATATATATATATTTCACAATTTTTTTTGTAGAGCTTCAATTGCATTCTTATATTTGTTATAAACTGGACTCCAGGCTTGTAGACAGTATTCCAGCTTTGATCTGACAAAGGCATAATACAGTGTTATCAAAGTACGTTGATTATGGAAGGATCGCGTGTTACGAATAACAAATCCGAGGTTCCTGTTCGAGCTTTTTATTATTGAGTTGAGATGTGGAATAAAACTGCATTTTTTATCGAAGAAAATACCCAAGTCTGTTATCTGTGAGACGCTATCCAAAATATAATTATTCATGGTGTATTGATGCGTTAGTGTACTCTTTTTTACAGAATATGTCATTGTCTTGCATTTCTGATAATTAAATGAGAGCTTAGAGGTTGAAGACCAATTCAAGATATTATAAATGTCAGATTGCAGAGCATTACAGTCCTCAGTTGTATTTACAGTTATATAGAGCTTAATGTCATCAGCATATAGTAGGATATTTGAATTTTTGACCACATCAACTATATCATTAATTAATAATAAAAATTACATAACAATAACAGGTACACCTGTGGTTGGTATATATTGTTTGGGAGTGTAATTGTTGTAATGGACAGAGAGTTTACGGTCAGCAAGATATGAAGAAATGAACAGTAAAAGATTGTCTGACAAACTGAAGTGATATTTGAGCTTATCTAATAGTACGGTATGATTAACCTTATCGAACGCTTCTTCAAAATCAGTATAAATAACATCGACCTGTGTGTTGCTATGAAGGGAACTAAGAACGTGTTCTAAAAAATTTAATAGGTTTGAGGTAGTGGATCTTGAGCTCATGAATATATGTTGGTGAGACGATATTTCATTATGAACACTGGAGTAATTTGCGGAGGATATAATTTTTTCAAAAACTTTAGCAATGTTAGAAAGTATGGCAATAGGGCGACAGTTGGAGATAACAGAATTATCACCAGATTTTAGTATTGAACATACACGGGTCAATTTGACCGTATCAGGAAAGGTGTTAGATGCAAGACTAAGATTAAAAAGTATATATAATGGTTCGACTGAATTGTTGGCGCAACCTTTAATGACGTATGCAGAGAAGTTATCAGGACCTGGATTCCTAGATGGTTTTAGTTTTCTGATAGCGATGAGTATATCGGTTCTGGATACAGACTCAAGAGATACACTGTTACAAGTATTCTGTTTATTGGATCTGCCTGTATGATGTGAATTATCAGTACTGCCATAAACAGAAGAAAAATAGTCAGCAAAAGCATCAACAATCTGCGCAGTACTATCGTAAGTATTATTGTTAAGATGCATAAGGCCTGGTATACGTGATGTTTCTTTTTTAGAGTTAATAAATGTCCATAATTGTTGAGAGTAGTATAGCTAGGATCGTTCGGCCTCATTTCCGGTTATGTTTTCGAACTCGATGACCGTGGTCATCCACATCTACCATTCTTCAGTTGAAGACATCCGGTGTGTTAGTTCTTCACGTACTTCTTGCACAACCCTCTCGAATCCGCACCCCTTTCATTTCACCCGGTTTTCGAACTCGATGACCGTGTTCATCCTCATCTACCATTCTTCTTTCGAATTCGTCCACCCTGTATGCTTTGCCCCTATGGCCTGCACTCTCCACTTTAGCACGGAGTACCCATGAGGCGCACTCTCCACTTCAGTTAGAAGTGCCCATTGTGGTGCACTCTTCACTTTAGTTAGGAGTGCCCATGGGGTGTACCCTTCACTTCAGTTAGGAGTGCCCCTTGGGTGCACTCTCCACTTCAGTTAAGACTGCTAATGGGGTGCACTCTCTACTTCAGTTAGGAGTGCCCATGGGGTGCACTCTCCGCTTTAGTTAGGAGTGCCCTTCGGGGTGCATTTTCTACTGTAGTTATGAGTGCCCTTCGGAGCTGCACTTTCCACTTTAGTTATCAGTGCCCTTCGGGGGCGCACTCTTCACTTTAGTTATCAGTGCCCTTTAGGGTGCAATTTCCACTTAGGAATCTGGATCCGGGATCCGGGATCTATTTCGTCGCGCACGCGTAATATGAATTTCTGATCTATTTCTTGATCAGGGATCTGGATCTGGGTCTGGCATCTGGATCTGGGTCTGGGATCTGGATCTGGGTCTGGGATCTGGATCTGGGTCTGGAATCTGGATCTGGATCTGGGATCTGGATCTGGATCTGGGATCTGGATCTGGGTCTGGGATCTGGATCTGGGTCTGGGATCTGGATCTGGGTCTGGGATCTGGATCTATCTCCCACATCCTTCGTATTTTTTTTTTATTTGGGAGAGCTGTGAGGTAAATAATTAACATATTTTATTTTTGATAATAGTTATTGAAAATTATAACCCCATGGGTGTGTATCTGTATACAAGTAGTTTATAATTCGTTTGTCGTCAAACGGACTTAAAGCTAACTTATTTTATTTTATTGTATGTACAACATGTTTCTTAGATCTAACAGAACATTGATTTATATTTATTGTTTTATTATTAAATAAACAATTATAGTAATCACTAAAAGTTATAGTATTGAGTGCTGCTTTTGTAATGCTCTTCGCTTTTTTATTGATTTTTTCTTTATTCATCTTGCAAGACTTTGTACGTGTACATTTTTGATCGCAAACCAATAAACTCTGTCATAATTTCGCCATTATTTTCATCCTTCATGAGACCAATAATTTTTTTGTTAACAAGAGGTATGTTGAAAATATTATTATGTGGATAATCAGAACAATCAAATTTATAAATATCTCGTTTCATTACGTTATAGATATCAATATTTTTAAATAAGTAAATAAGACTATCTGTGTCCGTGTACAATAATTTTGTATTGTTACAAACATTTTTCTTAATATAATTGTAGTGAAAGTCATTAATGTAAGTTTACGAAATGTCTAAAATAGAGAAACCAACAATATATGGGCTTGTTAAAAGTAATATTTCTTTTACTTATTTATATTAATATAATATCATCATCAAATATGGTACAACTATGAAAATTTGGTTGTTGTATGTAAGATTTTGCATCGTATCTTCCCTCCCAATTTGAAACTATTTTTATATCTTTATATTTACGAACGTTCTCCATGGTTTTACCAAACACCGCGTTATTCATTAATTTATAAAAATTCTTTTTAAATTCATTATTTGATTGTTTTCGCTTGTTTGTATTTATATCTATATAAGTTTTTAACCATGATCTTTGTTTAAATTTTAAAACTTTATGAATTTTAGATATTTTTAAACCCAATTTTAAACATTGTTTTAAATTTTGATAATGAATCACATAGTTTTTTTTTATAATACAAATTTGTTACTAATTTTGGAAGTTTCGATTGAGGTGGTATAAAATGTTCAGGGCATAACGGTAAATCTCTATGATCATTGTGTAATTCTTTCGGAAACTCTAAATCAACTTCAAAAATGTAGCCTATGGGAGATTCATTACTTAAATTCATCAAATCTATTTTGTATATGTCTAAAATATCAACCCACTCAAATTCTGAGTAGGGTAAATAATTACTCATAGCAGCACCATATTAGTTATTTACATCAAAATACATTAGATAAGAATCGGATTCATTACAATTATATTTCTCCCCCATATATTTATTATTCGCTTTCCCATATCTATTTGAACAATGTGACACTCCACCCCGGATTCCCTTTTCAATAAACAAAATTTTATCAATGTCTGTTAAAAGTTCCAATTGAATTTTACTGTGTGTGTCCGGGTGCAGTATAGTAGTGTAATGCATCTAACTGGTGATCACGGAAATTTTCAAATATGTCACTTAGTAATAAAATATCAGTTTTTAAATATAAATCGGCATATTGTCCTAAATTTTGAATTTCAAATAAATTCCAAACATTTATAGCATGCTGATAGTCTTCATTTGATATGTTTTCCCCTTTGAGTGAACTGTAAAATTTTTCTATACTAGGTAGTTGTTCCTCATCTAGTTTATCCCAACTATTTAGATGTTCATATGGGAATATAGCTTTATTTGTAACTAATATAAATTTCTCTTCTGAATCAAGCTCTTGTTATCAACTTTTCACTATCTGTTAGATAAGAAGCTAATTTTTCTAAACTGCTGTCCATAAAGCGGAAAGAGTCTATAAATCTGAAATTAATTTTTGTATTTTTTACGTATTTTGTAATATTTTGTTTATTGATAATAGCGATACAGAGCCTGGAATTTTTGTAGTTATTTCTTTTATAATAAAGTGTGCATCATACAAAATAAATTATGAAATACAACAGGTTTAGCATGTGAATTTGTATAATTTAAATTGCAATTTTGATTAGGGGCTCCTCTGTATTCTCCACTTAAATGTGAATGATCACGTACTTTTATGTTATGCAGAGTGAATACTTGATCGCAAATATGACATTTTTTACTATTTATAAAATTTATTTCTTCATTAGAAGTTAATTTCATCGGTTTAATATCTTTCATTATAATGTCAATTTGGTTCGCTGTATTGTTAAGTTCTTCAACAAACCAGTCAATGCAGTGTCTTCCACGGTAAATATTAAATTTTGAATATGAGTTATTGTATGAACATTTCATGTATTACGCAATACTAAACAGTACATGTTTCTGTGTATATAACGTATTTTTGCCATGTGCTTCTTCAATTTTTTCCAAAATTCTATATCAGCATATATATATATATATATATATATATATATATATATATATATATATATACCGGGTGTCCCAGCTCGACCGACACATGGGAGTTTTACATGGGAAATCAGTTACTTATGAATAGTATCTCCCCAGTGCAAGATATTAACCTGAAATTTTGTATACTTATCGGAGATTATTAATTCTATGGATCACACTTATTTGAAATATGCAATTTCGTCTGCAAGACGAGATTTATTAAATTATAAAATCATCATTTTCGTTCAGAATCAGTCAGCCATGGAAATAAAAGAAAATATTTATTTGACAGTTTAGTGAAGTATCACTGATTTTAATTCTTATTCCCTGTATTTTAATATTATTTAAGTTGAATTTAGTTTCTTTTTGTTAAATAATATATCAATATTACAAAAATATAAATATCTACAATGGCATGTCATTAACTGTCAGAACTGTCACCAAGATATTTTCTTTTATTTCCATGGCTGACTGATTTTGAACGAAAATGATGATTTTATAATTTAATAAATCTTGTCTTGCAGACGAAATTACATATTTCAAGTAACTGTAATCCATAGAAATAATATTCCCCAATAAGCATACAAAATTTCAAGTTAATATCTTGCACTGGGGAGATACTATTCATAATTAACTGATTTCCCATGTAAAACTCCCATGTGTCGGTCGAGCTGGGACACCCGGTATATATATATATATATATATATATATATATATATATATATATATATATATATATATATATATATATATATATACAGGGTGCGTCTGGGAAGACGCCCCCCCCTCCTTAACTTTTTTATTATGAGTAATAGAAAAAAAATGGCTCATATAAAAGTTTTATAATTTTACATATACTATTTGATGGCAGATGTAGATATTTTTTATAAAGTCAGGTTTACAAGATACGACTATCAACTTTTATTTTTCAAATGACAACCTATAATTATTTTAATAAAATAGAAACCGCCATTTTTTTCTCTTTTCAACGATGTATTAACTTTTATTAATGTATTTAAAAAATTTCGAGAAAAATGAGATCATTTAGAAATGTCAGAAATAATTTTTAAACAAATATCATAGGTGGCTATGTTTCTCGAAATCGGGTAAACATCCTTCTCAGTAAGTAACAAACAAATGTATACATTTTTGACATTAATTTAATTGTTTTACATTGTTACATTTTGTTTATTTTCATATAGCCACCTATAATATTTATTTAATAATTATTTCCAATATTTTTAAATATCTCATTTTCTCGAAAGATATTTTAAGCATAATTTAATTAAAAAAAAAGTAGAGCCGAGGTGGTCTCGATCCAGGTCTTGTAGATTATTTATATTATGAATCTGCCCTCTTATCCACTCGGCTATGGAGCATTTTATTTTTGACGTTTCTTATTCGAAAATATGAAGGATAACCTTCAAAATACAATTTATTTTATCAAATATTTCAGTTAGAAAAGGCCATATTACACAAAATTTGGTTTTATTAGATGCAAAATTAAGTAATCTAACTAACGATACCATATACACCCGATTTTATTTAGCGGGACAGATGGAAACAACAAAAAACTGTTGTCCCATGTTATTTCCCTATGTCAAGGTTTTCAGTATTCACCCTGTATAACAAATTAGGTTGTGAAATTGAAACCGATTTTCATAATCGAAAAGACCGTATGAAATATCTGAATCCCCAGACTCAGATAGTGATAACGTTCACGAAGAATAACATGTATAGCTGATTTATTTTAACTGGTATGTAATGTAAATATATTTTTTCTAATCAAATCAAATCTATATATATATATATATATATATATATATATATATATATATATATATATATATATATATATATAGGTAAGTATACATATGATATTCTAAGGCATTTAAGATGAAGTTAAAGATATTCTGCTAAATACATTTGTTTATGTATAATATCAAGCTTAACCATAAAACCCATATTTGAAATTATTGCCAACAATCTATAATTTTAAGAAAAAAGAATAAAGTTGCACTTAGACAAAAAAATGATGATTAATTTAGATAGTCATTATATATACCGGGTGTCCCAGCTCGACCGACACATGGGAGATTTACATAGGAAATCATTTAATTATGAATAGTATATATTTAAAGTTATTGTCAACCACTCTATAATTGTAAGCATAAAGTACAAAGTTTCACTTAGACAGAAAAATAATGATTAATTTAGATTGTCATTTTATATATAGGTAAGTATACGAGATATGATATTGTAAGGCATTTATGATGGAACTAATGATATTATGTTAAATACACTTGCTTGTGTATAATATTAAGATTATCTATACAACCCATATTTGAAATTGTTGCCAACAATATTACAAGCATAATTTATAAAGTTGCATTTAGACAGAAAAATGATGAATAATTTAGATTGTCATTTTATTTATATATAGGTAAGTAAATAAAGTTTTAAAGCCTTTAGGCTTTAAAAAAACTATTTTTATTTTTCAAACAGAAATAAAAATATACAGCAATTTTGGTGTTATAATGTTACGACTGACTGGCGATTGCCCGTCCGTACTTATACTAACACATTTATAATTTTTACATTATGCTTAGTTTGCTTAATTACTAAGAGGGGATGGACATGCGCAGTAGCTAAGTATGATTCTTATAATATAACATAATTCCTCCCTTGCAAGACTTTGCTATAACGCATGATTTTAAGCTAGAGGTTTTAAGTCAATTTCTTTTTCTTCGAGTTTTCCCTTTTTACAAGGATATTTCTTATATTTAAATAATATTTTACAAATACATATTAAAATAATTACAGCTTATAAAATGTGTATTACATAAGAATGGTAATTGTTGTTTAACTCAAGATTATTTATTTTCGGTAAAACGGCTATTGATTCTTTTATTTTTTCTACTTTTCTTAAATTCATTGTTCCATTTACTTTATTTTCATAATTTATTTCTATATTTTGAATTTGTATTTCTTTATATTGTTGATTAACAATTTCGAAAACATTTTTATTTATTTGACATTTTTCATTTGTTTTCATTTTAAAAATTCCTCTAATTTCTTTGTAGATATGTTTATACGAACAAATAATTTGTATTTGTTGTTTGTTAGGGCTAATTTTTTTTTTCTCTTTATTTACAATAATATTTACAACTGGCCTTATGAAGGCCAACCAGCAAATTTGATAAGGTTTACATAACATGTGAGAGGTAAGTTCCCAATGGAGCTTCCTCAATAAATGTACAAAAGTAATATTTATGGCATTAGCTAATTATAATAATTTAAATAAATTTGAGATCTTGTGGTTTTGTTCTTTTCAGTCTTCGGGGATCCTCTTCATTATTTAATAGGCTGGCTGCTAGCTCGTTCGGATGGATTTCTAGTTTATTTTCATGTTTTGTGGCGTATTTTCGTATTTGTTCATGGACGTATGGGATTTTAAAATCTTTGTGTAGTGTATGATTGTTAACATACCAGGGTGGGTCTATGATCATTCTGAGTGTTTTATTTTGGAATCTTTGTATGACGTTGGTATTGGATTTTTTTGCACGTCCCATAATTGGATTCCATACGTCCATATTGGTACAATTATGGCTTTGTATAGCAAAAGTTTGTTCTCTATGGATAGTTGAGACTTGCGGTTTAGTAGCCAGTACATTTTTCTGACTTTTAAGTCCAGATGTTTCCTCTTAGTTCTAACATGTTTTTGCCATGTCATTCTTTTATCAAGGGTCATTCCCAAGTAAGTCACTTCTTCTTTGGTTTCAATTTATTTGTTGTTTATTTTAATTTTCGGGCAGGTTATCTTTCTATTTGTGAAAACAATGTGAGTTGATTTGTTTTCATTGATATGTATTCTCCATTTATTAGCCTATACCGCAACTTCGTCCAAGGATTTCTGAAGGATTTTGGTTGCCTCTTTCGGGTCATTATGTGTGACTATGAAGGCCGTGTCGTCTGCGTAGGTAGCTGTTGTTACGTTTTCGTGACATGGTAGGTCGGCTGTGTAGATCTGGTATAATGTGGGACCCCAAACGCTGCCTTGAGGTACTCCGGCATCTATTTTGTGAATCTGGGAATATGCATTCTGGTAGTTTACTTGAAAGTATCGATCGTTCAGGTATGATTTTATTAGGAAGAAATATTGATCCGATAATTTAGATTTAATTTTGCAAAGCAGCCCAGTGTGCCAAACGCGGTCAAAGGCTTGACTTATGTCGATAAATGATGTATCGCTTATTTTTTTTTGTTCGAGGCTGTTTTCAATTTCGTGTACTATTCGGTGTACCTGTTGGATGGTAGAATGCTGTTCCCTAAACCCAAATTGATGTGATGGGATTATATTTTCTTCGTCTACAACCTCTTTTAGTCGTTTCATTAGTAACTTTTCAAATAATTTGGAAAGTAATGGGAGAAGTGATATTGGTCTGTAGGATGATACGAGATGTTCTGGTTTTCCTGGTTTGTGGATCATTATTATTAGCGCGAATTTCCACTGTACTGGAAAGTATAGTACTCTAAGGATTGCGTTGTATATGTGGGTCAGTAGCACGATAGTTTTTCTTGGAAGAGCTTTGAGTATTTTAGCATTTATGAGATCGTATTCCGGAGATTTGTTATTGTTTAAATAATTAATTTCGCGTTTGATTTCTTTGGGAGTAACGAGTCTAATTGGAGGAGATAACTGTAAAGGTGCTGTTAAAGTTTCTTCAAGATCTCTGTCTTCATCACGTGTTAAGTTGGAAGGGAAGGGTTGAAATACATTTGCGAGATGTTTTGCAAATTCTTCTGCTATATCGTTCTGTTCTCGTGCCTAAGTACTGTCTTCTTTTTTTATAGGTGTATTGTTGGGTGTCGGCCTTTTGAATTTTTTGGTTGCTTTCCAGAGGGAATAATCATTTTCTGGATATGCAGAGAGATTACGTAGGTAGTCTTCAAAAGTCTCGTTTTTTATTTTCTTTATCATACTTTTTATATTACTTGATAGACGATTTAACTTCCTTTTGTCATCTGGATGACGAGTCTGTTGCCAAGCTCGTCTGCCTTTTCTTTTTTCTGTGATTTGTTCTATCAGGGCTTTCGGATAGTTCGGGGTGTTATAATTATCTTTTGTGTCGTTGGGTGTTGAGTGCCATGCCGCATTTTGAATCAGACTAGTGAGGTATTCAACTGCTTCGTCTATGTCGTCAGTAGTCTTGAGAGGGATTTGTAGATTAGTATTGTCATGTAAGAGTTTTTGAAAAGTTTTCCAGTTAGTTTTCTTGTTGCATAGTGAAGATTTCTTGTCTTTTTTTATAATTGTTGAGCTCAGAGTAAGAATTATGGGTGAGTGATCAGATGTTAAGTCGAAGCTTGGTTCTACATGGGTATAATTTTGTGATATATTGTTTACAATAAAGAAGTCGAGTAGGTCCGGGATCTTATTAGTATCAGTAGGCCAGTATGTAGGTGTTCCTGTACTAATATGTCTGTATCCTTTCTCTAATAGTACTTTTCGTAGTTCCGTGCCTTTTGGGTTGTTTAATCTTGAGCCCCAATGGGTATGTTTCGAGTTAAAGTCACCCCCTGCAATAAATCTGCTTCCCAGTGAGGTGAAGTATTCTTCAAAGTCTTTCTTCTTTATTAAGTGTCTTGGGGGACAGTATACTGCAGATACGGTAAGAGATCCGTGAGAGTCTTTTATTTTGACATTTGTTGCTTGCAGATAGTTTTTCTTGAATTCTTCTACTTCGTAATGTTCAAGTGTTTCGCGTATTAAGATTGCTGTGCCCCCGTGTGCTGTTCCATCGGAATGATTTGTGCTGTATGTTTTATAGTTTTGAAGTTTTAAATAGTTCCTTTCTGTGAAGTGTGTTTCACTAATCATTATTATATCGATTTTGTTTAGTTTTAGGAATATTTCCGTTTCATTTTTGTGTTGTGTCAAACCATTGGCATTCCATAATGCTATTCTGGTTGTGTTTGACATTACTTTTTATTGACCAGTGTCGTGAGGAGGGTCAATATCATTGTATTTTGTTTCATTAGTTCATTAAACATGGATTCGAATTTATTCAGAAATGTAATCATGTAATTATCATTTTCTTTCTGATTTTGTTGATTGTTTTGCTCTTGATTGGTGTTGTTTGTTACGTTTGCGTAGCTTACGTTTTCTCTTATTTGGTAGCGTTGGTAGTTTGTTGTTTTTTGTTGACTAGTTTGGATCGGTTTGTTTCTCATTTTTTGTAGTTCTCTATAGGTGCTACAGCCTTTGTAATTAGCTGGATGAGGGCCTGATGTTAGGGCTAATGATTATTATATCATTTGTATTTCTGATTTGTTTAATATCGGTTTCCATACTTATGTAATGATACAGACAATTATCATCCTTTTTCTTATCTATTAAGTTAGAGATACATTTGCTTATTTCAAAATATTGTGTAACACACATATACTTATTTTCTATAAATATACAATTATTGGTTACATAATTTTCTTTACCCATTTTAAAAAACAATTTTTGATTTTCATTTATGGTTATTAGTTTTTGCTCTTCATTGTAAGTGGGAATGGGGCTGAATTGAAATAATAGATAGGATTGTTTTGAGAAATTTGGTATCGTGATTATAAAATAATTTTTTTTTTCGTATTTACAATGGGTTTCAATGAGTTCGTTAAAATTCCAAATATCTTTATTTTGGGTAATTTTTTTCAAATTATCATATGTGATAATGCTAGAATGTACTTTATGTAAGGAGCAGAAAGTTAAACTTACTTCTATTTGTTTACAGAATTCATTATGGTTTTTTATTATGAATATGAATTCAAATATTTGGTTATTTACTCCCATAATACTCTGCCAATCCTGATTTTTATCTAGTTTATTTATTATTGCTATTAATTTTTCCTGAAGAATTTCTTCGTTAATCTTTATATTTTCTAATTGTTGATTAAACTATTTGGAAATATTATTTGAAGTTTGTAAATTTAGTTCATTTTGTTCTTGTCACGTTATCTCATTACTTTGTATTTGTTCAAAAAGTTTATTATATTTTTCCTCGTCACTTGAATCTAAATTACCTGTAATCGCTTTAATAACAGATCCTAGACCGTTGACAAGACCTCGTTTAAATCTTTTATTATTTCTCAGAAATAGTTTTGTAACTTGATCTTTCAAGTCAACATAATTATATTTTAATATATTTAAAATATTTTGGAAGGCGTATTATTTATTCTCTAATTCTTTTTCAACTTTAATAAAAGTATTTGTAACCTTATCAGATGGATTCCGTTATTTTTGGAAATGTCTGTCAGTTGTCCGTGGCATAGTCTGTAACAGTAGTCGTTGTAATTTTTACAGTTTTATTCTATTTATTCGTACGTCCTTGTCACCGTGTTCGTCAGTAATTTTTATTTTTCCTAACAAGGGGTCGTAAGCTTTCGGAGAATATTTTTTGTACAAAGGTTTTTTAATTTTGCCAATTAATCTAGGATTTTGTTTAATAAATACATCTTGCTTAAATTGTAATGGGTTATCATTTTCTTTATATCTGCTTAATTTTTCGTTCATAATTCTAGTTTTTACTAATTCATTTACCGTATTAATGTTATCTTGATGTTCGTTTAAAGTTTGGTCGAGTGTAATATCTTGTTTGAAATATTTGTTCTGATCAGGTCCGAATAATATTTCGTTGGGTGTTAATTTGGTTGTATTATATTTTGTGTTGTTGTATGCTATTAGTGCGAGATCTACCTTTTGAATTAAACTTTGTTCTTTTATTCGGTCTTTTTGGTTAATCATTCGTAATGACTCTATTATTATAGAATGGAATCTTTCGATTGCATTACTCTATGGAATGTAGATGCAAATAAAATAAATATTAATTCTGTATCTTTTTAATAAATCTTGTAGCAGTGTATTTTTAAATTCTCCTCCGCTATCTGTTATTATCTTATCGGGTATTTTATAAATTTGGAGGTATTTAATTAATATATCACATATGGTTTTGGCTGTTTTATTAATAAGGAAATATGCTTGTGCGTGTTTTGAGAACTGGTCCATAATAGTTAAAAAGTATTTACTCTCTAATGTTAACAAATCTAAATTAATTATTTTGAAAGGTTTATCGGGGGTTGGAGTGACATTATCTGTTGCAGGTATCGGTTTTCTGTCATATTTGTTTAACTTACAAAACTCACATTTATTTATGTATTCTATAATATCTTTATTCATTCTTGGCCAATAATATATTTATTTTAAGTGCCTGAATAGTAGCATTTATTCCTCTATAGTTCGTTATACCATTGTGAAATTCGTGAATAATTTCCAATTGTATTTCCTCATGTTCAATGTCAGAAACTAATTTGTCAACTGCTATTATATCTATTGAATCTAAAGAAAAATTTTCTGATATGATTTTTGTTACCTTTTTATCAAGATCTTTATTAAACATAGCTAAATATCTAACTTTTGGTGCAATATACTTTTTAAAAAATTTTAGCGTTTCTTCCAAAAAATTATGTTCATAAACCGTTATATGTATTTTTGTTTTTTCTTATTAAATAATTTTGTAATTTGAATATTTATTGCTTGATTATGTGAGTCAAAAATTATTTGGTTATCTGCTATGTTTAAACCATTGTTTATATATTTAATTTCTGCTATAATATTCTCATTGTCAGAATGCACTGTGTTAATATCGTTTTGTTCGCTATTTGGTTGATCACTGACTTTTGTCAAATGGTAATTTTCTGGTAAACTAAAGACATTTATTTGAATATTAGTATCCTCAAATATTTTGTATAAATTTTGTTTTACATCTACCCACGCTAATCTATATAAATCACTGTCTAATTTAGGAATATTTATTTCGTGTAACTCATTCATTATTAAAAAGTCTCTTAATTCTTTTAATAACTTATCTAATTTTTTTATGGAGTGTCGATCGTAATGATTTTGTTTTGTTATTAAATGAATTATTATTTTATCACCTAATTTCTGTATAATTAAATGTTTATTCAATGAGTCGTAATTTTAGCAAAAAAATTTACTATCAAATTCTTCTGATATATTCTTTGCTAATCCTTCAGACATTTTAAAGTCGCATGCCACACAGTGTGCGATAATTTTTTTATCTAATATGTTCCCAGTAATATTTGTTATCTTCAGCTCGGGACGCTGTCTTGATAACAAGTCAGCGATAACATTTTGTTTCCCGTTTAGATATTCTATTTTAAAATTATACTCTCCTAATTCAATTTTCCAGCGCATTAATTTTTGATTCGGGTTTTTCATATTAAAAAGCAATACCAAAGGTTTGTGATCAGTTTTGATTTTAAATTTTCATCCGTATAAATATGGTCTAAAGTTTTATATTGCCCACACAATTGCTTTTAATTCTTTCTCTATTATTGAATAATTTTGTTCAGCTGAGTTTCAAGTTTTTGAAGCGTAACAGATAGGTCTTTCCTGGTTGTCATGTGTTTGTGTTAATAGGGCTCCGATTACATAGCCACAAACATCAGTGTAACAATGGGGGTTGACAACGATGAAGGCGATGAATGTTGTCATTTTTACTTCGAGGAGGACATGAAGATGCTAGATGATACTAACTGGTGATGACAGTTGAACCAGGATACCGACAACATGGCACACACATATTTGCTTCAAATAACTTTAAATTTATTTACATTATTTACAGCACAAAACGTTAATATAAAACCAAAACAAATACTACAGAGCTTATTTTCAGAGCTAGAAGCTCTGGCCTAAAGTCAGTCTGAACCATGTCAGATGACTGCTTACCGAGTCGTTAACTACATTACGACTATCAGCTTACCACTAAGACTCTAACTCCTAAGACTCTACTTACGACTATCGACTATACTATACTGACTGGGCTAACTCTACTAAATTAAATACTATTTATATCCTAAAAAGTGCTAGGGTTGGCAATGTAACTATTACGCACATCGCACGTGGATAAGTTTCAAAACGTTAATAGGTTATTAAACTTTACGAAATATAACTTGTCCACGGTGCATTTTTGTTAACGCGCAATTTATATTACGAAATCTATCAAACAATAATGATTTGGAATAATTCGTCAATTACTATTACATTACCACCCCTTAAAGATTTAATTATATCTTCGCAGAAGATATAATTAAATCCATTGTTCTGAATCTATGACTCGTGTTCATATTATTATAGTTGCTTAATCAGCAAAGACGGCCGTTGCTATTTGCTGAAGTCAGCATTTTGCTGACCTACCGACACCAGAGTCATAGACCTCAAAAACTATGACAAGCCGTAACAAGATAAAAAGCCTTGTCGTTTTTTCATCTTGTTGAATTCTTTGTTGAAGTCTGGGATTTGCAGTACTGATGATTCAGATATTATCTTCTTACTGTTTTCAAATGCAACACGATATTCGTGCTCATAAATGTCTATTTGCGAATTTTTCTCCAGACACCGGGTGAACGGTTTTCTTAATTCCGCGAAGTTTGGGATGAGTCTCTTGTACCATCCCAAGGTCCCTAAATATTGTTTTATTTCCTTTTTTGTCTTGGGAATGTTTAATTTTTTTATACTTTCAATTTTTCTTTCATCGTATTAAGTTCGTTTTCATTAATTAGATAGCCTAAATATTTAACTTCTGGTTGCAAAAATTCTGTTTTGTCTTTTTGAAATTTTAAATTTGCTTTAAGCAATTTTTCAAATACACGTTTGATATTAAGTAGATGTTCTTCTAGTGTTTTTCCAAAAAATATTATATCGTCCAAATATACGAGACAGATTTCATTAACCAATTCTCCTAAAGCCGTATTTATCATTCTCTGAGACGTTGCCGGGGCATTTTTAAGACCAAACAGCATTCTGCAATATTCATAGTGCACTGAAGGGATCGAAAAAGCTGTTTTTTCTCTTTCTGATTTATCCATGAGTATCTGGTGAAATCCGGAATGTAAATCTAACGTTTTAACGATTTTACCCATATGATCAAAAGTGTGTCAATATCTGGGATTGGGAATTTATCATCTTTTGTTCTCGCATTCATTTTCCTAAAATCAATGACCATTCTGGTTTTATTTTTATTAGATGCTTCTGCCTTTTTGGGGACTATCCAAATAGGTGATGACCAGGGGGAGTACGATTTTTGAATAACATTTTCTTCTAATAATTTATTTACATGTTATTCGATTTCTTTCTCGTACATTTGTAATAGTCGTTAGTTTTTTGTGTAAGTGGGTGTTTCGTCAGACATTATTATTTTATGTGTTAGGATGTTTGTGTGAGATAAGGGTTCACTTTCTTTTGGGAATAAATCTTCTTAATTTTTTAATAGTTCATCTAATTTTTGTTTTTCTATTGAATCCAAATGAGAGTTACGAATTTCTGTTGAATTTATTTCTCTTACATTAATTCCTTCTTTTAATTTGTAATGTTTTTCATTTATCGTTACATTATTATTTTTAAAATCTAATTTTATGTCGAGTATACAAAATGCTTCCATTCCAAATAATAAATTATAATTTTTGTGAAATTTGAATACATAACATTTGATTATTTTATTGTTCATTTTAATTTCAACATATTTATTGCAAGTAGATTTACCATTTACGGTTTTGAATGTCAATTTTGTATCAATTTGTTTTAATTTAAATTTTTCTACTAAATCTGGTTGTATTAAATTTATAGAAGATCCAGTATCAAAAAGTACATTAAAATAGCTTTGTTGTAATGAAGGTAAATCGTTAGTTAATGACGACATTATGTAATGTTCTCGTGTATAATTGTTTCTAAATCTAAAAAATCGTTTATTTGATCGATTTTTTGTTCGTCAGTCTTTTCATATTCGTCATAATCTGTTTGTTCTTCGCAATCTATATTATAATTTTGCCTAACATTTTGAAACGACATGGGTTGGGTCTGTCTTGTCTGAGTCGACATGGGTTGTTGGTTGAACTGTTGTGTAGTTTGCTCGCAGTTTTTTACATTTTGTTTGGATGCGAAAGGGGCATTATTTCTGTTGAAATTTGGTTTGAGATTTATAGGTTGTGAAGAAAAATAGTCAGCTGGGAATTTTTGCGGTGGTATTTTATTATTTGTTATATTTCTCAAAAGTGAGAAAGTGTGTTGAATTTGATTAAAGAAGTTAAATTCGTTTCTCAATAATAACTCGCATTATTCTAGGGTGTCAGATTACTTTACAATGAATGAACCTTTTATACTTGTAGGTAACAAAGATATGAAATGTCTAACCATTAATTTTTGTACTTCTTTTACGATTGCATTCTTTTGGTCTGTACTATATGCTGTCAAAAGTATTTTTGATTTGTAATGTAACAATTTTTCTAATATAAATTTTAGTGTAGTTTCAGAATTTGTTTTCAATTTACTGTACATTATATCTTGTAGTATAGTTTCTGCTGATAATCTGTCAGTGAAATTAGTTGTTAAAAATAATTTTTTCTACGACCACTGTTAAAAATAGTCTTTTTAACGGTTGCTTAGCAAATTAAAAATAACAGTTTATAACACAGTGAATACTTTTAAATCGTTGTCATTGACAACGTGTTAAAAGTAAAAAACAAATTTACTTTTAACACTTATGTTTCAGTTGTTCATAACAAATACATCATAAACTGTCATAAATGTCATTCTATAATGCTTAGTTTTTATTTACTAATACATAACTAGGGTCGTAGGAAAAATAGTGTATGATATTTGTGTTAAAAGTGATTTTATTTCGTTCGTGGGGTTTGTTACACTCGGCTTCGCCTCGTTTCAAATTTCCCCACTCACTCATAAAATGTCACTTTTAACACTTTTATCATAAATAACTATTAACTTTTCCTAATCTTGAATATTATTTTCAGACAGAAGTTCTGCTGCTTTATTTATTAATTTTGTTTTAACTATTCCAAACAAGTAAGTTTTTTGTAATAATGATAAGGCTAATGTGTTAGTTGTTGCATAGACTTCATCTACTGTTTTAGTGAAGTTACTGAGTAATTTAATATTTTCTTCATAGTGGGGTATTACATCTGTAAATGTTTTTAATTCTCCTAAAGTGATATTAGCCATTGTAATAACTTTTGAGAGTTTACTGGGTTTTAATTTTATTTGAATCGGATTAATTTCAGTTAATTCTATTTCGTGATCTTGATCTTAAAAATCCTCTGATTCTGATGAATTGTTACTCATTGATTGATTAACAATTTATGTGTATAATTGTTTACAAGAGTAAAAAATTATATATGACTTACTGAAATATGGTTAATAATATTGTCAGTTTGACGGACATCTCCGGAATCTAGTAGTCGTAGGTGTAGTTCTGCGGTGAGGGTGACTGCTGCCTTCGACGACGTGAACTGGTACTGATCAGCAAGTGCTCTTCCTTCTGATAAGAAGGTGGTCTGGTTACCGGAACAGCAAGTAGTCGATCTGGCCTGGTCTTTAAAGATGGGTCCTAGTTAGACCCTGATGGGCTTAGGTTGAAGCCGGTTCTTGTAGATTTTTTGAAGTTAAAATAAGACTTTTGAAAAAGTGCCACAGATAAAATTTTTGTTCTTAATTTTTCTGTGTTTTCAACATCCTACAGCTACTGCGCCAATTAAGTTTTAAAGCCTTTTAGTCTTTAAAAAAATATTTTTATTTTTTAAACACAAATAAAAATATACAGCAATTTGTTGTTAAAATGTTACGACTGACTGGCGATTGCCCGTCCGTACTTATTCTAAGACATTTATAATTTTTACATTATGCTTAGTTTGCTTAATTACTAAGAGGGGATGGTCATGCGCAGTAGCAAAGTATGATACTTATAATATAACATAATTTGTATACATATAATATTCTAAAGCATTTAGGATGGAATTGAGGATATTATGTTAAATACATTTAGTTGTGTATAATATCAAACTTAACCATTCAACTCATATTTGAAATTATTACCAATCACTCTATAATTATAATCATAAAGTATAAAGTAGGACTTAGACAGAAAAGTGATGATCGATTTAGATTGTCATTTTATATATAGGTAAGTATTCATATGATTAAAGAGCGGATTCTATGCAATTGCATGTGTTGTTTATATTAGGCATATCAACAAACTGTTTTCATATGTTCACGTTTCATCAAAAATTAATGCCAAATATCAAAAAAAAAATATGCATATTTTGCATTTAATGATACTTTATTGCATATTTTGATTTTTTTTGCATATTAGTGCATATTTTTAAGACTTTTTTCAAAACCAGAAATTAATGTTTGACAAATTTTGTTCTTTTTTGAAAACAGTTTATTACAAGAAATATAATTTTGATCGTACTTTTAACAGTGAGCATTTATATAAAATGTACTCATTGAAACCATTACAATCATATTTAATTTCTCGTCAGAATAAAAAAAAAGTGATTCTATCAGTGTTAGACCTGTTTAGAACTTAAGTAATTCTTATTTTGTAAGTAAGGTAAGTTAATAATATCTGTCACTAAAATTCGTATGTTTGGAAGTATAACAACAAATAGTAATGCCGAAAAAAATGCATTAAAAATATGAGGAGCATATAGCAACTTTCTCGTTAAAGATGACTTTTTTGATTTTTGTTTCAAAAAAGAGCTTTTGTAAATTTCAATATGAATATGAATTCGAGATTTTATTATTTTTGTTAGAATTACCTATGATATTTATTGTCTTCATACATTTCATGAAATGTTCCAAATAAAACACTGCATGTAAAAATAGAAATAAGAAAATGATATCAGTAAAACGAGCCTGATGACATTAGTTTTTTTGCATATTTTTATTGTAAAGTGCATATTTATAACTTTTTTGCATATATCATGCATATTTTGATGATTTTTTAATGCATATTGCATGCATATTTTGACACTTTTTTAGTGCATATAATCCGCTCTTTACATATGATATTCCAAGGCATTTAAAATAGCATTGAAGATATTATGTTAAATGAATTTGTTTGTGTATAATATCAAGCTTAATTATACCACTCATATTTGAATTATTGTCAACAATCTATAATTTTAAGCATAAAGTATAAAGTTGAAAGTAGAAAAATGACGATTAATTTAGATTGTCATTTTATATATATAGGTAAGTATACATATGATATTCTAAGGCATTTAGAATGGATTTGAAGATATAATGTTAAATATACTTATTTGTGTATAATTTCAAACATAACCATTCAACCCATATTTGAAATTATTGTCAACTACTTTATAATTATAATCAAAAAGTATAAAGTTGCACTTAGACAGAAAAATGATGATTAATTTAGATTGTCATTTTATATACAGGTAAGTATATATATATGATATTCTGAAGCATTTAATGGAATTAAAGATATTATGTTAAATTTATTAGTTTGTGTATCATATCAAATTGAACCATACAATTTTTATTTGAAGTTATTACCAACCACTTTATAATTATAAGCATAAAGTATAAAGTTGCACTTAGCCAGAAAAATGATGATTAATTTAGATTATCATTTTATTTATAGGTAAGTATACATATGATATTGTAAGGCATTTAAGATGGAATTAAAGATACTTTGTTAAATACATTTGTTTGTGTATAATATCAAGCTTAACCATACAACCAATATTTGAAGTAATTGACAACTAATTTATAATTATAAGCACAACGTAAAAAGTTGGACTTAGACAGAAAAATTATGACTAATTTATATTGTCAGTTAACATATAGGTTAGTACATATATGACATTCTACGATATTTAAGATTGAATTTAAGATATTATGTTAAATACATTTAATTGTGTATAATATCAAGCTTAACCATTTAACATATATTTAAAATTATTGCCAACCACTCTATAATTATAAGCTGTGACGAAGTGTCACTAACCTGGTTTCCTTTTTGCAACCACGTGCACTCCCGCTTACTCAACCGACACCGTTCCGTCATCTGTTCATCCAATCAGCATCATATCAAGCCTTCCAAACTACGGGGAGGCTGTTCAAGCCGTTTTTTTCACCAAGCACATGGTCTAACCTAACTCCGAGACCACGTGCCCGGACAAGTGACAGTTCCAGATTCACCAAAAAACCATGCTCATAAAACATCACCCCGTTACCAATAATCATACTCACATTAAACATCTCTGCGTAAAATGTATATTTTCACAATTATACAACTCTACAGAAAGCTGTCAAAGACACCACCAAGGCGCCACTGTGCAGATGCGGCAAATATCCGTACTTCCGAACGAAGCCGAGATTCAAATGTTCAAATAATTTAAATAAAATTTGTGACATATTCTAAAATAACATAAAATGTAATATATTACTTTGTAAAACACAGGGAAGTCAAACAACGACATTTAGAATAAAATAAAATTTTATTAAACAGAAATAACAATATTCTCTCCATTTTTGTCGTACAATTGGTTTAAACGAGTTTAATTAGTAATCGGGGTATAAATCCAGCCTCCGGGGCTGAGCATGATCACTTGTTTACTAGCTTCTGATAGCGACCTAAACTGAGTTTACTAACGACAACTGCGATTTATCTCTGAGACACATAGATCTACCGACCAACCTTTTGTAGGTAAGACCGTATTACCGTCCTGACCGCTAACCCCGACGAGTAGAACTTTAAGCTGGCGTTCAGTTTGGTGATACTCGTCGTCCTGACTCCGACCGTTGACCACCACGACGATACCACCTGAAGCTGGCATCCAGTTTGGTAGTATTCTTCTTCCTGACACGACCGCGACCCATTCCTACAGTACAGCCTCAAGCTGGTATCTGGTTTGGTTGTACTTCCTTTCAGACCGTGATAGATTCAGACCGCGACTACGACCGTGACTTCCCAGCGTTAACGTCGTACGGAACTGAAGGATCTACAATAAAAAGTTGTTTTTTTAGTAATTCTGGGTTTTAGTGTTATCACCCTGGCCTAACCGACCTAGAGCTCCCGTGGCACATTATTTTTCTTTCAGGACCCGCTGATTGGCACCCGAGAAAAACCCGACGTCCTGGAGAAAAACCACGACATCACGGTCCGACAAGTAGCAGCGGCCCAAGTGAACGTCACAAAGCATAAGGTATAAAGTTGGACATAGACAAAAAAGATGATTAATTTAAATTGTTATTTTATTTATAGGTAAGTATAAATATGATATTGTAAGGCATTTAAGATGGAATTGAAGATATTATGTTAAATACATTTGTTTGTGTATAATATGAAGCTTAACCTTTTAACCTATATTTAAAATTATTGCCATCAATCTATAATTTTAAGTATAAAATTGGACTTAAACAGAAAAATGATGATTAAATTAGAACAAATGTATTTAACAAAATATCTTCTATTTCATCCTAAATGCCTTACAAAATCATATGTTTACTTACCTAAATATAAAATAACAATCTAAATTATTTACCATTTTTTTTTTCTCCAACATTATACATTATGCATATAATTATAGAGTGGTTGGCAATAATTTCATATATTAGTTGAATGGATTAGCTTGATATTATACACAATCAAATGTATTTAACATTTTCAATGCAATCTTAAATGCATCCTTTGTATACTTACCTATATATAAAATGACTAATATATTTAATCATCATTCATCTGTATAAGTGCAACTTTATACATTATGCTTATAATGATAGAGTGGTTAGCAATACCTTCAAATATAGTTTATAAGGTTAGGCTAAATTTATACACACACATATGTATTTAATATAATTTCTTCAATTCCAACTTAAATGTCTTACAATATCAAATGTATACTAACTTATATGTAAAATGACAATCTAATTTAATTAACATTTTTATACTTTATACTTTATGCTTATAATTATAAAATGGTTAGCAATAATTTTACATATGGGTTGTATATTTAAGTTTGATATTATACACAAACAAATGTATTTGACATAATATCTTTTATTTCATCTTAAATGCCTTACAATATTTTATGTTTTCTTACCTATATATAAAATGACAATCTAAGTTAATCATCATTTTTCTGTCTAAATGCAACTTTATACTTTATGCTTAAAATTATAGATTGTTGGCAATAATTTTAAATATGGGTTGTATGGTTAAGCTTGAGATTATACACAAACAAATGTATTTAACATAATATCATCTATTCCATATTAAATGTCTTACAATATCATATATATATACTAACCTATAATAATAATAATATAATAGCACTACAGGCCAAGTTGGCCCATGGCTTGGTTTATAAAATTTCGCCATTGCACTCTGTTTAGAGCTTTCACTTCCCAGTTTTTGATTTTTAATAGTTCAATGTCTTTTTGCACTTCAGTTTTCCACGTATTCCTTGGTCTTTCTCTTTTTCTACCCGTACTCACTCCACCTTCAAAAAAACTTCTTACTGTTCTGTCCCTTGGAAGTCTTTTTAAATGCCCCAACCATCGCAACCTTTGACACCTAATCACTGTGACTATACCGGGTTCACCATAAATGTCCATGACTTCATTATTTGTTCTTCTGAACCACCTATCGTCAACCTTTAGTCCCCCCAAAATTTTTCTTAATATTTTCCTCTCCCACACTTCAAGCTTATTCTTAACACTTTGATTTAACACCCACGACTCACAGCCATATATCACTGTTGGCCTTATGATCGTTTTCTTTCTAATTTTTTAAACACGCCTTTCATTTCTTTTTTAGATCTGGTAAGAACAGCTATATCATCGGCGTATGCCAAGATGTGGTGTCTGTGTTGGTATATTGTTCCTTTAGTATGTAATCTACTTTTTCTCATTATCCACTCTAAAACCAGATTAAACAAAATAGGCGAGAGGGGGTCCCCCTGTCTTAGACCTCTTGTTACCGTAAAGCTAGTGAAGTATCTCCGTCAATTAGCACTTTGCATTTTATATTCGACTGCGTCATTTTGACTAATTTTATCAATTTTGCAAGTATCTGAAATTCTTCCATTATACTGTACAATTGTGTCTTATTCACCGTGTGGTAAGCCCGTTTAAAGTCGATAAAAAGCATATGGATCGCCAAATTATGATTATAGCTGTTCTCCATTATTTGCTTTATGGTGAAAACTTGGTCAGTCGTGGATCTATTCACTCTAAACCCGGCTTGGTATTCTCCTAAATTTAGTTCGATTGCCTGTTTTAATCTGTTTCTCAAACAGGTTGCCAATACTTTATCCATTACATCCAACAGGGCTATGCCTCTATAGTTACTACAAAGAGATCTGTCACCTTTTTTATGCAGCGGATAAATCTGGGACTCCTTCCAACTCTCAGGCATTTCTTCAGTTTCCCACACCTGTTCTATGATATTATGAATTTGCAGTGGTAATGCTTCACCTCCTACTTTATATATCTTCGCTATGATTCCATTTTCGCCAGGGCTTTTCCTATTTTGTTGTTGGTGTGTTTGTGTTTGTTGCCGTATTTATAATTCTGCCTATCCCTATAGTACTAATGTTTTCTTGATTATATTCTTCCTCTTGCCCTGTATTTCCTTCGTTTAATACTTCTCGGAAATATTCTTCCCATCTCTCTATTTTTTCTCTTCCTGTTACCAACTGTCCGTCTTTATTCCTACAGTATATTTGTTCCTGTTTGAAACTATTATGGCTATTTTTAATATCTTGGTAAAAATTCCTTATCTCTTTGTTTCTGTAGTTTTCTTCTAAAGTTATCAGCTTTTCCTGCAACATTTTTCTCTTTTTCTCCCTACAAAGTGCCTTAACCTTTTTCCTTTCGTTTAAATATTCACTTTTGTTTTGTTCATTTGGGTTATTGAGTAAATTTAATCTTGCCTTATTTCGTCTTTCAACGGCTTCTTCACATTCTTTATCGAACCATTTCTTTTTATCCCGTCTATATTTTTTACTTTCCATCTCTTTTGATACTTCTTGAATTATTTGTTCGGTTTTCTCCCATTTATCATTTACAGTTTTTAAACTTTTTACTTTATCTATTCTATTTTCTAACTTGCTTTTGTAACGCTTCAGAACTTCTTCTTTCTGTAAAACATCAACATTGATTTTCTTCCTTCTTTTTATTTTTCTTTCACTGTGTGTAGGCATATCTTGCCGTATTTTTATTTCTAGCATAAAATGGTCAGAGTTGGCATCTGCTCCTCTTCGCGTTTTCACGTTTTTTATTATTTTTCTGTGCTTATTTTCGACCAAAACATGGTCAATTTGGTTACACACTCTTCCATTGGGTGCTAGCCACGTTCCTTTATGAATATCTTTTCTTTGAAAGTGTGTGCTCATAATTTGCATTTGTTGTTCTATCGCAAATTGAATTAGCAGTAGTCCATTCTCATTAGATTTTTTATGCTTACTAAAGCCACCTGTTACATACTTATATATTGCTTCATTTCCAACCTGAGCATTTAAGTCGCCTATTATCATTTTAATGTCATATCTTGGAATAGAATTTAGTAGGTTTAATAGTTCTTCATATAATTTACTTTTCGTTTCTTCATCTTTGTCATTTGATTCGGCATGTACATTAATAATGCTTATTTTCCTATTTATACCTCTGATTCTTATTTGACATAATCTTTCCGTAACTGGGGTAAAATTAACGACTGCTTCTTTCAAGTTTTTATGTATCATGATACTTGTTCCCAAATATTTCGTTTCCCAACCACTGTTGAAAATTATATAATCTCCTATTTCAGTCATATTATTACCCTTCTGTTTCGTTTCCTGCAATACACCTATATCTACCTCATATTTTTTAAATACCGATACTAAATTTATATATGCCCCTTCTTCGTTTGTGCCCTGCAAATTCCATGATACTATTTTTAGTTTCTTATTCCTATTTAAGTTATTTTCCGTTCGTAGTCCATTGATATGTCGATTCGTTTCCGTATTCTCCATTATTTGGATTTCTATTGCCCGTTTTTTGGAGGTTGTGTTTCTTCCAGGATTCCCAGCGTTTCCAGTTCCTCGTTCCAAAAATACACTTTTTTATCTATTATTAGTTTGTTATGTAATAGTTTGATTTCTTTTCCTTCTGCTTTTTCTTCCTTGGCCTTTTTCCTGAATGCAGCTTGCATTTTCCGCTGTTTTTGTGTGTAGTCATTATCAATGAATATTTCCTTACCTTTTAATTTACTTTTGTTTTTCATAATTTCTACTTTATGTTCGAAATCATCTACTTCTGCTAAAATTATTGGTTTAGAATCTCTTTTTTGATTTATTATTGTGGCGGATTTTACTTTGTATGGAACTTTTAATTTATTTTCAAGCAACATATCAACTGCTTCTTTCGGCTTTATTCCTTCCAAATCTAATCCACGAATTATTATATTTTTCTTTCTGCTTTTTATGTCGTTACCCTCTACTTGTTTACTTAATTTTTGTATTTCTTGCCTTAGCACTGTTCTTTCCTCTTGCCATCTGGCCTCTTTTATTTCTAGTTCTTTTTTTAAAGTATTAATCGTTTCATTATTTTTATTTATTTCCTTTTTTAGCTCTTTATGGTTCTTATCCATTTTTTCCTCCATATGTTTACAGGATCCAGCAATACCTTTTATCATTTCCTTTAGTTCGTCCATTTCCGCTATATTTGTTGTTTCCTCTGATTGTGGTAATACTTGAACGGCCCTTTTCGGATATCTAAATGTTTTGCGGCTTTTTCTGAAAATGTCTTCGGGTTCGTCTTCTCTTCTTCTTTTTTCAGTAGAGTCACTACGATTTCTAAAATCTTGGCTCATACCTTTTGGGCAAGTGCGGCCCTGTGCCCACTGACCACTGTCCACTAGCGCGCGTGTCACAAAGAAGCAGCTGAGCTGCCTGTCGTGCGTTACCTTGCGCAAGGTCACTTAAGTCACTTTTCGTATACACTTTTTTATACAATATTTTTAACTAGTTTTTCTTTAAATGTCCCACTGAATCTTTATTACACACAGTCACTAATGCACTTTTGTCTGTTATACTGAAACTTGTGTTTAAATGCACTCAGTAATTCCTTTGAAAATCGGTTTATTCACTGGAGTTCACTTAAGCATGTGTATTATCACACTGAGTCACATCAACATTCCCCTAACTAACCTATATGTAAAATAATAATCTAAATTAATCATCATTTTACTGTCTAAGTCTATCTATATACTTTATGCTTATAATTATAGAGCAGTTGGTTATAACTTCAAATATTGGTTGTATGGTTATGCTTGATATTACACACAAATAAATGTATTTAACATAATTTCTTCAATTCCATCTTAATTGCCTTACTTTATCATATATATAGTTAACTATATATAAAATGACAATCTAAATTAACCAATTTTTCTGTCTAAGTCCAACTTCATACTATAGGCTTAATAATATAGATTGCTGGCAATAATTTTGAATATGGGTTGAATAATTAAGCTTGATATTATACACAAAAAAATGTATTTAACATAATTTCTTTTATTCCATCCTAAATGCCTTACAATATCATATGTATACTTACCTATATATATATATATATATATATATATATATATATATATATATATGAAAATTTAAATTAAACATTATTCTTCTGTCTAAGTGCAACTTTATACTTTTTCTTATAATTATAGAGTGGTGGTCAATAACTTCAAATATGGGTTGAATAGTTAAGCTTGAAATTATACACAAAAAATGTATTTAACATAATATATTCTATTCCATATTAAATGTCTTACAATATCATATGTATACTAACCTATATGTAAAATAACAATCTAAATTAATAATCATTTTACTGTCTAAGTCGATGTATATACTTTATGCTTATAATTATAGAGCAACTGGTTATAACTTCAAATATTGGTTGTATGGTTAAGTTTGATATTATACACAAATAAATGTATTTAACATTATTTTCAATATCATCTTAAATGCATTATATTATCATATGTATAGTTATCTATACAGGGTGAGTCTGGGAAGACGCCCCCCCTCTTAACTTTTTTATTATAAGTAATAGAAAAAAATGGCTCATATAAAAGTTTTATAATTTTACATATACTATTTGATGGCACATGTAGATATTTTTTATAAAGTCAGGTTTACAAGATACGACTATCAACTTTTATTTTTCAAATGACAACCTATAATTATTTTAATAAAATAGAAACCGCCATTTTTTTCTCAGCTTCTGCGCGACGCGTTTCGATATGTATAATAAGCAACGGCTTGGCCAACGTCTTAAGGATCTCAGCATAAGTCTTATGGATGGTAGGTACACCCAAAATGATGACTCATCTCTTGCGCAAGTTTTAATTTCGTGCATTGCAGTTTGTAATTATTTAATTACTCACTAATTGATTTAATTTTATGCACCCTAATACCGTACTTTGTATGATTCATTTTTTCAATTAAGCACTCATCACTGTGAAAACATCTGTTTATGGATATAGGAATGGGTTTTGTAAGTTTTTCGCGCATTGCAGTTTATAATTATTTAATTACTCACTAATTGATTTAATTTCATGCGCCCAATAACGAACTTTGTATGAATCATTTTTTCAATTAAGCACTTATAACTGTGAAAACATCTGTTTATGGATATAGGAATGGGTTGTGTAGGTTTTTTTTCAAAAATTAGAACAATTTTTATTATATTCTTTATTTATTTAAAAAGTATATTACACAGTTCATTACATAAAATATTAAACTATTATCTTATACTTATGAACTAAAACTATAGCCATGTGGATAGGTATCGGGAAAAAGATAGTTAATAATTCTTTTGTCATCATATGCACTTAACGCTAATTTATTTTGTTTAACAGTATATACATTTTGTTCGTTAGATGAAATCAATGTTTAGGATTTAACTACAGATTTATTATTGAAAAGACAGTTAAAATAATCATTAAAAGTTTTACTTTTCATCGTAGCTTTTGTGACTACTTTAGCTTTCATACTTACTTCAGGTTTAATACTATTTCGAGTTTTGTAAGCATACATTTTGCTCGAAGTCCGATGAAATGTCTCATTATACTACTATTATTTTCATCCTTCATTAGACCGATAACTTTTTTATTAGCCAAAGGTATGTCATAAATATTATCTAAAGGATAATCGGAAGTGTCAAATTAATGTATATCTCTTTTTATAATTTCGTAAATGTTAACATTTTTGAAGAAATAAATTAAATTGTCCGTATCAGTATAACAAAGTTCAGCATTTTGATTGAAATTTTGTTTTATGTAATTGTAGTGAAAATCATAAATATAAGTTTTAGAAATATCTAAAATCGAAAATCCAACGTAAATAGGTTTATTGAACACTACTGACTTTTTATTCATTTCTACAATTATTAAATCTTCGTCTAATATTGTACAGCTGTGAAAATTGGGCTTAGCTATAAGATTTTTTGCTCCATGTCTACCGTCATATAGAGTCACTACCCTGACATCTTTATGTTTTTTGTGTTTTCCATGGTTTTTCCGAAGATTGCATTATTCATTAACTTGAAATAATTCTTTTGAAATTCATTATTTGATTTTTTCCTTAACTCAGTATTTAGATCAATGTAAGACTTCAACGAGGAGCTCTGTTTAAATTTTAGAATTCTATGAATTTGCCGTATTTGCAATCCTAAATTTATGCATTGTTTTAAATGTTTGTAATGAATTACGTAGTTCTTTTTGTTATATAAGTTAGCAATTAGTTTGGATTGCTTCGATGTAGGTGGTGTATAATTTTCAGGCCACAAAGGCAAATCTTTGTGTATCTCATGCAAGTCTTTGGGATAATCTAAATCCACTTCGAAAATGTAACCGATGTCAGAATTTTCTGAAATGTTTATTATATTATAATATTCAGATTTACCAACCCAGCTAAATTCTCCATAAGGCAGATATTGACTAATTGTAGCGCAATACAAATAGATAACATCAAAATACATAACATAAGAATCATCTTTCTCAGCATCGTATAAATCATTCATATATTTATTATTAGCCTCTGCTTATCGTTTTGAACATTGATCTAGTCCACTGCGAATTCCTTTTTCAATAAACAATAATTTCTCTACATCGGTTAACAGTTCAAGCGTTACATTTGTGTATTTTAACATTGCATCAAACGACAAAGCAGGGGCGGTATAATAATATAGAGCATCCAATTTATATGTTTCCAAACAGTTAATTCTAAAATTTTCAAATACATCTGCTAATAAATGAACATCCGTTGCTAGATACAGATCAGAATATTCCCCTAAAGTATTTAAATTGAAAATTTTCCTCACTTGTTCAGCGTGTGCGTAATCATTGTCACTGATATTTTCATTTTTTAACGAACTGTAAAAGTGACACTGACTGGGTAGACAAGTTTCTTCAAATTTATCCCAGTTATCAAGGTACTCGTACGGAAAAACTCCTTTCCTAGATAATAATTTAAACTTATTTAAGTCTTTACAAAAATTTTGGGTTATAGGCTTTTCATGATCTTTGAGATACGATTATAATTTGTCAATTGAGCTTGACATAAAGCGAAATGAATCGATGAATCTATAATTTATTTTTGTATCTTTAACGTATTTAGTAAAGGATATGTACCGTTCTTTATTAATTGGAAGTAATGACACTTGCCCAGGAAAACGTTTGGCCACGTTTTTAATAATGAAATGTCCATCATAATTACTGAGGTTATGAAAGACAACTGGAATTGTATGTGACTTTCTAAAATTTAAATTACAGGACTGATGTGCAGCGCCGCGAAATGCTTCTGTAAAGTGATTGTGATCACGAACTTTGATGTCTGACAATAAAAATTTCTTTCTACATATATGACATAATTTCGAGTTTAAATAGTCAGCTTCTTCTTTTTTAGTCATATTCATTGGTATTGGGCTTTGAAATTTTTCATCTATGAATTGTGCTAATGTGTAAAGTTCATTTAGAAACCAATCAATACAATTTTTACTTCTATTTAATTTGAAATATGACAGTGAATTATCATATGAACATTTTAAATAATATGCAATGCTACTCGGAATATGCTCATGAATTTTAGTAGTATTTTTATTTTGTAAGTCTTTAGTCTTTTGTAATATGGATTCTATGTCAGCATATATTACAAAAGGCACAGTATCCTGATAATGAAAATTTTTGAATTTTAAATATTTATTTTCTTCAGTAGGCAATTCAACTCGACATTTATTCATTAATTTACAGTCAGCAGCATGCTTGTCAAAAATAATTTGTGTATTGAAATGATTTAAACATCGGTCACATAAAATTAATTTTCCATTATGATTTGAAATTTGTTTACTTAAGAGTCTTGATAAATTTTTTATCCACATAAAATGGTATTTAGTATTATTCTTTACAGTTTTTATAATTTCATCCACTTCCATATCGTCAACCTCATCACAGTTTTCATACATCATTAACAAATGAATAAATTTATTAGTTTCCAATTTGGATAAATATATTGGTACGACCTGATTTTTTTCTTTACCAATTGTTTCTAAAGTGTAGACATTAGTAGATAAATTATTCATTTCTTCAAATTTTGGAATATTTTTTAATTGAATTGGAAAATGAATACCGTCAAATTTAAGCACTTTACTAAAGTGTGATATTCGATTTGGATTTCGATCTGCAGGATGCAAT
Source organism: Stenolophus ochropezus (assembly GCA_035578165.1). Classification (NCBI taxonomy): domain Eukaryota; kingdom Metazoa; phylum Arthropoda; class Insecta; order Coleoptera; family Carabidae; genus Stenolophus; species Stenolophus ochropezus. Next base: position 20,153,711 of record JAQOWZ010000016.1, read on the forward strand.
GCAGAAACTACAACCCACAAAAAACAATAGTCATCTTTATTTTTTATATTGATAACATCTTGTTTACGTTTAATATCAAGCGGTAATTCAATGTATGATCCACAAAGAATAGGTGTATATAATGTGTTCCTGAATCTCCCAGGCGGAGCATAGGGCAACCGAACACACCGAGCTGCAGTTCTGACTGCCGTACTGTCGGTTGTTTCATTTGCCAGTGCTACTTCTATTTAAGATGTATAGATGGCAAGTCTATAGCATCCGAGTGTGATACACAAGTAGCTGTGTTTTTTATTTTACGACAAATCACACGTTGTCGGTCGCTGGGACTTAAACTGAGGATCTCAGGTTCGTATGACGTCACAGCGAGCTAGAGATGTGCGCTAGCTCGCTCAGCCATCCAGCCGACAAGAATAGGTGTATACTTATTAATATTTATTTTTAAGTGTAAAATTTCATATAGACTCCAACCGGAATCACGTTCTTGAAACTCTGATAATTTTGCTATAATTTTATTAATATGTTCACTGAACCATTCTTTAATATTTGTTGTTTTTGTTATTATGCTATTGGCTGTATTAAAATATTTAATTTCTAATGCACCTGTTTTAGGCATTATGAAATCAGCGCTGAAAACAAGATTAACTTTTAAATTTGACAATTTTAAAGCTTCTTTAATTTTGTTTGAGAATATTCTATAGCATTTATTTAGAAATAATGATGGATCTTTATAATTTAAATTTACAATAATCCCCGTACGTATTCGAGACCCGAAACATGATTCTAAATCTTGCCAAATTAATTGTTTTTGGAATCCTGCACCATGAATACCACTTTTCGTTCGTTTTAATTTTTCACGGTAAAATTTGAATAAAGCCAAATTAGATTCTAGTTGAAATAAGTTACCATTATTTTCATTATTTTGCTTTATAGCTCGGCGAATTAATAATATGAATTTATTAATATGCTTTAGCCAGCGAATATATTCATAGTATGTTTTTAAAATTTTGATTCCGTCAACGAGTACCTTTAATGCTTTTGTGCTTAGTTTAGCAACGCTCAACATTGCGGTCTGTATTAATCAGCAACGGGAAAATTCAACCATTACACGCATGCGCATAAATAGACCCTCATATCATCTGGCCAGGGTTTTATAAATAAAAAGCATGGAATTATTGTAAAACATTTATTTTACAAGAGAAAAATACATTAAATATTTTTATTATTATATATTACTAATAATATTTGTTAATGGATTATAGTTAATTATTCTATCATGTATAATTAAACAATAGGCGGCTGTATTATCAGGTATGTTTTCATTTGTTTCAAATTCCAACCTGATATCAACATTACCCGATTTCAACGTCTCACTCTGATGTGAACAATCTATTACTGCTAGGGGTGCAGTAGTTAAAAACTCGTTAGGTGTGAATATAGGTTCACATGGTCGCTCATAGTAAGACAATTGGAACTGAGTGTACATGTCATACAGCATTGCCCAATGATTATTTTTAAAGTTTAAATTCAAATTATCGTACGGATACATATCTGAATTTAAATATAACTTAATATTAGTTAAGTTACAATGATCAAATTTACTCATATCTTTATTTAATTTATTTTTTCGATCAGTTTGGAATCCCACGATGACGTAACGCGGTGTTTCTAATTGAGTAGTCGTTTTAATTGGCCAGGTATGTCTCTGTGTTTTTTGTAGTAGTGGATATTCATGAAGCTCCCAGCTGCGGAATGCTATCTCCAAATTAACACTTTTCTCCATATACTTCATTAGCATTAATCGTTCGGCATCAGCTACAGATATATGTGGAATCTTCCAATGAACTTTACTTAATTCAATCTTCATATCTTCGCTTGCTGTACTATTCTCAATCGCATTCATGTCTGTGCTGCTTCGAATGAGGACTAACTCTTGTTGTAAATTTAAAATATTTTTTTTGAAATCTTCACAGAATCCCAGGAGCATGTTTAATGGAATACATATGTTAAAATTGCCCTCGTTATCAATTATATGTTTCGTATTATCAGTCAAAGGTCACCAACCAGCAATTTGTAATCGTTTGCTTTCATTTGTGTTATAAGAAACATAACCTTTCATACAAGAAGTTAGGCCTGGATTTCGAACTCTATCTATAACTATACCACCAATTTCATACCGAATTTCGCTGAACAAGAAAGCAAATGCATTGTTGACTAATTTAGTTGTTTTGGATGGTTTGTCGTCATGTGTGAGAAGTTTACCCTCAATATAGAGTAAACTATTCCACGGAAGAGTGTAAAGATCTTGTTGCTGTATAGGTATGCGAATTTCATCGTTATTATTTAAAGTCGTAGATGCATACGGTTGATGTGTGTGTTTTTCCGCATGACTGATTGAATCGTCAAATAAAGCCTTTTCTGATACATTCAGTATATTAACATTCATTCTGATGATAGCAAAGAATAAATTTTTTTGATTTTTTAAATTGTATTCCTATCCAAATAATAACAGCCCTGAGACGTTTTTTACGTTTGCTTTTATCCAGATCGAATTTTGAGACCAATTGATTTCAGAAATTGATAATTGAGAGGTGTTAACTCTCTAACAATCTTCTTACTAATGACATTATTACTGACTCGCGGCAAATTTATATGTTTGCAGATTACATGATTAAATTTGATCCCCATTTTTTTCTTAAGATGTAGTCTTACCGTGATGACTTCACCTCTAAAATTAATCAAATTTCCATCTTGATCTACTATTTTAAGGGTTAAGTGGTTTATAATATGCGTGTTGATTGGTAGATAGATTATTTGATTTGGGGCTTCTATAATTTTAAACCCTGGCGGGACGCTCGGCGAAAATTCATGAAGTATATGAACATGTTTACTGTTAGAATACGAATTTGTAGTTATGCTACACTCAATGCATATTGCATTTACTTTAATAATAGACACTGGGTTATCAGATTCATGTGCTATATTAGATATTAATTTACGTGGTCGAAAGCCCAAAATATTACCAATAGAATCGCTTGGTTCAAAATTTACAACCTTGTTACTTTTAATTTCACACTTAAGAGTATTATTATTGGCTATTATGTCTAACTGAGTATCTGCATCTAACTTGCTGATTATGAATTTATTTACGTCATCAATTTCATAAGAACCTTCTAGAATTGTAATAACATTATTGCCAATATAAAATTTATTATTTTGATTATCAATGTTTGGTATAGCATTATATACTTCAAAATTAATTAAGCCAAGAACATGGTCATCGTCAAGTACAATCGGTGGATGGAAAGTTTGAGTTATAGTAGAATAATCACCAAATAGGGTAAATGTGTATGACATGATGGTTCAATGAAGACTAAAAAGTTTTTAATTATGTTCGTATAAAAACGCCAAACACAAATGACCACATCTTACACTGTTATTACGTTGGTATCTATCATAAATGTAGTGTATTGAACATCCATTTCCGAAATAATTAATCAGTTCTTTTGGCGGCGCGAGGTTTCCATAACTGTCAAAGTATGTAACTAAATTATTATGTTTTTTGTATGCAACCCAATGTGATCCTGACCCGTTACTGTTATCCAAATTAACGATTGCATACTCATTACGATTCACTTTCTTAGGTAGATTATTTCTCATGAAAATTCCTCTAAAATATGGCAGTTTTAATTGTTTAGCATATTTCTGAAGATCGAGATTAGTTAAAGCCCGCGTTGGTAATTTTATTGGTAGTTTTTTGATTGATTTAAATATAGACCGAGCCCCTTTCAGTACGGCTTTAGGTATAGAACCTTTCCCATGGCAATAGCTTCCATCATTTTGTTATGTCGCTCGGATTCTTTTAATTGTTTAGCGGCAGCACGGGCGTCATTCACGGCCTTGGCAATACCTGCTGCCCCGCCTCCTAACGCACCAAAAGCACTCAAACCGGAAAATATCGGAATCAGTGGTAGAAACCCACCTGTTTTCGGAACAGATATAACACGAGGACTGTTAATTTTTCTTTTAATTCTTTTGATGGAACGTAATGCAATTTTGGCTGATTTATTTATGTCTGAACCAGTATTGCTTGATTTTATAGCCTTACGCGCGCGACTCACAACCTTGCGAAATGGCAAACTTGATGTTTTCGGAACTTTCATAGGAAGTACTTAAAAAGACACACGTCTTACTCACTCAACAGTTGGTGGCTAACTGTCTTCGTGTCACTTTCACTCTGCTATTTATAGTATGCAGACAATTAAACAAAATAATAATCTTGTTGTGAAAAATTATGATTTTGAAAATCATAACAAAAATCGAAGGCACAGTACATTGTTGCCAGATATATTAAGGTGCATTATAGCTGGTCCGTCCGGATGTGCCAAACAAACGTAATGATTGCTTTATTAGAGCATGTGAATGGGTTGCGTTTTGAAAACATATATATTTATTCTAAATCTTTATTTCAACTAAAATATTTGTACTTAAAAGAATTACTAGAACCTATTAAAGAAGTAGGTTACTATGCATATAGCAACAATACATCTATAGAGAAACCTACAGCTGCGAAATATAATTCGGTGGTAATCTTTGATGATGTAGCGTGCTATAATCAAGATGTTATGCGAGAATACTTCAGTATGGGGCGTCATAAATCTTTGGATTGTTTCTACATATGTCAAACTTATACCAGAATTCCTAAACATCTTATACGTGATAATGTTAATTTTTTAATATTATTTAAACAAGATGATTTAAATTTGAAGCATGTATACAATGATCATGTAAATACCGATATGACGTATGAAATGTTTAAGAACTACTGTTCTTTTTGCTGGTTGGATAAATACGGGTTCCTGGTTATCGACAAAGATAGTGATTTTAATGCAGGTCGCTACCGGAAGGGGTTTGATCAGTTTATTATAAATACTGATACAACTAATTAAACAGATCATTTAGCACTTAGTATTAGTATGGTATACATCAGCTGTTTAACTGGTACTATAATAACAGTTCTCATCTGATTATGAGCAGATTATCTGTTGTCGGATCAGTTTTTTACCTGTGTCTTCAAATAACAGCTGTGATAATCGCCTGTATATGACCTTGAACTTACAATCTGTCAGCTGTTGCGAAGCTACCTGTTTTCGTGTTAAACCTACCAGAACAGCCTGCTGTTTCATAGCCCGTATTGAATCATGAGTGAAAGACTAACAAGGGATATAATTAATACTCGTAATGTAATTAAACAAAAGCTTAAAAACCTTAAGCTTGGTGCATTACATAGAAAAGCTGAATTAGAATACCAATATAGGCCAATTATTAAATCTTTGCAAGATATTGCAGTTAATTTACCCATAACAAATATAAAGGAAGAAGTTAAAAGTGAACCGAAACAGGAGGAAGATACACCGAACAAAAATAATACTTTAGTAGGGCCAAAATTTTTAGAAACAAGTGTTGTAGCAGAATCAGTGAACGAGGATGACGATGAAGATGTAATTCAATCAACCATGGTAGAAGATCAACCATCAATAACTAGAGAGGATATTTTGAATTTAACCCAGGAACCCTCATTCAAGGAGTATTTGGAGCAGTATGATCCATTACCACGACAATACATCGAAGAAATGGTAAAAGACGATAAAGATTCATTTGATTTTAAGTATGGCGTGCGTCATGATGTGTCAACTGAAACATTTTATATAGGTAATTCTGAGATAAAAATTGAAGGCAAGGATTTGATTGTACAAAATATAAAATATATCGGAACGCCAGGTTTGTATGAGCTCCTATTTAAAAAACAACCATCAGGTTACACTCAGACTGATCAAAAAAATTATATCGATATTGTAAAAAGAACTAAGGCTGCCCATCGCAATTATAGCGAGAATGAACAATTGTCGGGGTCAAGATCTCATAAGTATACTACTGTAATTGCCCCAATGTTAGATCCGCGAAGAAGAGCTCTGCAGTCTAGAAAATTAAGTTTAATTTCTAAAAGAACTAGTTCCACTTCAGGTGGAAGTTATTTGAAAAATTTTAACAAAAAACAGGTAGAATACGTATACTGGGACAATATTAATGAATTGGTTGATAGACTGCGTCTTCTTATTGCGTCACGTGATGCCAGTCATACAGGTCACGATAATGAAATTATATCCATAATTGAGGAGTTAAAAGAGGCTCAAGTTATAGAATAAGTTTATTTCAATAATGACTCTTGACCGCTTCGGACGTCATATTGAACATCATAAAATTACAAAACATATAAATGAAAGGGTATACACTCTGTCTGAAAAATATATTTCACTAATCGAGAAATTAAAATATGAATTCGAAAACAAAGTTGCTAACATTAAAGATAAATTTCAACTGCAATTATCTAAATTAAAAAGGAATTTGAAATCAATTGTAATTATTAATTTAAAACTGGAATTGAAATCTGATTTCTATAATATAAATAATTCAGACGTTTATAATTTTCCATGCTCGGGAAAAATTATTCAAGTTACAATCAGTCCAAAACAATTCCTTAATTACCGTGTTCGAAATGACCCCCATCGTATTTCAAGTTTAATTAATAACGATATTACTGTTGGTGATTCTTTACACATATATCCTGGACCAGTTGGCAAAAATACTTCACATTTACATATTGAAATTATACTTGAAACACCTGTTTACTATGTCTAAAATTAAACGTGTAATTGTAGATGAATTACACAAACCTACTCGAATACATTTTCCTAGAAGACGAGTGGTAATAAAGGGTTTACATGATTTGTTTCAGGCTGATCTTGTAGAAATGATACCCTATGTAAAGGAGAATAGAGGCTATCGATATATTTTAGTTGTAATTGACGTGTTTTCTAAATACTTATGGACAAGACCAGTAAAAAGTAAACCAGGTCTTGATATTGCACATGCTATGAAAAGTATATTAATTGAGAGTAACCGCACCCCTCAAAATTTACAAACTGATCTAGTAAAAGAATTTTATAATAAAAATTTTGAAAACGGTATGGTAAAATACAACATCAATCATTACTCATCTTTTAGCACTAAAAAAGCATCAATAGTTGAACGTGTCAACCGCACTTTAAAATCTATGATGTGGAAACAATTTAGCTTACAGGGTAATTATAAGTGGTTGAATCTATTACCCGAATTAACTAAAACATATAATAATACAATACACAGAACAATTAATATGAAACCCATTAGTGTTACAAAAAAGCATGAAAAGTTTCTACTTAATAACGTGTATAATCAAATAAAAATGGTAGGTTTGGCAAAATTCAAAGTAGGTGATTTTGTACGTATTAGTAAGCATAGAGGACTGTTTACCAAAGGTTATACCCCTAACTGGTCAATTGAAATTTTTACTGTAGATCAAGTGAAATTGACAAATCCTGTTACATATATTCTCAAGGATGAGTCTGGACAAATAATAAAAGGAGGATTTTATGAATTTGAATTACAGAAAGTAAAGTATCCTGATGTATACCTTGTTGGAAAAATACTTAAACGGAAGGGTGACCAAATTTACGTAAAGTGGGCTGGGTTTAATAACACACGAAACAGCTGGATTTCAAAAGGAAATGCTGTTTAGCAAATAACAGTACACGATTGGTTAAACGGTACGGGGCTAAATCTACATAAAGGGGGATATTTTTGTACTCAGCTCATTCTTGCATTACTCATAAAATGGGCAGTATAATATTAGATTTACAAGGATTTTTTATCTTTACAAATAATGTTAAAACATTCATTTTGAAGGAAATTGCATACGTTAATATAAAAAGCAATATTTATGAACACAAAATTTTTAAGCCACCATTTCCCTGGGATGAATTAAATTTGAAAAGCAAGAAAAATATTCGTTGGCTAACCAAATATCATTATAATTTGGATTGGCATGTTGCTGATATACCATATGATAAATTAGAAGTTGAAATGCAGATAATGTTGGATAATATTGAGAAAATTTATGTTAAAGGGGATGAAAAAGTTTTGTAGTTGAAAGACATTATTAAAAATTTAGAAATTTGTATTAAAAACTTAGAAATGTTAGGTTGTTAATCCTTAAAAGATTTAAATAAAACAAAATTTAACTATTATTGTAATATACACAATATGTGTGCCTTAAAAAATATTCAAATGTTAAAAAAATGGTTCATTAGTCGTTTTAATAAGTTCAATTCGTTAAAATTATTTCATGATTATGCAATGCTTCATTTAATGTTAGAGGAGGAAATTGTAGAATTGCCCAAAGAATTTGTAATGGTTTTTGCAGCACGAGAAATAGAAAATTTGTGGTACAGGTTTCCTAGGGCCTGGAGGATAGACCAAGAGTTCCAAAAGTATCGATGCTGCTTTGAACATAACAATGACAGCATATCAGGCGATCAAATTGGTGGAAGATATCCAATGAAAATTAATTGTACTCAATGTATTTTATAATTATTGTATTGTATTGTAAGTTATTTAATGTAATAATTTAAGAAAAATAAAAGATACTTATTTTGCCCAATTATGTGTTTCAATGCACCCTCATACTTACCATATGTTCATAATAATTATGCACCTTTGTGAGTATATTGACCTGTCTGCACTTTAGGATTATAATATAAATGTAAATAAATAAAAAAATTCATAACAATACAGTTTATTATTTTATTAATAAAACTTGAAATAATACATTGTTATATAAACTTATTTTCTAACCTTACACTCCAAAATAATTTTCTTAATTTTATTTTCTAATACAACTCTTAACAATGGTTCATAATAGTTATTAATTTTATATCTAAAACGTGCTCTGTCAACAGCGATTTGTATCCAGGGGCTCTGTCTGGCTCTCTTGTATGCGAATGTCCACACAAACATGTGATAAATTTTCACTGTTCCGCCAAACTGCACTTTTTGACCCATTGTTTATGTTGAGTTTATTTAAGTTCATATTTAAACAATAAATATCAATATCTTGTTTTAAAATTTGTATTTTTTTAATAAATAAATTTAGTTTTTTATTGTCGTTTAAAACTTGTATTTTATTATTGTTATTATTATTATAAAAGTTAATAAGCTGATTAATATCATTCATTTTATACTAACACAAACTAGTAATGTCTAGAAACTACTTTTATTATTTAATTTCACTTAACACAAATTTTATTATTATTATTATTTAATTTCACTTATTCACAAATTCAATGTCTACCACTTTTCCGTTTTTCCCGTTGGAAATAACGTAGAGTTTTTCTTCTTCTGCCTGCTTGTTAGCAGCTTCTAATTCTTCTGCGGTGAGTTTATTGAAGCGAGCTCCCATGAATAGAATATTTTGCTCCAATTCGAGCACTATTTTTTCGCCAAAAGTTGTTGTAACTCGTCGACAATTCATTACTTTGTATTTCTCACCTTTTTTTAAATCGCTGAGTGGAATAGGCACTTTAACTTGAGCTATTTTAATTAACGTTGCGAAGACAGACATATTGCAGATCTTTTACTGGTAGAGCGAGTATGTCTGGACATGAACTAATTTCAAAGCAAGGGCTCATAGGTTTATATGTTGAAATTATTAACCCCCACTCTTCTTTTATTTTATCTGTGTAGTCGCAGATTGTAACGATCTCTGTCTAACGTATTTCCCTATTATTTTTTAAAACTTGCCAATAACTTACATTGCAATTTTTAGCAATCGTCATCTGTGAATTTATGTAAATAACCACCCGTATAATTTTATAATGCAATATGTTATAAAAATTTTAAAATGCAAACTTTTAAACAGCCCTCTCTTTAATCTGTCTTTACTCGTCGAAGTGTTAAGTTCGATATGGCTGACACATTGAAGCTTGTACTTGCAACACCTATTGTGCACCTAGATCAGGGTAAGTTACAACAACCAAAAGAAGAAAATCAGTGTGCATTATATAAATACTTTTACGCAAGATCAACAACAAGGACGAGGTCAGTTGGAACGTCAGGGGCCAGAACCACAACGACGACGACGACGACGACAGGCTCATCGACAACGACAACAAACGCCATATACGCCACATCACACACCTTCTATAGAATTGATAATAGAAGACAAAATTATTTGTAAATGTCGTCCATGTACTGAAATAAACTACTACATGGATAACATTTTGAATTCTTGAATTTTTTTTCAATAAACGTATACATAATAAAAATTGTTCTTATTTTTGTAAAAAAACCTTCACATCCCATTCCTATATCCATAAACAGATGTTTTCACAATAATAATAAGTGCTTAATTGAAAAAATGAATCACACAAAGTTCGTTATTGGGGTGCATAAAATTAAATCAATTAGTGAGTAATTAAATAATTACAAACTGCAATGCGCGAAATTAAAACTTGTGCAAGAGATGAGTCATCATTTTCAATAAACGTATATAATAAAAATTGTTCTTATTTTTGTAAAAAACCCGCACATCCCATTCCTATATCCACTAACATATGTTTTCACAGTGATGAGTGCTTAATTGAAAAAATGAATCATACAAAGTTCGTTATTGGGGTGCATAAATTAAATCAATTAGTGAGTAATTAAATAATTATAAACTGCAATGCGCGAAATTAAAACTTGCGCAAGAGATGAGTCATCATTTTGGGTGTACCTACCATCCATAAGACCTATGCTGAGATCCTTAAGACGTTGGCCGAGTCGTTGCTTATTATACACACCGACACGCGTCGCGCAGAAGCAGCCAAATAGCACAGTGTATAGCGTTGTGGCTTCCTAAACCGAAGGTCCTGGGTTCGAATCGTTGTCAGGCAATAGTATTTTTTTTTTCAATAAACGTATATAACAAAGATTGTTCTTGGAGCGTTAGCTGAGGCGCTGGCTAGGTCCTTAAGACGTTGGCTAGGTCCTTAAGACGTTGGCTAGGTCCTTAAGACGTTGGCTAGGTCCTTAAGACGTTGGCTAGGTCCTTAAGACGTTGGCTAGGTCCTTAAGACGTTGGCTCGGTCCTTAAGACATTGGCTAGGTTCTTAAGACATTGGCTAGGTCCTCAACAGCGGCGCATGACGTCACCGTTGGCAGCTGACCCCTCCTGCTTGACCCCTCCCCGCACCCCTGCCTCACCTTCCCCCCTCGAGCACCACCAAGTGATTTCGAACTCTCATGACTATACTACTGCTGTGACGTATGGACGGACTAATTCATCTGCCCCTTGAGTTCGGTCTCGGACAGCGTCTTCGAGTTGAAACCGTAATCCGGTGGGGAGATAATAGAGTCGTAAGTCTTGGAGAAAATCTTCCCATCCGGTCCAGCTATCGCGGCTATTACGGTACCAGAGCAGGGTTTCGCCTCGTAGCAATTCAGGTAACGCGGTCAGCATCTGGGAATCAGAAAAAAGGTAGCCCGCTCTTAGTTCTTCCACGCGCTCGATGAATGTCAGGACATTCTTGCCGTCGAACTGGCAGTTCCATTTGCGGACCGTATCAAGAATGCATGCAGCAGCCGGAGGTGCGCTCATAAGCCCGGTCGTGGTGGGAACATAAGTCGCGGGATTTAATTTTACATCGGTTCTATTGGTATTTTCAAGTTCGCGCACTTGATCGGTTTGATTTAGCGGTACTTTATCGGTAGGTGCTAATAAAGGTTTGTCGGGATAATCTTTGATAAAGCTACAAAGACGCTTTCTTAATTCCTCCACTGTTCCCGTGGAATCCAACTGGATAGCAGTGAGTTGCTCGATCAACTCATCTTTTGATAATCGGTAAATCCACGATGTTGGATTCTCGTTCGGCATTTTTAGAAATTATAATAAGTGACCAAAAATTTAGAAAGGAATACAGAAGTGTTTACTTTAACGGTCCCTGCTCGGGCGCCATGTAACGTCTCTCATTCCCCGCCGGTCGGGTGCTCAGGAGTTACCAGGGTTCAGGAGCGAGGATGGGAGTAAGGACGGACTGGTACTAGAGGAATAAGCAAACACTTCTGTTTCTACCCATAAATATAAATAAATATATATTCTATGAAAATAAATACAGTTTATAAAATAGAACGAGACTGTGGATGGCCGTTTAGCGTTTGGCGGCTGCCGAATCTAGTTCTCTGGGCCGGGGCAACCTGTAACAAAGCAGACACGGTGATACGGCGAGGCGGCGGTTACGGTCCCGGATATGATAGTATACGTTCGCGATAGAGCTAATGGCGCACCTTGCCGTGCTGTACTCGGGTGTTGACAAACGCGATATGGTTCCCACGCGGTGACTTGGGGCCGACGCGGTATCGCCGGTGGAGCAGATAGGGAGGGAACGAACGCCTCAATACGGCTTAGGAACGGCTCAGTACGCCGTATAGCGGGAACGGCTCAGTACGGTTCAGGTAAGAACGCCTCATTACGACTTAGGAACGGCTCAGTACGCCGTATAGCGGGATCGGCTCAGTGCGGTTCAGGTAAGAGCGCCTCAGTACGGCTTAGGAACGGCTCAGTACGCCGTATAGCGGGATCGGCTCAGTTCGGTTTAGGTAAGAACGCCTCAGTACGGCTTAGGAACGGCTCAGTACATCGTATGTTAGGTAGTTAGGCTGGAGGCGGATGGGAAGGAAAGGTGCTCGCCGGACTAGTGTCCGTGCTTATATAGCCGCAGCTACGGAGTGGGAGACAGCGTTAGTAGTGGGATCGGGGCCCGACGCGACCCGATGGTTCTCGCGACTAGCCGGACAGCCAGTTAGCTTCGTGCTATGAAGATGCTGACGTTACAATATTTTAGCTAAAAGAAAACATTGCAACAAGAAAATTGCTACTTCAAGTGTGGTAGGTATTCTTGAATCCAGCCCATGTAGCTTACAATATACAACAAATTCATCAAGAATAGGTAAAATCTGACTTTATTTTTGTAAAAAATCATATAAATATTTGCTTCCGCGCCCCAATTTTTTAATTCTTCATCATATTTTAGCTAAAAGAAAACATTGCAACAAGAAAATTGCTATTTCAAGTGTGGTAGGTATTCTAGAATCCAGCCCATGTACATTACAATATACAACGTGTCCATTAAAATGACACTTGAAAATTGAATGTTTATTATCTGATTGGTACTACGGTTTGGTCACTTTTGCAAATCCAAAGCTCAAAACCATCTATAGTATAGATCCTAATGTATGAATATGAATGTTTTAACAAAAATATCCATTTCAAGAATAGGTAAAATCTGACTTTATTTTTGTAAAAAATCATTTAAATATTTGCTTCCGCGCCCGAATTTTATATTTCTTAATCATATTTTAGCTAAATGAAAACATTGCAACAAGAAAATCGCTACTTTAAGTGTTGTAGGTTTTCTAGAATCCAGACCATGTAGCTTACAATATACAACGTATTTATTAAAATGACACCCGAAAATTGAATGCTTATTATCTGATTGGTACCAAGGTTTGGTCACATTTGCATATCCAAAGCTCAAAACCATCCATAGTATAGATCATAAAGAATTAATATGAACGTTTTAATAAAAATATCCATTTCAAGAATAGGTAAAATCTTAGTTTATTTTTGCAAATAATCATTTAAATATTTGCTTCCACGCCCGAATTTTATAATTATTCATCATATATTAGCCAATAGAAAACATTTCAACAAGAAAATTGCTACTTTAAGTATGGTAAATATTCTAGAATCCAGCCTATGTAGCTTACAATATACAAAGTATTCATCAAGAATAGGTAAAATCTGCCTTTATTTTTGTAAAACATCATATAAATATTTGCTTGCGCGTCCGAATTTATTAATTTTTTATCATATTTTAGCTAAAAGAAAACGTTGCAACAAGAAAATTGCTATTTCAAGTGTGGTAGGTAATCTAGCCTCCAGCCTATGTAGCTTACAATATACAACGTATTCATTAATATGACACCTGAAAATTGAATGCTTATTATTTGACTGGTACCACGTTTTGGTCACTTTTGCATGTACAATGCTTAAAACCATCCATAGTATAGATCCTAAAGCATGAATATGAATGTTTTAACAAAAATATCCATTTCAAGAATTGGTAATATCTGACATTATTTTTGTAAAAAATCATTTAAATTTTTGCTTCCGCGCCCGAATTTTATATTTCTTAATCATATTTTAGCTAAAAGAAAACATTGCAACAAGAAAATTGCTACTTCAAGTGTGGTAGGTATTCTAGAATCCTGCCCATGTAGCTTACAATATACAAGGTATTGATTAAAATGACACCCGAAAATAGAATGTTTAATATCTAAATGGTACCACGTTTTGGTAACTTTTCCATGTTTAGTGCTTAAAACCATCCATAGTATAGATCCTTTAGTATGAATATGAATGTTTTAACATAAATATCTATTTCAAGAATAGATAAAATCTGACTTTATTTTTGTAAAACATCATTTAAATATTTGCTTTCGCGCCCAAATTTTATAATTCTTTATCATATTTTAGCTAAAACAAAACATTGCAACATGAAAATTGCTACTTCAAGTGTGGTAGGTATTCCAGAATCCAGTCCATGTAGCTTACAATATACAACATATTCATCAAGAATAGGTAAAATCTGAAATTATTTTTGTATAAAATTATATAAATATTTGCTTCCGCGCCCGAATTTTTTAATTCTTTATCATATTTTAGCTAAAAGAAAACATTGCAACACGAAAATTGCTACTTCAAGTGTGGTAGGTATTCCAGAATCCAGCCCATGTAGCTTACAATATACAACATATTCATCAAGAATAGGTAAAATCTGAAATTATTTTTGTATAAAATTATATAAATATTTGCTTGCGCGCCCGAATTTTTTAATTCTTTATCATATTTTAGCTAAAAGAAAACATTGCAACAAGAATATTGCTATTTCAAGTGTAGTAGGTATTCTAGAATCCAGCTTACGTAGCTTAAAATACACAACGTATTCATTAAAATGACACTCGAAAATTGAATGTTTATTATCTGACTTGTACCACGTTTTTGTCACTTTTGCATGTCCAATGCTTAAAACCATTCATAGTATAAATCCTAAAGCATGAATATGAATGTTTTAACAAAAATATCCATATAAAGTATAGGTAAAATCTGACCTTATTTTAGTAAAAATCATTTAAATATTTGCTTCCGCACCCGACTTTTATAATTCTTCAACATATTTTAGCTAAAAGAAAACATTGCTACAAGAAAATTGCTCTTTCAAGTCTGGTACGGATTCTAGAATCCAGCCCATGTACATTACAATATACAACGTGTTCATTAAAATGATACTTGAAAATTGAATGTTTATTATGTGATTGGTACCACGGTTTGGTCACTTTTGCAAATCCAAAGCTCAAAACCATCCATAGTATAGATCCTAAAGTATGAATATGAATGTTTTAACAAAAATATCCATTTCAAGAATAGGTAAAATCTGACTTTATTTTTGTAGAAAATCATTCAAAAATTTGCTTCCGCGCCCGAATTTTATATTTCTTAATCATATTTTAGCTAAAAGAAAACATTGCAACAAGAAAATTGCTACTTCCAACGTGGTAGTTATTCTAGAATCCAGCCCATGTAGCTTACAATATACAACATATTCATCAAGAATAGGTAAAATCTGACTTTATTTTTGTAGAAAATCATATAAATATTTGCTTTCGCGCCCGAATTTTATAATTCTTCATCATATTTTAGCTAAAAGAAAACATTGCAACAAGAAAATTGCTATTTCAAGTGTGGTAGGTATTCTAGAATCCAGCCCATGTAGCTTAAATGTACAACATATTCATTACAATGACACCCGAAGATTGAATGTTTATTATCTGGTTGGTACCACGTTTTGGTCACTTTTGCATGTCCAATGCTAAAAACCATCCATAGTGTAGATCCTACAGCATGAATATGAATGTTTTAACAAAAATATCCATTTCAAGAATACGTAAAATCTGACATAATTTTTGTAAAAAATCATATAAATATATGCTTCCGCGACAGAATTTTATAATTCTCCATCATATTTTAGCTAAAAGAAAACATTGTATCAAGAAAATTGCTATTTTAAGTGTGGTAGGTATTCTAGAATCCAGCCCATGTAGCTTACAATATACAACGTATTCATCAAGAATAGGTAAAATCTTACTTTTTTTTGTAATAAATCATATAAATATTTGCTTCCGCGCCCGAATTTTATAATTCCTCATCATATTTTAGCTAAAAGAAAACGTTGCAACAAGAAAATTGTTATTTTAAGTGTGGTAGGTATTTTAGAATCCAGCTTATGTAACTTACAATATAATAATAATAATAATAATAATAATAATAATAATAATAACTTTATTGCCCAACAGTTTAAATAACCAATTACAGGACAAACACAAAAAAAATATAAATATAAATTATAAATATGAATGTTTTAACAAAAATATCCATTTCAAGAATAGGTAAAATCTGACTTTATTTTTGTAAAAAAGCATATAAATATTTGCTTCCGCACCCGAATTTTATAATTCTTCATCATATTTTAGCTAAAAGAAAACATTGCAACAAGATAATTGCTATTTCAAGTGTGGTAGTTATTCTAGAATCCATCCCATGTAGCTTACAATATACAACGTAATCATCAAGAATAGGTGAAATCTGACATTATTTTTGTAAGAAATCATATAAATATTTGCTTCCGCGCCCGAATTTTATATTTTTTTTATCATAATTTACCTAAGATAAAACATTGCAACAAGAAAATTGCTATTTCAAGTGTGGTAGGTATTCTAGAATCCAGCCCATGTAGCTTACAATATACAACGTATTCATCAAGAAAAGGTTAAATCTCACTTTACTTTTATAAAAAATCATACAAATATTTGCTTCCGCGCCTGAATATTATAATTCTTCATCATATATTAGCTAAAAGAAAACATTGCAACAAGAAAATTGCTATTTCAAGTGTGGTAGGTATTCTAGAATCCAGTGCATGTAAGTAGTAATAGGGCCGCTAGAGCGAGACTTTTCAATGTATAAGACAAAGACGTGTAATCCTGGCTAAATGGACATTCTGGGTGTCCGAGAAAACTGCAAGAGTAGATAGAAAATCGACAGAGATGGGATGCCAGAGTTTGAACGAATCGCGTTTGTAATTTTGGCATGAGCTGATTGAATTTAGCGAATTGGAGTATAGTGTTAATTGAGCATGCGCGACTTAGTAGATGTGTTTGTTGTTGCCGGGTTTAGGATGTATTTACGTATAGATATGTGTGTTTTGATATTATGATAATGTGCAACGTGCATGTTGGTGTGCAGCATACTAGTATATTAGTAATAGAAAGACATATAGTTGTAAGAAAATATCATGTTATTTAATTAAATAAAAAAAAAAAATATAGGTTTGTCGTCACTGGGATTTGAACCCCAGATCTCAGACTTTGCTTAGCGAGTCGGAGCGCGCTAACCAACTAAGCCACTACTGTCCACATTCATTGTTCCTAGATAAAATATAAATAATCATACTTATTCTTTGTCATGGCCTCGCGCGCCTGTAGGAGAATTTGTTGCTGTGATTTAGAATGTATTTTACGTAAATATGAGTATCCTGATATTATGTTAACGTGCATCGTGCATGTTGGTGTAGCCCATACTAGCATATTAGTTAATATATAATCTTATAGTTTAAAGAAAAAATAATTTTATTCATTGTCCATATAGAAAATATAAAGATACGCTCTTGCTAATACAAACGCTGAGATCAACTCATGGGTTGAGTGTAGGAATTATTAAATAAATAAAGTTTTGATTGTCGCAAGCAGAGACGAACTGTTCATATTTCACTGTTTTGTATTATCTGTAACATATACTTTTATAACTCTATGTTCATTTTTCTATTTTATTATTGAACAATTTAATGTTTCTAACTTAGTGATGTGTACTGTTTTTGTGTGTTTGGGCCTGTGTGTGGAATTAAAGCCAAAAGGAATACGAGAGGAGTTTTATCTGTATAAAGGTATGATTAATAAATTTAATTAGAATTAATACTTACTTAAAATATAATCGCTTTAATATTTGATTTGTTTATCTTCATATTACCTATAAAATATGTGAAAGGAAAAAATAAACTAAGGGACTAAAAATAGTAACCTTGTTTTATTGAACACAGTATACAATAATTAAATCTTAATAATATGCGACAATGAATAAATATTTTATTTTGTAAATGAATAAGCTTATTTTACCATTGTTATACTCTAATACATATGATAATTACCATCGCAAATATATTTTATTACAAGTGTTTTTAATAATATAGGTAATACAATAATAGGAATAAATATTTCGTATTTTAAATAAGTTTACATATTTATGAATATTAAAACTCTAATATATGTGATAAGTACATTTTAAACATATTTAAATATATAATATATTTTAAACAATACTATGATATTTTTTGCCTCTTAAAATATCCAAAGGGTTCAGAAATACTGTCGTTAAATTTTCTTTTAAGATAAATAGGTTGATATGTTTTGGTCTGACCCACAGAGACTAGGTACTCTAAAATGCTTAGTTCGAATAATATTTCTGTACTGTAGTACTATAGGTTCAGTATATTCTGTAATCATTTTTACTAAATTATCAAAGTTAACTTTATTTTCGTTGCTTACATTAATAGTTATACCTTTAACTTTGTATTCT
This sequence comes from Stenolophus ochropezus, assembly GCA_035578165.1. Taxonomy (NCBI): domain Eukaryota; kingdom Metazoa; phylum Arthropoda; class Insecta; order Coleoptera; family Carabidae; genus Stenolophus; species Stenolophus ochropezus. Next base: position 20,172,372 of record JAQOWZ010000016.1, read on the forward strand.
GTTTTAATATTGTTTTTATCGCCACATACACAAACTTGAAAAGCGTAATGTTTTGGACCCCCAGATGCAAAAATATTTATATATGACCCTTTTCCATATTTATCTAGTTCGTTAGTCATACCACCCAGAAAATTTCCGTGTTCAGGCATATATTCATTAGGTTTTTGAGTATAAACAATACTGTCAGTATCGCAATATAGTGCCCGTGTTCCAAGTTTATCTAAGTATTTTGTAACAATAATAATTGATGGTAAACAAAATATATGCACCTACCTTCAGGTATATCAGGCTAGAATTTGAGTGAGAGTTGGAAAGTCACAAAGGATCTCAGGGAGAGCAAAGGGTGACGTATTCGTTCTCCAATAGCGCCACTTAGTTGGAAAAAAATAAGTTAGAAAAAAAACTCAACAACTAAGAATTAAGTTTTATAAGAATAAAGCAATACGAGATGCAAATGCAAGTACAAAAGATATATATATATATATATATATATATATAAACAAATATCAAATATCAAATTCGGCCTAATAAAGCCACCCAAAAAAATACAAAAATTTCGAAGTTATAGTTAACTTAAAGGCCTTCTTACAGCTATTGCTTCTGGATTTTACTAATCTGCAGCGGCAAGGTCCGACATCACCAAAAGATTACTAGCCACGGAAAAGGAAGGGGTTTGTTGGCTGGTGAAGCAGACGAGCTCCCGGAGCCTGGCGCGTGGCGTACAGTATGAGGCTGAGTTCGGAGTGGGTTAATACTCAGTCGAGTGGGCGAGGATCGTGATGTCCCACGACACAGCTGGGCTGGCAACGTAGGCCAGTCTTGTCGATGATAAGTAAAACCGGAAGTCTTCTGTACGTTTTTTTTTTTGGTTCGCTGCAGCAATACTCGTGAAACGACGTCGGTGAATGTTGTTGAATAGTGAACCCTCGCTTCCAATTTAATGGCGGAAAAATTTCGGAGATGCCAGCTATTAATACAATACTTAAACCGCTTATCAGATGCAAGCTAACCTTAACATAAAAATCAAAATAAGCAAAGCTAAGAAGCAATAGGTGTAAGATTTTAATTGCCAACGATTTAAACTTCGCGAATACAAAAACTGTAAAAAAAAATATGAAATTTTGTAGAAGAAGAAATAAAGAAACATTAAAGAAACAAACAGCATGCATAAGTGATATACAATCCTTTAGAAAAGAGTTAATACTCACAAAAATCAGTACCTATCAGTAAGATTGATTTTGAATAGGGGTTGGCGTAAACAAAAAAAAACTAAACTATTCAACCAACAACCAACTTAACTAAATCACAGAACAACAAGATTAAAATCAATCCTACTAACCAGAAATGCGTCGATGACGATCTAGGGCCTGAAAAAGAAGCTAAAAAAATTATATTCACTCACACAAGCGTTCACCCATAAGGATAATAAAAGGAAAACAAGAGAAGGAAATCGGTACCGAAAAAGAAAAAATATTAGGGACACTAAGAAAAATTTTATGAGGAGTATAGCTCTCGACTGTCTACTAGCTCAGGGTTGGTGTGATCGAGCGGGTAAAACCCGATAACAAAATTGTTAAATAGTTAACTAGCCGTAAATTAAAGTGCAAAGATACTAAATTCAACCAAGGTAGAAAACATTAAGCATTAAGTTATCTGAATCCAAATAATTGTTAATTATGACAAAAATTTTGAAGCACGTGGTCGCGCAAAAAATGTAAAGTAAAACTTTAATACTAGAAATAACTAAATAACTAATACTTACTACAATGAATTACGATAATAATAGACTTGAATTTACTAATATTAAAAACCAAAATCACTCAATATAAATTTTCAATCACAAAAAAAATTAGATGCTCGAATGCACACCACCTGTCCGCTCGACAGTCCAGAACCTACTACCACCACGCCGGAGCTAGCTGGGCTAATCAACACTCCCGTAGTCAAATCAACATCCGTACAAGAAAGCGCACAATTTAAATTTAAAAATATATAGTTGCAGAAAAAATTACTGCAACAATTTATATAAGTGAATTCTTGCTAGAGCAGTTGTATATGCCGCTATGAAAATATTTGTAGTAGGAGACATTTGTTTTTAATTGTCTTTCCTAGTAATGTACATAATTTCGTCATTGATATGTATGGAAGATTGTACTTCATAATTTGGATTGCAGAAATATGTTAATAATTCTTCATAAGTACAAATAATTTTAGTGTGAGTTAAAGCGGGTATCAGACGTATGCACATATCTGCAACTGATTTGACAGAATTTTCTGCGACACGCAACCTGTGATATCAGACGTACGCAAAATTGCATGAAATACAGTAATTTTTTAATTTTGAAGTTGGTACTAATGGTTCTATTTGCTTTGCAATTATAGATTGTTAAATGGATTATATTAGTATTTTATCGAAATAATATTGTAAATTATTTTATTTGTCATTTGCGTGATATATTTTTTTTCTTCAATTTGTAATAGGAATTCCTCGGCTGCCATAACACTTCTTCATTGGTCATTAAAATCATGATGTTATAAAATTCTTAATTTTCCATATTTACTGCCATTTTAATACTTGCACTGCTAACCACGTTTTCCAAACAAATGTCAAACAGTCTAGGGTATTTTGCCCCAAACAATTTCAGTACGCATGCGCATTTTTCAAGTCGCAGGTATCTGCAACTGGTTTTCAAACAAAATGTAAAACTAGTTGCATGAAAATAGTCGCACTATCACACGTCAAAAGTTGCCCGAAATGCTTGGGGTTGCAGATTATATGCGACAAGTTGCAGTTATGTGCATACGTGTGATAAGGCCTTAAGTCATCCCTCATGCCAAAACGGCCCCATAAACTATTTAATTCTAATTTTGCAGTTGATCTTAAACCAGGATTATTTTGTATATTATTTTTATCTAAAAGTACTCCCTCCCTTTTATAAAAATCTTGAATATATTTTTCTTTTAATATTTCCTTATTCAAACATTCAGCAGGCCAGTCGCTAGCTTCTTGTTTAATTTTTAAAAAATTATTGACATACTCTGCAAATAATCCACCAGATTTTGAATTTGAATCATATTGTACAGTATCAAATTTCCAAACTTGATATATCTGAATAATTTTATAGCCTTTAGAAACAGCTAAGCGAACTTCATCAACAACCCATGTAGAAGTCAGCTGTCTTTCGCTATCAATGTGTTTACAATCATAAATATTCAATGTCTCAGCGCAAGTTCGACATAAAACAAACATACATTTTTTGTTTATTTTTAATGGTAATACCGGATGATAGAGATTTTGTAGCGGCAAAATTGTACATTTAATTAAACCCTTAAATGAATAAATATCTGGACAGTCGTCGCCTCAATATATTTTGGGGTGACCAACGGGATATTTTCCATATTTATTAATAAATGGATATAAACTACAGATATCAGAATAATATATTTTTTCGTTTTTACTTTCATCTATTTTATAATAAGTTGTCATTGTTTCAACTCTTCCTCCGTAAAAACTATCACGTGGATTTAAGGGTTTTATTGTTATTATTTTATCAGTATTTAAAAATTGTTGCAAATAAATATTATTTTTACGAAATTTTTCAAATTGACAACTCCACATTTCTACTAATTCATATCCTGTACTTTTTAATATTTCTGTTTTTCTAATTGTTGATTCATATCTAAAATTCATGGTATCATTTGCAGTTTTAAATAATAAATTATTACGATTATGTGGAAAACATAGCGGACAACCATGATACCAACAGCCATGATATTCAAATATTATTTTTTTATTTTCTATTTCTGCGTAACCGTCCACTTTAAAACCAAATATACTGCGTTCATTATTATTATATGCTTGTTCAATTTTAATATTTCGTTCTTTCTCCTCCCATAATAACCAAACAGTTGGTTCATATGAATATTTTTGTTGACACCGATAACCAGATGAAGGTACAATAGCAATTGTATTTTCTTTTAAATAATTTTTTCTATACGAATAAAGACATGCACTAGCTATAGTAATAGATCGTCTGAAAATATCAACATTATTATTTTCAAAAAATAAATCTTTAAATTTTATACACGCTTCACGTAATATATTGACATCATTTATACAATAATTTATTAATTCTTTCTTCATATTGAAAATATATTTTGACTGTTTGCTTGCATCATACCATTTATTAAATTTTAAAATTTCTTCGGAGTTCATACTTTCCGTAGAATAATAGTGTTTTGGAGGTATGGATCCCACATAATGTAAATTTTCACTTCGAATAAAATAATAAGGGAAGTAACTTTTTTCCAAAACATAATCACATTTCAAGTTTAATGCAGCTGGCATTTTACTTAATTTCATAGGCAAAAAATTTAAACTATCTATAAAGTTTATGTTCTTTAAACGAATATTTAGTATTTTATTACCGCGAATTAATACGGCAGGTGTTAATTTTAAAGTATCTGCTATATATCTTAAAAGAAAATGTCCATCATTCGATCTTAGATTATGAGCAATTACAATAATCTCTTTGAGATTTTGTCGTGGTAACATTAGATATTCAAAAAAAATTTTTATGGGATTTACTATAAATATATGTTCACGCATATCACAAGTGTTACAAATTTTATTACTTACATTAATACTGGTATGCATGCAATTTGTACAACATTGTTGGGCTACACATAGGACAGGAACATGTTCGAATGAACTATTTTCTTTCTTCTTTTTAGACAAACTTGACAATTTATTATCGTCGATAAATGGTGTATTTTGTGAAGACTCCAAATCGAAAAAGACATAGAGCACATGAGCATCCGTTTTTGAATCGTCAGTTGTAATAACTTTCATATAACATTGATGATTGGGTGGAAAATGTTGCTAACAAAAACAAAAATAAAAAATTATTTATTAAAATAAAGTATAGTAAAACTGAATTACTTACTTTACATACAGAACAAAATATTTCGAAGCATTCGTGCGGTGATGTCCTTTTATTCAAATTATAAGTTTTGGACATTTTTTGCAATATTTGATAACTTCACGCATTGATCTGTTTTTAGAGTAAGTATTAACCATTTTATGATTTTGAAAGCAAACTTGGCCATCAAATTGACTGTTACATTCGTCACATGTTAAAAGTACATTATTTTCATTTTCGCTGTGTGACCTATTACATCGTGAACATAAAAACGGACATTTATGAGTGCCCTTCATTTTATAACCTAAGTGACATTTACGACAATAATATGATAGATTAAATGCACCAGTTATACTGATTATCGGATTATAATGATTGTCAAAATATAAAATATCTATATATTTGTCTGTACGTACATCATGTCCTTCGAAAATAATTTCCCGTCCAAGCCTGTCATCTCTAAAGAGTGTAATTTTAAATTCTATTAAGTTATTTTGAAACTCCAGTAATTCTTCAATTCCTGCACCATTTTCTAAATTTATGTTAAATTTCTGACATAATTCCGTGGCGAGTTGTTTTTGTAGTTTTTCATTTTCACGTAATTTTTTAAACAGACTTCTGTTTTCTAAATATGCAATACTTAGAACCATAGCTCTAGCTAAATTATCGTTATTTTTATGTGAATTATGGAATGTTTCCGACGGCAGTATTCTTCAAACGATACATATTTCAAATTTGATTTTCCTTTACCTGACGGCATAATTGTGAGAGCTACAGATAACATAAGTTTATAAATTAAGAGAAAATTTTTGTTACTTTGTAATACACTTTGTATAGCATTGACAATAACGTTCGATGACAAATCGGAGAAATTTTTATAACTTATACCGATTGGAAAATCTGGAGAATTTTCACCAAAAATTTCAATACCAACTCGGTCTGAAGGTAAAATTTTCATTTCATCAGCTAAATATTGTTGTAAAATGTTGATTTTTTATCCAAACTTTATAGTAGATGATTTAAAATCAAATATGTATTATGTACCCAGTTATTATAATAAATTTAAACACTTAATAAATGAAAATTGTAAATAAACTGTATGAAGATTTGAAAATATAATACAAAATAAATATTTTTATGCGTATAAGTACAAATCTTATACTTACCTTATTCTTTTTAATCCTTGACCAATATTTAGTTATATCATCTGAAAAAGTAATGAAGTAAGTATAGCGGTTAAGTATATGCATATGCAAGTAATACAATGATGTTCTTTTTTAAAAAAAAAATATTTTGCAACATATATACATACAAGTATAACATACATACATATAAGTACAATATTATTAATATTAATTTTGGTTATATAATTAACATATATTTTTAACAATAACAATAAAAGAAAATATAGCTATTATATGTATAAATTAGAGTAAATCATCCTCGTATTTTCTAGTCAACCACGCTTGAAGTGTAAATACATTCCGAAGGGCACAAGATGGCAAGGAATTTCTTCTTGTTGAAAGTGTTTTAAGAGAAAAACATGTAATATTTGAAGTATATTTGTTCTCCATTCGTAGTGACGGTGGCATTTCATCATATTCATGAACATTTTCACCCAAATCAATTATAGTACACATATTATTATTATTTTCCAGTAACTTTTCAATGAGTTTTCTTTTCGAATTTCCTTTCAAATATATCTTGCATTCACATGACAATATGTTCTTTATTATATTTTGAGCTGCATAGTAATCTATATATCCATCATTCCACGAAAGTCCGTGATAATTGCGTTCAAGCCAACATATTTGTTTTCGTAATGAAAAACTGACGTCACTCCAAAAACAAGGCGGTCGTACGTATAAGTGTTGTAACTGCGTATAATTTTTTGTTAAGATTGCCACTTCTTTCAAAATAAAGCGATCATTACTGAGTCCATATCCTTGGATATCAATAATAAACTCTTTCATTTTTATAACACTTTCTTAGTGATTAAATAAACAATATTTTTGTTTATAAGCAGTACGACGTGATGTGTAGTAGAGTTACTTGTAAACTGAGAATTATTTTCTTACAAAACTTGTTGAACAATATTCGTTAATGGGTTATATTCTACGAGACGGTCGTGCAATATTATGCAATATGCAGATGTGTTATTTGGAATTGGATTTTTTGATTCGAATTCCAATCGAATATCTACAGTTGCTGCTTTTATAGATTCGTTTTGTCTTGAACAGTCAATTACAAAAACTGGTGCTGTGTTTTTAAATACTTGAACTCCAAATAATGGTTCACCGTAACCACTTCGACCGGAATACGATGACTCAAATCTTTTATACATGTCATACATTTAGGCATATTTATTGTTGTCAATATCTAAATTCATATTGTCATAAGGAAAACATTCTAAATTTAAATACAGCTTTACATTAGTAATATGACAATGGTCAAACGAGGACGTATCTTTCTCCAATGAGTTTTTTTTTATCAGTTTGAAATACTAGTAACAAATAACGTGGCTTTTCCATTTGGGCATTTGTTTTTACAGTCCATGTATGCTTCGTAGTATTTGGTAGCATAGGAAACTCATATGTTGACCAACTCCGAAAATTTACGTGAACAGGGTTACCTTCTTCAACTATTTTCAACAAAGATAAACGTTCAGGATTGGCTACGTATACGTACGGTACTCGCCACTGGATTTTATTAACTTTTACAGATATATTATTTACATTGTCTGCTTGTGTACACAGTAAAGCGTCATTATCAGACTTAGAACGCACCAGTATTAATTCTTGACGTGCATTCAAAATAATTTTGTTAAAATCTTCAGCGAATCCTAGTAATATTTTCAATGGTATACATACATTGAAATTTTCTTTGTAACTAATTGCATGATTATCTTTTTTTGTGTTCCAACCCGCGTTTTCCAAAGACAATACTTCATTTGGTGTGAATGACGTATATCCTTTTACAGTAGATGTTATGCCTAATGTTTTCGTGCGATCAATTTCGATTCCATTCAATTCATAACGTATTTCTTCAAACAAGTAGACTATTCCATTGTTGATGAACTTAATTTCTGCCTGTGGACCTTGCTGACCAGCTTCAATTTTGCCTTCCATGTAGAGAAAACTGTGTGATGGTAGTGTGTATATATCTTGCTGCTGAATTAGTATACGTATCTCGTCATTATTATTAAAAGCGGTTGTCACATATGGCTGGTGTGTATGCCACTCTATGCGGGTAATAGACTCGTCGAACGTAATATCTTCGTCCACTGATAACATATCATCAGTGATGTATGTTGTTGCACTGCTCATGTTTTAACTTATAGCCAAGAGCTCTCAGGATGTTTTGACTGTATGTTGTTAACTTCGGAACGGAAGAATCGGTTCTGATACTTTTTTGAGATGAGCATTTGTATTTATGAAAAATAGATTTTCCTCTTCTTCTTTGTGTAATCACTAAAGGATAACCAACACGTATTGAATTTTTATTTTGTTTCTTCTGTAATAACATGGTATTAAAGCTGTTTGATGTGTACTCTTACTATGATGGCTTCTACACGAAAATTGACCAAATTATTATATTGGTCGAGTATTTTAAGTGTTATATTATCAATTGTATTTACTCGAAGTAGCAGATAGATTATATTGTTAGGATTTTCTATTATTTTATAAACAGGTGGTACCATTGGTGTAAATTCATGAATTGTATGCATTAATTTCTCATTTATATAAGATCCTGTTGTGATGTTACATTCTATGCGTATATTAGACACTTTAATAATTTGTACAGGTATATCCGATTCATGCCATTTATTTGGTTCGAGAATTCGTTCTGTAAATCCCAAAAGAGATCCAAAACTATTTGGTTTATTAAAATAAATCTCTTGACTGCACTTTATTTTACTCCTTAATGTATTATTATTGGCTCTCAGTTCAAAATTAATTTCACTAGGTAATTGTTATTTAACATATTCATTTATGTCTTTAATTTCATAAGATCCTTCTGGAAGATATATGTGTGAATCACCAATATATAATCTACTATTTTTTGTTCTATATTTGGTATAGAATTGTATGTTTGAAAAAGCACTAAACCCAATTCTTAATTTGTGTCTTTTTTTAATTCAATTGCCGGAAAAAAAATCGCATTTAATATAGAACTATTACTTTGTAACGTTAATGTTAAAGACATTATTATGTTCACGTTCCAAATAGTATCACTTAAATGATTCTCTTGTGTTACTGTCCAGTAGTTTTATTTCATAAGAAATTTTAAACAAAGATGACCACATACTACTCTACTAGGCTCTTGTTCTTGATTGTAATTATAGAAAATTTTTCAATTACCGAGATACCTTATTATTTCTTTTGGAGGTGGTAAGTTGCCTATGCTGTCAAAGTAAATTACATTATAGCCACGTTTTTTGTAAGCTATCCAATGTGGTCCTTTTCCATCTAAATCATCCAAATTAACTATAGCAGATTCATTCATTCTTGTATTGTTTGGCAAATCATTACGCATATATACTCCTCGAAAGAATGGTATTTCGTAATGACGAGCATAATTTTCTAAATCCACATTAGTTAGCGGTACTCTCGGTAATTTTAATGGTTTTTTGGAAACGGGGTTAGATATAATCCAAATCCTTTAGATGTAGGAGCTACTTGTATGCCTTTTCCTATAGCTATAGCTTCCATATTACGGTTATGACGCTTATTTTCCTCCAACTCCTTTCTAGCATTCTTAGCAGAAATTATTGTTTTTGCTACCCCTGCTGCCCCACCAGTAAGAGCTCCCAGTGCAGATAATCCAGCAAAAATGGGTATTAATGGAAGAATACCACCAGTCTTCGGTAATGGGATTATTCTTTCTTTATTTATAGTAGGAATATATGGTTTGTGATTACTAACTTCTCGTTTAGCTGCTTTCAATGCTGTTTTTATAATTCCTTTTGCTGTTGAATCATCCATAAGTTTGCTTGATTTTCCTTTCGATTTAATGGCTAACTTTGCTATTTTCTTTATTGTATTAAAAGTTGGTTTTTTATTTGCCCGTTTTTTAATTTTATTTTTTACACCCATCTTCATTCCCATTCCTAGTTTCCGTTTAACTTTCATGGTGTTGGCTATACTCCACGCTGTAGCTTTCTCTCCCAATGAAGAATCTGAGGCTAATACTCTTGACCAGGCTTTATCTTCTAATTCTTTATCTACCTCGTGACGAGGAATCAAATTTTCTTTATTTCGAGAATATACTATGTCGTGTTCCTTACACGCTTTGTCTAACTCATTTATTCCGGGGTCGCCCCGTTCTAAACGTTTCTGAAGTTTAGTACTGGAACCACAATACTGGTAACCAGGCACGTGCAGTTCGAATGGAAGACGATTGATTAATGAGTTCACTAAATCACTGCTTGTATGTATATAACGAGATCTGAACATGGCAACGACTTTTTATATACTAATATTTTAAATAAATATCATTGCATATTTAGATCAACTGTAAATAATATATAAACTTAAATGCATGTGAAATTCGTCAGTATAAAATATGAAGTTGATTAAGCAGCCCATGTCAATAACGATTCAAAATTTGGATAATATTACATCCGAATTTAATAAAACACAGTCACCTAGAAATAGTTCTTTGTTACCAAATACAATCAGATATATTATAAGTGGTGCTAGCAACTGTGGCAAAACTAACTTAATGTTAAGTTTAATTATGGACCAAATGGTTTAAAATTTGCAAATATTTACTTGTATACAAAAACTCCGAATCAACCTAAATATCAGTTACTTCAAAATATATTACAACGCGTTCCAGATGTGCGATATTTTCTGTTCAATAGTACTGAAAATATTATAGAACCACACAATGCCAAAGCGAATTCTCTTTTCATATTCGATGACGTTATATGAGACAAACAAAAAACTATGAGTGAATATTTTAGTATGGGTCGCCACAATCTAGTTGACTGTTTTTATTTGTGTCAGATCTATACTCACATACCGAAACATTTAATTCGAGACAATGCTAACTTACTATTACTCTTTAAACAAGATGACATGAATTTAAATCATATTTATAAAGATCACGTTAACACAGATATGAATTTCGTACAATTTAAGGATTTATGTTCACTATGCTGGAATGAAAGCAAGTATGGTTTCTTGGTAATTGATAAAGATAAAGAATTAAATAATGGACGGTATCGTTCAGGTTTTGATTCATACATAAAGGTCGGTACGTAAATTTTTCAAGTAATACAAATTGATCTGTTGAACAAGTATGTCATTGTTATGTTCACAGATAATGAATAAAAAATATAAGCCGAAGAAGAAAGCGCTGTCAAGTAATAATATTATTATTGACATTGATAAAACAGCTGATAATATACGACGTAAATATAGAAGCATTGTAAAGCGAGAGAGTAGTAGAAAAGATTTTTATGCAAAACAATATGATCCCATTGTAAAACCACTCACAAACGCACTTGATAAACTATCTATTCCGTTAATAACAGATATACATGAGAAACAAGACGAAAATATCAAACAGGAATCTAAAGAATTAATTGTAGATCAAATAGATTTTGATACATTACTTAAAACGGAAAATGGAAGAAGTGTAATTGAAGAGTATTTTAAAACAAATACAGGGCCAATAATACGAAAATATATTAAATATTTATTATTTCGTGTTGGACAAAATAAGATTATAGATAAACAGCATGGTGTAAGACGCATAGGGAATGACTTTAAATTTGGAGATTCACACTTTTTTATGACAAGTGATGACAACATTATTATAAATAATAAACAGTATAAAGTAACACGAGGTCTGGCTCAGTTACTCTTTGTTAATTCTCCTAATAAAACAGAGTACACAGAGGAAGATTTACAAAACTATAAAGCTATTCTTCTCGATACAAACGCCCATAAGATAAATTACTTACCATTGGAACCGACTAAAAAGAATAATTCGTATAAATACAAAAATATTATAAAATATATTGAATCTCAGCCAGTGACTGGAAAGGATGGTACAAATTTAATACAAGTTTCTAAAAAACCAATTGATTTCAAATATTGGAACGATCCTAATGAATTAGTTCACGACTTTATTTACTACATTCGTCACGTGCGATCGGCCATAGTGGACTTGATTCGGAAATAGCATCGATAGAAGAAGAGTTAAGAGAAGAGGACATCATTGTATAAAGTCAGTTTCATCATGTCAATCGACAAATTCGGACGATACTTGGATCCATTTTATATTACTTCGGGTGGTAAACATTCCTCTTCTTCGTCATATAAAACTCAACTTCAATTTCCATTAACAAGCGAGGGTGATATAAATTTCAACAATAAACGATTAACTAATATCGAATTTCCACGCAATCTTCACGACGCTGCATCAAAAAAATATGTAGACGAGAGTGTCACTTCTTTTACAAAGAGTATACAAAACAATTTACAAATTGTACGAGACAGTGTAGCATTGCTTGTTAATAAACTAAATCAAGATACACAAAATATACAACATAATATTAGTCTCATTGAACAGACTCAAAATATTACACTTAAAGAAGAAATATCACGTATTAATGACTCAGTTCTTTATTTAAACAAGGATTTACAAAGTGTAAAGAGTGTGGCTATAGACGTAGCACTTCTCAAGCAAAAGATGAGTTTATTTATTCAACCCGAGGAAAAATAATAATGAGTAATATTAAGCGTTTACTAACATATGAACTGCATAAACCAGCTCGTTGGAATTTTATTAGACGCAAAGTTATATTGCAAGGTTTCGATGACTTATGGCAAGCAGATTTGGTGGATATGTCAACGTATGCCAGTGACAATAATAATGTCAAGTTTATGCTTACTGTTATTGACATATACTCAAAGTTTGCATGGGCAATTCCAGTCGCTATAGGGGCTCCTATAAGTGAATAGATATTCTCAATAATTTGGTTAAAGAATATAATAACTCTAAACATCGTACAATACAAATGAAACCGGCAGAAGTTAAACAAGATACATACATTCAAGCCTATCGTAATAAAAGACATCATTTGTTAAAACCATCGTTATTTCAAGTGGGTGATCATGTCAGAATTAGTAAGCATAAACATGTGTTTGAAAAAGGATATACTCCAAATTGGACGACAGAAGTGTTTAGAATAGCTGAAGTAAAACAAACATAAAAGTACCTGTCACATTTATATTAGAAGACTTGGAAGGGAATCGCATTAAAGGTGGATTTTATCAAGAAGAATTACAGAAGACAAAATATCCTGATACTTATTTAGTTGAGAAAATTTTACAAAGAAGAGAAAATAAATATTTTGTTAAGTGGTTGGGATTCGACAGTAAATATAATTCATGGATTTCAAAAGATAGTTTAGTGTAATTATTGTATAATATATATATATATATATATATATATATATATATATATATAATATGTAATGTACAGTAATAAAAATTATAAATAAATGTTATAAAATATATAATTACGGTCGTTTTATTCCTAGCTCCTTAAAGTTGCAATTTGTTTATTTAATAATTCCTACACTCAACCCATGAATTGATCTCAGCGTTTGTATTTATTTTCTTAAGACATTTATCGGTAGCAAGAGCGTATCTTTATATTTTCTATATGGACAATGAATAAAATTATTTTTTCTCTAAACTATAAGATTATATATTAAATAATATGCTAGTATGGGGTACACCAATATGCACAATGCACGTTAACATAATATCAGAATACTCATATTTACGTAAAATACATTCTAAATCACAGCAACAAATTCTCCTACAGGCGTGGCGCCCATGACAAAGAGTATGATTATTTATATTTTATCTAGGAACAATGAATGTGGGCAATAGTGGCTTAGTTGGTTAGCGCGCTCCGACTCGCTAAGCAAAGTCTGAGATCTGGGGTTCAAATCCCAGTGACGACAAACCTATATTTTTTTTTAAATTTAATTAAATAACACGATATTTTCTTACAACTATATGTCTTTCTATTACTAATATACTAGTATGCTGCACACCAACATGCACGTTGCACATTACCACAATATCAAAACACACATATCTATACGTAAATACATCCTAAACCCGGCAACAACAAACACATCCACGCTGCGCCGCCTATGTCAAATGATTATTAAGTCGCGCATGCTCAATTAACACTATACTCTAATTCGCTAAATTCAATCAGCTCATGCCACAATTACAAACGCGATTCGTTCAAACTCTGGCAACCCATCTCTGTCGATTTTCATTCTACTCTTGCTGCTCTCTCGGACACCCAGAATGTCCATTTAGCCAGGATTACACGTCTTTGTCTTATACATTGAAAAGTCTCGCTCTAGCGCCCCCATTACTACTCATGTAGCTTACAATATACAGGTAGACGGATTTTTCTTGACTGGTCAATTGATGAAAGGAAAGAAAACTACTGGAATTCAGTCAATGGGATGAAAATTTATTTATTTCTCCTACCGGTTTCGACCCCACATGGGCCTTCCTCAGGGAGTAAAAGTCATTTTATACATTATTAATGTGTTGTAAACACATTTGTCGAAAATTGTAACAAAACAATTAAAAATCAAATCGTGATGTTTAATAAACTCACAAGTCAAATATATGTAAAGCTTTTTTATAAATGCAGATACTAAATGTAGAGTAATTTAATAATTTTATTTTTCACAAAAAACGTGGTTTCGTGCACCTACGGTAAAAACCAGCTAGGCATAGTAACAAAAAAAAAATCAATAACAATATACAACGTATTCATCAAGTAAAGGTAAAATCTGATTTTATTTTTGTAAAAAATCATATAAATATTTGCTTCCGCGCCCGAATTTTATAATTTTTCATCATATTTCCAGCACATGAAGCTTACAATATGCAACGTATTCATCAAGAATAGGTAACATTTGACTTAATTTATGTAAAAAACCTTATAAATATTTGCTTCCGCGCCTGAATTTCATAATTCTTCATCATATTTTTGCTAAAAGAAAACATTGCAACAAGAAAATTGCCATTTCAAGTGTGGTTGGTATTCTAGAATCCAGCCCATGTAGTTCACAATATACAACATATTCATCAAGAATAGGTAAAATCTGATTTTATTTTTGTAAAAAAATATATAAATATTTGCTTCCGTGCCCGAATTTTATAATTCTTCATTATATTTTAGCTTAAAGAAAACATTGCAACAAGAGAATTTCTATTTCAAGTGTGGTAGGTATTCTAGATTCCAGCCCATGTATCTTACAATATACAACGTATTCATCAAGAATAGGTAAAATCTAAATTAATTTTTTTAAAAATCATATAAATATTTCCTTCCGCGCCTGAATTTTATAATTCTTCATCATATTTTAGCTAAAAGAAATCATTTCAATAAGAAGTTTGCTATTTTAAGTGTGGCAGGTATTCTAGAATCCAGCCCATGTAGCTTATAATATACAACGTATTCTTCAAGAATAGGTAAAATCTGACATTATTTTTGTAAAAAATCATATAAATATTTGCTTCCGCCATGAATTTTATAATTCTTTAACATATATTAGCTAAAAGAAAACATTGAAACAACAAAATTGCTATTACAAGTGTGTTATGTATTCTAGAATCCAGCCTACGTAGCTTAGAATATACAACGTATTCATCAAGAATAGTTAAAATCTGACTTTATTTCTGTAAAAAAATCATATAAATATTTGCATCCGCGCTCGAATTTTAAAATTCTTCATTATAACTTAACTAAAAGAAAACATTGCTGCAAGAAAATTGCTATTTGAAGTGTGGTAGGTATTCTAGAATCCAGCCCAAGTAGCTTACAATATACAACGTATTCATTAAAATGACACCCGAAAATTGGATGTTTATTATCTGATTGGTACCACGTTAAGGTCACTTTTGCATGTCCAATGCTTAAAACCATCCATAGTATAGATCCTAAAGCATGTATATGAATGTTTTAACAAAAATATCCATTTCAAGAATAGGTAAAATCTGACTTTATTTTTGTAAAAAATCCTATAAATATTTATTACCGCGCCCGAATTTTATAATTCTTCATCATATTTTAGATAAAAGAAAACATTGCAACAAGAAAATTGCTATTTTAAGTGTAGTAGGTATTCCAGATTCCAGCCCATGTAGCTTACAATATACAACGTATTCTTCAAGAATAGGTAAAATCTGACATTATTTTTGTAAAAAATCATATAAATATTTGCTTCCGCGCCCGAATTTTATAATTCTTTATCATATTTTAGCTAAAAGAAAACATTGCAACAAGAAAATTGCTATTTCAATGTGTGGTAGGTATTCTAGAATCCAGCCCATATAGCTTAGAATATACAATGTTTCATCAACAATAGGTAAAATCTGACTTTATTTTTGTAAAAAATCATATAAATATTTGCTTCCGCGCCCGAATTTTATAATTTTTCATCATATTTCCAGCACATGAAGCTTACAATATGCAACGTATTCATCAAGAATAGGTAACATTTGACTTAATTTATGTAAAAAACCATATAAATATTTGCTTCCGCGCCTGAATTTCATAATTCTTCATCATATTTTTGCTAAAAGAAAACATTGCAACAAGAAAATTTCCATTTCAAGTGTGGTTGGTATTCTAGAATCCAGTCCATGTAGCTTACAATATACAACGTATTCATCAAGAAAAGGTAAAATCTGACTTAATTTTTTTAAAAATCATATAAATATTTCCTTCCGCGCCTGAATTTTATAATTCTTCATCATATTTTAGCTAAAAGAAAACATTTCAATAAGAAGTTTGCTATTTTAAGTGTGGCAGGTATTCTAGAATCCAGCCCATGTAGCTTATAATATACAACGTATTCTTCAAGAATAGGTAAAATCTGACATTATTTTTGTAAAAAATCATATAAATATTTGCTTCCGCCTTGAATTTTATAATTCTTTATCATATATTAGCTAAAAGAAAACATTGAAACAACAAAATTGCTATTACAAGTGTGTTAGGTATTCTAGAATCCAGCCTACGTAGCTTAGAATATACAACGTATTCATCAAGAATAGTTAAAATCTGACTTTATTTCTGTAAAAAAATCATATAAATATTTGCATCCGCGCTCGAATTTTAAAATTCTTCGTTATAACTTAACTAAAAGAAAACATTGCTGCAAGAAAATTGCTATTTGAAGTGTGGTAGGTATTCTAG
Organism: Stenolophus ochropezus; assembly: GCA_035578165.1. Taxonomy (NCBI): domain Eukaryota; kingdom Metazoa; phylum Arthropoda; class Insecta; order Coleoptera; family Carabidae; genus Stenolophus; species Stenolophus ochropezus. The sequence goes on from JAQOWZ010000016.1 coordinate 20,189,555, forward strand.
AATCCTGCCCATGTAGCTTACAATATACAACGTATTCATTAAAATGACACCCGAAAATTGGATGTTTATTATCTGATTGGTACCACGTTATGGTCACTTTTGAATGTCCTATGCCTAAAACCATCCATAGTATAGATCCTAAAGCATGTATATGAATGTTTTAACAAAAATATCCATTTCAAGAATAGGTAAAATCTGACTTTATTTTTGTAAAAAATCCTATAAATATTTGTTACCGCGCCCGAATTTTATAATTCTTCATCATATTTTAGATAAAAGAAAACATTGCAACAAGAAAATTGATATTTTAAGTGTAGTAGGTATTCTAGATTCCAGCCCATGTAGCTTACAATATACAACGTATTCATCAAGAATAGGTAAAATCTGACTTTATTTTTGTAAAAAATCATGTAATATTTGCTTCCACGCCCGAATTTTAAAATTCTTTATCATATTTTAGCTAAAAGAAAACATTGCAACAAGAAAATTGCTATTTCAAATGTGGTAGGTATTCTAGAATCCAGCCCATGTAGCTTACAATATACAACGTATTCTTCAAGAATAGGTAAAATCTGACATTATTTTTGTAAAAACTCATATAAATATTTGCTTCCGCGCCCGAATTTTATAATTCTTTATCATATTTTAGCTAAAAGAAAACATTGCAACAAGAAAATTGCTATTTCAATGTGTGGTAGGTATTCTAGAATCCAGCCCATATAGCTTAGAATATACAATATTTCATCAAGAATTGGTAAAATCTGACTTATTTTTGTAAAAATCATATAAATATTTGCATCCGCGCCCGAATTTTATAATTCTTCATCATATTTTAGCTAAAAGAAAACATTACAACAAGAAAATTGCTATTTCAAGTGTGGTAGGTATTCTAGAATCCAGCCCGTGTAGCTTACAATATACAACGTATTTATCAAGAAAAGGTAAAATCTGACTTTATTTTTTTTTTAAATCATATAAATATTTACGTCCGCGCCCGAATTTTATAATTCTTTATTATATTTTAGCTAAAAAAAACATTGCAACAAGAAAATTGCTATTTCAAGTGTGGTAGGTATTCTAGAATCCAGTTCGTAGCTTACAATATACGTATTCATCAAAAATAGGTAAAATCTGACTTTATTTTTGTTAAAAATCATATAAATATTTGCTTTCGCGCCCGAATTTTGTAATTCTTTATTATATTTTAGCTAAAAGAAAACATTGCAACAAGAAAATTGCTATTTCAAGTGTGGTAGGTATTCTAGAATCCTCACAATATACAACGTATTCATCAAGAAAAGGTAAAATCTGACTTTATTTTTGTAAAAATTCATATAAATATTTGCTTCCGCGCCCGAATTTAATAATTTTTTATCATAGTTTAGCTAAAAGAAAACATTGCAACAAGAAAATTGCTATTTCAAGTGTAGTAGGTATTCTAGAATCCAGCCCATGTAGCTTACAATATACAACGTATTCATTAAAATGACACCCGAAAATTGAATGTTTATTATCTGATTTGTACCACGTTTTGGTCACTTTTGCATGTCCAATGCTTAAAACCATCCAGACTATAGAACCTAAAAAATGAATATGAATGTTTTAACAAAAATATCCATTTCAAGAATAGATAATATCTGACTTAGTTTTTGTAAAAAATCATATAAATATTTGCTTCCGCGCCCGAATTTTGTAATTCTTCATCATATTTTAGCTAAAAGAAAACATTGATACAAGAAAATTGCTATCTCAAGTGCGGTAGGTATTCTAGATTCCAGCCCATGTAGCTTACAATATACAATGTATTCATCAAAAATTGGTAAAAACTGATTTTATTTTTGTAAAAAATCATATAATTCTTTATCATATTTTGGCTAATAGAAAACATTGCAACAAGAAAATTGCTATTTCAAGTGTAGTAGGTATTCTAGAATCCAGCCCATGTAGCTTACAATATACAACGTAATCATCAAGAATAGGTAAAGTCTGACTTTATTTTTGTAAAAAATCATATAAATATTTGCTTCCGCGCCCGACTTTTATAATTTTTTATCATATTTTAGCTAAAAAAAAACATTGCAACAAGAAAATTGCTATTTCAAGTATAGTAGTATTCTAGAATCCAGCCCATGTAGCTTACAATATAATTATCCACAGTATAGATCCTAAAGCATAAATATGAATGTTTTAACAAAAATATCCATTTCAAGAATAGGTAAAATCTGACTTTATTTTTGTAACAAATCATAAATATTTGCATCCGCGCCCGAATTTTATAATTCTTCATCATATTTTAGCTAAAAGAAAACATTGCAACAAGAAAATTGCTATTTTAAGTGTGGTAGGTAATCTAGAATCCAGCCCATGCAGCTTACAATATACAACGTATTCATCAAAAATTGGTAAAAACTGATTTTATTTTTGTAAAAAATCATATAATTCTTTATCATATTTTGGCTAATAGAAAACATTGCAACAAGAAAATTGCTATTTCAAGTGTAGTAGGTATTCTAGAATCCAGCCCATGTAGCTTACAATATACAACGTAATCATCAAGAATAGGTAAAGTCTGACTTTATTTTTGTAAAAAATCATATAAATATTTGCTTCCGCGCCCGACTTTTATAATTTTTTATCATATTTTAGCTAAAAAAAAACATTGCAACAAGAAAATTGCTATTTCAAGTATAGTAGTATTCTAGAATCCAGCCCATGTAGCTTACAATATAATTATCCATAGTATAGATCCTAAAGCATAAATATGAATGTTTTAACAAAAATATCCATTTCAAGAATAGGTAAAATCTGACTTTATTTTTGTAACAAATCATAAATATTTGCATCCGCGCCCGAATTTTATAATTCTTCATCATATTTTAGCTAAAAGAAAACATTGCAACAAGAAAAATTGCTATTTTAAGTGTGGTAGGTAATCTAGAATCCAGCCCATGCAGCTTACAATATACAACGTATTCATCAAGAAAAGGTAAAATCTGACTTTATATTTGTAAAAAATTATATAAATATTTGCTTCCGCGCCCGAATTTTATAATTCTTTATCATATTAAAATAAAAGAAAACATTGCAATAAGAAAATTGCTATTTCAAGTGTGGTAGGTATTCTAGAATCCAACCCATGTAGCTTCAATATACAACGTATGCATTAAAATGACACCCGAAAATTAAATGTTTATTATCTGATTGGTACCACGTTTTGGTTACTTTTGCATGTCCAATGCTTAAAACATAGTATAGATCCTAAAGCATGAATATGAATGTTTTAACAAAAATATCCATTTCAAGAATAGGTAAAATCTGCCTTTATTTTTGTAAAAAAACAAATAAATATTTGCTTCCGTGCCTGAATTTTTTAATTCTTTATCATACTTTAGCGAAAAGAAAACATTGCAACAAGAAAATTGCTATTTCAAGTGTGGTAGGTATTCTAGAATCCAGCCCATGTAGCTTAAAATATACAACGTATTCATCAAGAATAGGTAAAATCTAAATATTTTTGTAAAAAATCATTTAAATATTTGCTTCCGCGCTCGAATTTTATAATTCTTTATCATATTTTAGGTAAAAGAAAACATTGCAACAAGAAAATTGCTATTTCAAGTGTGGTAGGTATTTTAGAATCCAGCCCATGTAGCTTACAATATACAACGTATGCATTAAAATGACACCCGAAAATTAAATGTTTATTATCTGATTGGTACCACGTTTTGGTTACTGTTGCATGTCCAATGCTTAAAACATAGTATAGTTCCTAAAGCATGAATATGAATGTTTTAACAAAAATAGCCATTTCAAGAATAGGTAAAATCTGACTTTATTTTTGTAAAAAAATCATGAAAATATTTGCTTCCGCGCTTAAATTTTATAATTCTTAATCATGTTTTAGCTAAAAGAAAACATTGCAACAAGAAAATTGCTATTTCAAGTGTGGTAGGTATTTTAGAATCCAGCCCATGTAGATTACAATATACAACGTATTCATCAAGAATATGTAAAATCTGATTTTATTTTTGTAAAAAATCATATAAATATTTGCTTCCGCGCCCGGATTTTATAATCCTTTATCATATTTTAGCTAAAAGAAAACATTGCAACAAGAAAATTGCTACATCAAGTGTGGTAGGTATTCTAGAAACCAGCCCATGTAGCTTACAATATACAACGTATTCATCAAGAATAGGTAAATTCTGACTTTATTTTTGTAAAAAATCATATAAATATATGCATCCGCGCCCGAATTTTATAATTTTTCATCATATTTTAGCTAAAAGAAAGCATTGCAACAAGAAAATTTCTATTTCAAGTGTGGTAGGTATTCTAGAATCCAGCCCATGTAGCTTACAATATACAACGTATGCATTAAAATGACACCCGAAAATTGAATGTTTATTATGTGATTGAGACCACGTTTTGGTCACTTTTGCATGTTTAATATTTAAAACCATCCATAATATAGATCCTAAAGCATGAATATGAAAGTTTTAACAAATATATCCATTTCAAGAAAAGGTAAAATCTGACTTTATTTTTGTAAAAAATCATATAAAAATTTGCTTCTGTGCACGAATTTTTTAATTCTTTATCATACTTTAGCGAAAAGAAAACATTGCAACAAGAAAATTGCTATTTCAAGTATGGTAGGTATTCTAGAATCCAGCCCATGTAGCTTACAGTATACAACGTACGCATTAAAATGACACCCGAAAATTAGATGTTGATTATCTGATTGGTACCACGTTTTGATCACTTTTGCATGTCCAATGATAAAATTATCCATAGTATAGATCCTAAATCATGAATATGAATGTTTAACAAAAATATCTATTTCAAGAGTAGGTAAAATCTGACTTTATTTTTGTAAAAAATCATATAAATATTTGCTTCCGCGCCCGAATTTTATAATTCTTCATCATATTTTAGTTAGAGAAAAACATTGCAACAAGAAAATTGTTATTTCAAGTGTGGTAGGTATTCTAGGATCCAGCCCATGTAGCTTACAATATACAACGTATTCATTAAAATGACACCCGAAAATTAAATGTTTATTATCCGAATGGTACAAGGTTTGGTCACTTTTGCATGTCCAATGCTAAAATTATCCATAGTATAGATCCTAAAGCATAAATATGAAAGTATTAACAAAAATATCCATGTCAAGAATAGATAAAATCTGACTTTATTTTTGTAAAAAATCATATAAATATTTGCTTTCGCGCCTGAATTTTATAATTTTTCATCATATTTTAGCTAAAAGAAAACATTGCAACAAGAAAATTGCTATTTTATGTGTGGTAGGTATTCTAGAATCCAACCCATGTAGGTTACAATAAACAACGTATTCATTAAAATGACACCCGAAAATTAAATGTTTATTATCTGAATAGTACCACGTTTTGGTCACTTTTGCATGTCTAATGCTAACATTATCCATAGCATAGATCCTAAAGCATGAATATGAATGTTTTAACATAAATATCCATTTCAAGAATAGGTAAAATCTGACTTTAATATTGTAAAAAATCATATAAATACTTGCTTCCGCGCCCGAATTTTATAATTATTCATCATATTTTAGTTAAAAGAAAACATTACAACAAGAAAATTGCTATTTCAAGTGTGGTAGGTATTCTAGAATCCAGCCCATATAGCATAAAATATACAACGTATTCATCAAGAATAGGTAAAAGCTGACTTTATTTTTGTAAAAAATCATATAAATATTTGCTTCCGCGTCCGAATTTTATAATTCTTCATCATATTTTAGATAAAAGAAAACATAGCAACAAGAAAATTGCTATTTTAAGTCTGGTAGATATTCTGGAATCCAGCCCATGTAGCTTACAATATACAAAGTATTCATTAAAATGACACCCGAAAATTAAATATTTATTATCTGATTGGTACCACGATTTAGTCACTTTTGCATGTCCAATGCTAAAATTATCCATAGTATATATCCTAAAGCATCAATATGAATCTTTTAAAAAAAATATCCATTTCAAGAATGAATAAAATTTGACTTAATTTTTGTAAATAATTATATAAATATTTGCTTCCGCGCCCGAATTTTATAATTCTTCAAAATATTTTAGCTAAAAGAAAAAATAGCAACAAGAAAATTGCTATTTTAAGTCTGGTAGGTATTCTAGAATCCAGCCCATGTAGCTTACAATATACAACGTATTCATTAAAATGACACCCGAAAATTGAATATTTATTATCTGATTGGTACCACGATTTGGTCACTTTTGCATGTCCAATGCTAAAATTATCCTTAGTATATATCCTAAAGCATGAATATGAATGCTTTAAAAAATATATCCATTTCAAGAATAGATAAAATTTGACTTAATTTTTGTAAATAATTATATAAATATTTGCTTCCGCGCCCGAATTTTATAATTCTTCATCATATTTTAGCTAAAAGAAAACATAGCAACAAGAAAATTGCTATTTTAAGTCTGGTAGGTATTCTAGAATCCAGCCCATGTAGCTTACAATATACAACTTATTCATTAAAATGACACCCGAAAATTGAATGTTTATTATCTGAATAGTACCACGTTTTGGTCACTTTTGCATGTCTAATGCTTAAAACCATCCATAGTATACATCCTAAAGCATGAATATGAATGTTTTAACAAAAATATCCATTTCAAGAAGAGGTAAAATCTAACTTAGTTTTTGTAAAAAATCATATAAATATTTGCTTCCGCGCCCGAATTTTATAATTCTTCATAATATTTTAGCTAAAAGAAAACATTGCAACAAGAAAATTGCTATTTCAAGTGTGGTAGGTATTCTAGAATCCAGCCCATGTAGCTTACAATATACAACGTATTTATCAAGAAAACGTAATATCTGACTTAATTTTTGTAAAATATCATATATATATTTGCTTCATCGCCCGAATTTTACAATTTTTCATCATATTTTAGGTAAAAGAAAACATTGTAACAAGACAATTGCTATTTCAAGTGTGGTAGGTATTCTAGAATCCAGCTCATGTAGCTACAAAATAAAAGTATTCATTAAGAATAGATAAAATCTGACTTTATTTTTGTAAAAAATTATATAAATATTTGCTTCCGCGCCCGAATTTTATGATTCTTTATCATATTATAGCTAAAAAAAAACATTGCAACAATAAAATTGTTATTTCAAGTATGGTAGGTAATCCATAATCCAGACCATGTAGCTTACAATAAGCAACCTATTCATTAAAATGACACCCGAAAATTGAATGCTTATTATCTGATTGGTACCACGTTTTGGTCAATTTTGCATGTGCAATGCTTAAAACCATCCATAGTATAGATCCTAAAGCATGAATATGAATGTTTTAAGAAAAGTATCCATTTGAAGAATAGGTAAAACCTGACTTTATTTTTGTAAAAAATCATATTAATATTTGCTTCCGCGCTCGAATTTTTAATAATTTTTCATCATATTTTAGCTAAAAGAAAACATTGCAAGAAGAAAATTGCTATTTAAAGTGTGGTAGGTACTCTAGAATCCAGCGCATGTAGCTTACAATATACAACGTATTCATTAAGAATAGCAAAAATATTACTTTATTTTTGTAAAAAATCATATAAATATTTGCTTCCGCGCCCGAATTTTATAATTCTTCATCGTATTTTAGCTAAAAGAAAACATTGCAACAAGAAAATTACTATTTCAAGTGTGGTAGGTATTCTAGAATCCAGCCCTTGTAGCTCACAATATACAACGTATTGATCAAGAAAAGGTAAAATCTGACTTAATTTTTGTAAATAATTATATAAATATTTGCATCCGCCCTCGAATTTTGTAATTTTTCATCATATTTTAGGTACACGAAAACATTACAACAAGAAAATTGCTAGTTCAATTGTGATAGGTATTCCAGAATCCAGCTCATGTAGCTACAAAATAAACGTATTCATTAAGAATAGGTAAAATCTGACTTTATTTTTGTAAAAAATCTTATAAATATTTGTGTTTATGTAAGAATATTTTGCAGGTGGACTGTATATTTAATTTTAAATAACGTTTGTTGGGAGTGCAAACAAATAGAATGAAGCCACTGACCTTACAGGAAGACAGGATAATCCGGAAAGGACGAGAAAGGTTCATGTGCCAGCTGTGCTGGCGTCTGGAAGTTCTAGAAGATCCGGAAATGACTGGCGTCTGGAAGATCTAGAAGCGATAAATGGCTGACACCAAATGAAATCTTCAGGCTGCTGGCGGCTGATGCTGAATGGAGTCTTCAACTGATGCTGCAACCTTGAAGCGACGACGAAGGCTGACGCCAACTGCGTCCTCAGAAAAGTGACAAATGGTGGACCCCTGCTGAGCCCCTGGAGCGGTTATGGTGAAGTTCAGGTGTTTTGCATTCACAATGATGAATTGCACCTATTGCAATGTGCAATAATACTGGAGAAAGATACTACAACTGCTGATGTCTTGACCAGCGTCGGGTCAAGACTGTCTTGAATGCACAAACTGTTCAAGCTCGATTCAAGGCACTGAAAGGTGATGTTTTCCCCAGTACTCAAATGAAACACAAATTGTCGATGATGAAATTTTTAATTAATGCACGTTTTGAAAAGCTGAGATGCAAAAATTAAACAAACTTTGAATATCAAAAGAAAAAAAACACTGAAATTACAAATACACGTCTGAACACTAGTGAGGTTCGTAACCGACTCTTGTTTATACAAAAAATGTTTATCGTTAAGGAGAACAAATTATTTTTAATTGTTGCATCAATCGCTTTGCTTTTTCAGATAACTCTGATTACAAAAAAATAAATTTACAAAAGAACAATATAAGAAAACTTGATATTAAATACAAATACAATACAATGAATCGTCGCAGTCAGTGACTTTGACATTTACTTGCTTGCACTCTTAGAAAACCCAAACATTCTCCCGGGCGACAACAAATTTGCCTCTTGCTAATTTGAGTTTACTTTAATTGGCAAACAATGCATTGCAATCAACAAGTGTTAAGAGAAAAATAAAAATTAAAGAAATTAAAAGAAACAAATTATCAACTTGGCAAAGAAATTGAGCGAAAGTTGACAAGTGAAACTAATCAAACAAATGACTTTTGTCAAACAAAAAATAAATGATATTTTGTGCCAACGTGACAGCTCTGTCAAGGTGACGTTTGTGTCAAAGTGACAATTAAAATATCTACTGCGTTGGCAATGGACATAATTTGTTAATTGGGCGTTTGACTTCTCCCTTTTCTGTTCTAATCAATGCAACACGAGCGACATTGTCATTTCCGAAATATAATTTTGTAATGACGCCTAATCGCCATTCTAATGGTGGCAATCGATTTTCTTTGATTATAACAATTTGTCCGGTTTTTATTAAGTTACTTGAAGTTAGCCATTTTTGGCGTGCTTGTAAAGAAGTTAAATATTCTAGTTGCCAGCGTTCCCAGTAAGATTTTATAAATGTATCTAATAAATATTTACGATGGGTCAATGTGATTTTTGTTTTAGGTAATTCAGCAATTGTTTTAAAGGAGTTTGATGTAGAAAATGGGCTGGAGTTAGCACCTCAAGGCTAGGCTCTGCCCCTAGAGAACATAAAGGACGAGAGTTTAGAACAAATTCTATTTGTGTTAACAATGTTATTAGCTCTTCATAGCTCAACAATTGTTTTCCTATCACTCGAAATAAATGTTTTTTACAGCTTTTTATAGCTGATTCCCATAATCCGCCAAAATGACTACCATATGTAGGAATGGTTTTCCATTCTACTCCTTTTATAGCTAATTCGTTGGCTAGAGTTTTATGAAAATCAGTTGACTGTACAAATTTATAAATTTCATTAAATTTGTTTCGCGCCCCTATAAATGTAGTACTATTATCCGAATATAAATGTGAAACGGGACCTCTTCGTGAAACAAATCTTTTAAAAGCATTAATAAATGAATCTACCGTTAAGTCTGCAACTAACTCAATATGGACAGCCTTTATATTTAAACAAATGAAAATACATATATATGCTTTCCTGGCATGTTGACCCTTGTCTCTTGATTTTATAAATCGAATTGGGCCTGCATAATCAACGCCAGTATAAAGAAAAGGTTTTGATGCAGTTACGCGATAATCCGGTAAATCTCCTATTTTAGGTTGTGCATTGGTTGGTTTTACCTTAAAACATTTATTACAGTTATGTATCTTTCTTTTAATTGCTAGTAATAAATCGGTTCCCGCATGACAATTAGAAATATGATAATATTCTATAATTAGTTTGGTTATATGATCTGATTTTGGTAACAAAATGGGATATTTAACTTCAAATAGTAATAATGCATTAGATAATCTGCCACCAACTCTTAGAATTCCATTTTCATCTAGAAATGGATCAAGGCTCAAGATTTGTTTATTTTTTATTAAATGACCATTTTCGGTTCGTAAGGAATCTATAATTTCATAAAAATATATTATTTGTAAAGTCTTTATTATAAACATTTCTGCTATTCTTAAATCTGATGCAGATATGTGAATTTTGAAATGCAATTTTCTTGCAAACTTTAAAATGTAACATACTGTTCTTAACAACTTAGACCAAGAAGATACATTCTGAGCCAAAGTGTACAAAATAGAATGTTGATTAGTAACAGCAATAAATGTTTTTTTTTATTTTTGAAGCTACTTCCGGTAATTGATCAGTTGACAAAGTATTCAACTGATGAATAGGCCAATGATCAGAAGTTAATTTTAACCAATTAGGACCCTCCCACCATAAAGAACAATTTACTAATTGAGATGGAAGAGCTCCTCTAGATATTAAATCGCTTGGATTTTCCTTTCCTGTGACATGAAAAAAGCAACTTGGATCTAAATTTTCGTGTATTTGTGCAATTCTATTACTTATAAACGTTGTCCATTTATGTGGCGACGATTTTATCCAAGATAAAGCAATCATAGAATCAGAAAATGCATATATTTTCTCAATAGGATATTTTTTCTTTATATATTCACTGACATGTCTCACAAGTTTGGCCATTAGAAGATTGGCACACAACTCAAGCCTGGCTAAAGTGATAATTTTCATGGGAGCAACTTTAGATTTCGAACATAATAATGTAACCGTGACGGTATTTAACTTTATTGTCTGAAGATAGATGGCGCAGCCATAGGCCACTGTACTGGCATCGCAGAAGGCAACCAGATTTACTTTACAATTCTCTGAAATGCCTATGTATCGAGGAATAGATAATTGTTTTAAACAGCTAAATTCAGACATAAGATTGAAAAATTTTGAGGTTACATTATTAGGTGGTTCATCGTCCCAATCAATCCCAGCCTGCCATAATTCTTTTATCAATAATTTGGCATACAATATGACAGGTGACACTAACCCAAGCACATCGAATAATTTTGCAATGGTGGATAATATAATCCTTTTCGTACAATGTGAAATGTCAACTTTTGACATGTGAAAAGTGAATGTGTCAGTGTTAGGAGACCAAGATATTCCTAAAATTTTTAAATTTTCTCCCTTTGATAAATCAATATGTGATTTATGCGAAACTGGTAAGCTATCAATAAGTGACATATTGTTACTAGTCCATTTTAACAATTCAAATTTTCCCGCGGACATTAAATCGATTGAATCTTGTATTATATTCTTAGCTATAGAAACATTTTGCACAGAAAAAACTAAGTCATCCATGTACATCTCTGTTTTTATTAAGTTAGTTACAGTTGGAAATTTTTGATTTTCATCATCAGCTAATTGATGAATAGTTCTCATAGCCAAATAAGGACTAGATTTCATTCCAAAGCAAACACGATTAAATTGAAAAACTTTAATAGGTTCAGAAGAATCAAATCTATAAAGAATTTTCTGATATTTTCTGTGATGTTCTGAAACTACAATTTGTAAGTACATTTGCTTTATGTCAGCTGTTAATGCTTTTGGAAATAATCTGAAATTTAATAATAAATTAAATAAATCTGCTTGGAGATTTGGACCAGGATACAATAAATCATTTAATGAAAGACCAGACTGAGTTTTTGCACTAGCATCTAGCACTATTCTAACTTTCGTTGTAAGTTTATCTTCGCGAACCACCGCGTGATGTGGAATGAAGTAGCCTTCATTATTAGGCTCGACTTCTATCAAATAATTCTTTTGCAAGTATTCATGAATTATATTATTATAATTACGCCGTAAATCAGGCGATTGTGCAAAACGTTTTTCTAAATGAATGAGTCTACGTTCGGCAATTAATCTGGAATCTCCTAAAGACTCAAGATCTTTTTTAAATGGTAAACCTACCATATATCTACCATCATCTAAACGTCTAGTAGTGTTTACAAATATTCTTTCACATTCATCATTTTCAGGGCTTTTTATTGAATGGCATGGAACCTCTTCTAGTTCCCAAAATCTGTGCAAACATGATATTAAATCATTTTGAGCAAAGGCAGAAAATGATGAAAATGATTTAAAAGGTCTGTTTTTATTTTTAATTTCTCCCATCAATACATAACCTAAAGTCGTTTCATAGGCTACTGGTGCTTTCCCGAATCGTTTTGACAATATTAAAGAAGGATATATTTGAGCTCCCAGTATTACATCTATTTTTCCTGGAACGTTCCAGGAATTATCTGCTAAACGAATATTATTTAAATGTTGAAATTCCAAATCATTTAACTTATGTGAAGGTAACTTGTCAGTTATGCAGTCAATTACTAATGCTGTTAAATTATATTTATGCGGAGAAACCCTAGATTCAATTTTCACGTTTACATATCCATAAACAGAACGACATGACATTCCAATCCCTTGAATTTTTGAATTTTCAAGAGGAATAATTGACAATTTTAATTTGTCACAACAATTTTTAGTTATAAGATTGTTTTGCGAACCGTTGTCTAGTAAACATCTAATTATTGATTTTTTATTGTTTATGTCAGTTACGTGAACTTGTGCAGTAGACAATAAAACATAATTGTTGTTTGTGGATATGTGACATGTAGAAGATGAAGTTTCAACCTTTCCCAACTCCATTTTATTTGCTGGAGGTTTAGCAGGAAACGAAAAATGTAAAAGAGTATGATGCTTATTTTGACATTCTCGACATTTATATCGCGAAGTACAATCTTTTACACTATGACCAATGGATAAGCAATTATAGCATATATTTTTAGATTTTATAAAGTTATATCTGTCTTGAACTGACATTTTACAAAAATTTTTACAAAAATATAGGTTAGAATGATCCATATCTTTACATAAAATGCAAGATTTTTTTGTTTCGGTTTTTCATCTGCCGCCAAGAATGTACGTGTATTATTAGTTATTTTTGAAAAGCCTTTTGCAGATGAAGACCGTTCAAAGATCTTTGCTTGATCTCTGACAAATTCTAAGAATGTTTTACAAGAAGGAAATTGCGTTTCACGGAATATAGTATCAAACAAATTTACTATTTCTGGATCCACTTTTTTGGTTGCACAGTTTAACAATACAAAATCCAGAATATCTGGGATTTCAAGTTGTTTAAGAGCCTCTACAGAGGCAGAAAATTTATTGACAAACGTTGTCAAATTAGTTGAATTTTTTGAATTACATTTTATGTTAAAAATGTTATCTACATATTGCTCAGTCATTGTTCTATTGTCTTGGTATTGCTTTACCAAGCTATTCCAAATGATATCATAATTTTCGGGTGTAGGCAATATCCCCCCCGTGATCTCTAAGGCATTACCCGTGAGCTTGCCTATGAGGTAGCTAATCCGCTGCTCTTTTGTGAGAGCTTTATTTTCATGTACGTTTGCTTTAAAAGATTGATAAAACAATGGCCACCTTTCCGATTTTCCGTCAAACGATGGCAACTCAATGGGAGGCAGTTTGATATTTACTGATTGACTAGCAGTATTATTTTTATTACTAATAATATTACTGTTACTTTCGTTAGCAACATCAACTTCAGGCATGATACTGCTTCGCATGTGATTGATCAATGTACAATTTGAATATACCGACATTAATATATCGTAATTAGGTTCAAACTCCTCATCTAATTCTAACGCGGTCTCATTAGATTGAGTTGCAGCGTCTTCAAATTTCTTTCGAAGAAAGACAATGTCCTTGGTTTGATTTAGAAAAAGTTCATGTAACGAGGTATCAGTAGCACATTTACTTGCTAAATCCGACAAATATGAAATTTTAGTCTCAAGGCTTTTAGTTAAAGCCTGAGCTGATTTTAGTTTCGCTTTCAACTTTCTTTCTGCTTCTCTACTCATGATTATTTAATAATAATGACAATGCAAAGAAAAAATAAAATTATATTGCCGTGGTTATCCGGCTCGAAGGACCAAAAAATGTTTATGTAAGAATATTTTGCAGGTGGACTGTATATTTAATTTTAAATAACGTTTGTTGGGAGTGCAAACAAATAGAATGAAGCCACTGACCTTACAGGAAGACAGGATAATCCGGAAAGGACGAGAAAGGTTCATGTGCCAGCTGTGCTGGCGTCTGGAAGTTCTAGAAGATCCGGAAATGACTGGCGTCTGGAAGATCTAGAAGCGATAAATGGCTGACACCAAATGAAATCTTCAGGCTGCTGGCGGCTGATGCTGAATGGAGTCTTCAACTGATGCTGCAACCTTGAAGCGACGACGAAGGCTGACGCCAACTGCGTCCTCAGAAAAGTGACAAATGGTGGACCCCTGCTGAGCCCCTGGAGCGGTTATGGTGAAGTTCAGGTGTTTTGCATTCACAATGATGAATTGCACCTATTGCAATGTGCAATAATACTGGAGAAAGATACTACAACTGCTGATGTCTTGACCAGCGTCGGGTCAAGACTGTCTTGAATGCACAAACTGTTCAAGCTCGATTCAAGGCACTGAAAGGTGATGTTTTCCCCAGTACTCAAATGAAACACAAATTGTCGATGATGAAATTTTTAATTAATGCACGTTTTGAAAAGCTGAGATGCAAAAACTAAACAAACTTTGAATATCAAAAGAAAAAAAACACTGAAATTACAAATACACGTCTGAACACTAGTGAGGTTCGTAACCGACTCTTGTTTATACAAAAAATGTTTATCGTTAAGGAGAACAAATTATTTTTAATTGTTGCATCAATCGCTTTGCTTTTTCAGATAACTCTGATTACAAAAAAATAAACTTACAAATGAACAATATAAGAAAACTTGATATTAAATACAAATACAATACAATGAATCGTCGCAGTCAGTGACTTTTACATTTACTTGCTTGCACTCTTAGAAAACCCAAACAATTTGCTTGCGCGCCCGAATTTTATGATTCTTCATCATATTATAGCTAAAAGAAAACATTGCAACAATAAAATTGTTATTTCAAGTATGGTAGGTATTCTAAAATCCAGCCCATCTAGCTTACAAAATACAACGTATTCATTAGAATCACCCGAAAATTGAATGTTTATTATCTGATTGGTACCACGTTTTGGTCACTTTTGCATGTCCAATGCTTAAAACCATCCATTGTATAGATCATAAAGCATAAATATGAATGTTTTAACAAAAATATCCATTTCAAGAAGAGGTAAAATCTGACTTTATTTTTGTAAAAAATCATATTAGTATTTGCTTCCTCGCTCGAATTTTATAATTATTTATCATAATTTATCTAAAAGAAAACATTGCAACAAGAAAATTTCTATTTCAAGTGTGGTAGGTATTCTAGAATCCAGCCCATGTAGCTTACAATATACAACGGATTCATCAAGAATAGGTAAAATCTGACTTTATTTTTGTAAAAATTATATAAACATTTGCTTCCGCGCCCGAATTTTATAATTCTTCATCATATTTTAGCTAAAAGAAAACATAGCCACAAGAAAATTGCTATTTCAAGTGTGGTAGGTATTCTAGAATCCAGCCCATATAGCATAAAATATACAACGTATTCATCAAGAATAGGTAAAAGCTGACCTTATTTTTGTAAAAAATCATATAAATATTTGCTTCCGCGTCCGAATTTTATAATTCTTTATCATATTTTAGATAAAAGAAAACATAGCAACAAGAAAATTGCTATTTTAAGTCTGGTAGATATTCTGGAATCCAGCCTATGTAGCTTACAATATACAACGTATTCATTAAAATGACACCCGAAAATTAAATATTTATTATCTGATTGGTACCACGATTTGGTCACTTTTGCATGTCCAATGCTAAAATTATCCATAGTATATATCCTAAAGCATCAATATGAATCTTTAAAAAAAAAATATCTATTTCAAGAATAAATAAAATTTGACTTAATTTTTGTAAATAATTATATAAATATTTGCTTCCGCGCCCGAATTTTATAATTCTTCATAATATTTTAGCTAAAAGAAAACATAGCAACAAGAAAATTGCTATTTAAAGTGTGGTCGGTATTCTAGAATCCAGCCCATGTAGCTTACAATATACAACGTATTCATCAAGAATAGGTAAAATCTAACTTAGTTTTTGTAAAAAATCAAATAAATATTTGCTTCCGCGCCCGAATTTTATAATTCTTCATCATATTTTAGCTAAAAGAAAACATTGCAACAAGAAAATTGTTATTTCAAGTGTGGTAGGTATTCTAGAATCCAGCCCATGTAGTTTACAATATACAACATATTCATCAAGAATAGGTAAAATCTGATTTTATTTTTTGTAAAAAATCATATAAACATTTGCTTCGGCGCCCGAATTTTATAATTCTTCATCATATTTTAGCTAAAAGAAAACATAGCAACAAGAAAATTGCTATTTTAAATCTGGTAGGTATTCTGGAATCCAGCCCATGTAGCTTACAATATACAACGTATTCATTAAAATGACATCCGAAAATTGAATATTTATTATCTGATTGGTACCACGATTTGGTCACTTTTGCATGTCCAATGCTAAAATTATCCATAGTATATATCCTAAAGCATGAATATGAATGTTTTAAAAAATATATCCATTTCAAGAATAGATAAAATTTGACTTAATTTTTGTAAATAATTATATAAATATTTGCTTCCGCGCCCGAATTTTATAATTCTTCATCATATTTTAGCTAAAAGAAAACATAGCAACAAGAAAATTGCTATTTTAAGTCTGGTAGGTATTCTAGAATCCAGTCCATGTAGCTTACAATATACAACTTATTCATTAAAATGACACCCGAAAATTGAATATTTATTATCTGATTGGTACCACGATTGGTCACTTTTGCATGTCTAATGCTTAAAACCATCCATAGTATACATCCTAAAGCATGAATATGAATGTTTTAACAAAAATATCCATTTCAAGAAGAGGTAAAATCTGATTTTATTTTTTTTTTAAATCATATAAATATTTGCTTCCGCACCCGAATTTTATAATTCTTCATAATATTTTAGCTAAAAGAAAACATAGCAACAAGAAAATTGCTATTTAAAGTGTGGTCGGTATTCTAGAATCCAGCCCATGTAGCTTACAATATACAACGTATTCATCAAGAATAGGTAAAATCTAACTTAGTTTTTGTAAAAAATCATATAAATATTTGCTTTCGCGCCCGAATTTTATAATTCTTCATAATATTTTAGCTAAAAGAAAACATTGCAACAAGAAAATTGCTATTCCAAGTGTGGTAGGTATTCTAGAATCCAGCCCATGTAGCTTACAATATACAACGTATTTATCAAAAAAAATCATATAAATATTTGCTTCCGCGCCCGAATTTTATAATTCTTTATCATATTTTAGCTAAAAGAAAACATAGCAACAAGAAAATTGCTATTTCAAGTGTGGTAGGTATTCTATAATCCAGCCCATGTAGCTTACAATATACCACGTATTGTGACGTGTGCCAGAAATTTAAAAATAATGTTCAAGATATTACCGTGATTTCTCGAAGAGAAATCACGCGTTACACACTTACCTCGACAGCTCAGAATTGGTCGTGGTATCGCTAGGTCGTGGGTCACTAAAATATTTGTAATAACAATAATAGGGAAGGGCGCCAGTTGTGCCGAAAGGAAAAATGGTGCACACAACAACACCGAAAATAACAAATTGAAAATAAAACTAAATTTATTTACGGCTAGTAAAAATACAATAGGAAATTAACGGGGACAATTATTGCCTATTACAAAAAAATAAGAAAATACCTTTTGTGGGGTAACAAAATATCGATGGGTCTGGAATGGCTAGGTCGTTGGAGTGAGTCCCTGGACGTCGTGGTACCGAGGTTCGGCTTGTCGACAGAATGTGAACTGTTCGTGTTAGTATTAAGCGGCGCTGAAAGATGTCAGAAACAAGCAATGTAGTAGCGTGAAGCAGGATAGCAGGATAATGCGTGGTGTCACCGGAATAAGCGTGTCTGGCGGTTGCGTGAGTTGTTCGTGTGTAAATGCAAACTGCTGTTTTTTGTGCGTGATGCCTGAGTACTGTGAGTAAGTTGGTACTGTGTACGTGTGCACGTGTCGCAGTACTATTCAGCTTGGATTGGAACTCCACACTCCACTACCAACAAACCTCGACCATCCAGGACCAGGAGGGAATATAAAACATAAAAATTTTTAGCAGATAATTGACCCCAAAAATAACTTGCCGTGGCAAAAATACAAAAAAAATCTTTATAAAAAAATGAACAAATAAATTATTTAACAATAAATAAATGCAAAAATTATTATTCACAAGAAATTGTGCACAAAAAATTACTCCAAATAATTTTACAAAAAACTATCAGCTGGCCAGGCTGTAAAAGACTAGAAAATAGAGAAAGAAAGAATATAACAAGACTTGAAAGGTTTTCAAAAACTAACGTTTTTACTGCGGGACTTGTAAAGTTTACTACTTACTTTTTGGCTGCCAAAAAAAATAATTAGCGATAAAAAGGTAACTAATGGCATCCAAAAACATAGAGAAAAATAAAATTGGAACGATAAAAATTCTACTTACGACAGTAAATCAGCGTGAGCTCTGTCTAAATCCCACAGTATAAAAAATAACCTAAATCGTATTCAAAAATTATTAAGCAAACTAATAAAAAATGAATCTTTCCTGTGAAAGATACACGAGAAATTTTGAATATAAGATCAATCAAAGAAGAAAAAAACTTGAGGAGGTTTCCTCGCAAGCTTTGACAACACGTGGTTATCTAAATATATCTTTAAAAGAAAGTTTCGAATAAAATAAAAAAATATCACTTTACTCACCAAAATCAGTAAAATAAAAAATCCGGTGTAAGAATATTTTAAATAAAATCTTGAAGATTTTTAAAATAACTTTAGATAAAAATTTTTTAGAACAAACAAATTGCTATCAAAGTACTTCCGTTGTCTCAGCTTGCAGAAACTCAACTCACTCTACCGACCGCGCTCGCCTCTCAAGCAGTCAGCAGCACTAGAGATGTCGTATGTTTAATTAAAATATAAAAGATTTAAATAAAAAACCGCGAAACGAATGAAATCGTTTCAGTATTCATCAAGCATAGGTAAAATCTGACTATATTTTTGTAAAACATCATATAAATATTTGCTTCCGCGCCCGAATTTTATAATTATTCATCAAATTTTAGCTAAAAGAAAACATTGCAACATGAAAATTGCTATTTCAAGTGTGGTAGGTATTCTAGAGTCCAGCCCATGTAGCTTACAATATTCAACGTATTCATTAAAATGACACCCGAAAATTGAATGTTTATTATCTGATTGGTACCAAGTTTTGGTCACTTTTGCAAGTCCAATACCAAAATTATCCATAGTATAGATCCTAAAGAATAAATAAGAATGTTTTAACAATAATATCCATTTCAAGAATAGGTAAAATCTGACATTATTTTTGTAAAAAATCATATATATATTTGCTTCCGTGCCCGAATTTTATAATTCTTCATCATATTTTAGCTAAAACAAAACATTGCAACAAGAAAATTGCTATTTCAAGTGTGGTAGGTATTCTAGAATCCAGCCCATGTAGCTTACAATATACAACGCATTCATTAAAATAACAACCGAAAATAAAATGTTTATTATCTGATTGGTACCACGTTTAGGTCACTTTTGCATGTCCAATGCTTAAAACCATCCATAGTATAGATCCTAAAGCATGAATATGAATGTTTTAACAAAAATATCCATTTCAAAAATTGGTAAAATCTGACTTTATTTTTGTAAAAAAATCATATGAATATTTGCTTCCGCGCCCGAATTTAATAATTCTTAGACATTTTTTAGCTAAAAGAAAACATTGCAACAAGAAAATTGCTATTTCAAGTTTGGTAGGTGTTCTAGAATCCAGACCATGTAGCTTACAATATACAACGTATTCATCAAGAAAAGGTAAAATCTGACTTCATTTTTGTAAAAAATCATATAAATATTTGCTTCCGCGCCCGAATTTTATAATTATTCATCATATTTTAGCAAAAAGAAAACATTGCAACAAGAAAATTGCTATTTCAAGTGTAGTAGGTAGTCTAGAATCCAGACTATGTAGCTTACAATATACAAAGTATTCATTAAAATGACACTCGAAAATTGAATTTTTATTATCTAATTGGTACTGCGTTTTGGTCACTTTTGCATGTCCAATGTTTAAAACCATCCATAGTATATAACCTAAAGCATGAATATGAATGTTTCAACAAAAATATCCATTTCAAGAATAGGTAAAATCTGAACTTATTTTTGTAAAAAAACATATAAATATTTGCTTCCGCTCCCGAATTTTATAATTCTTCATCATATTTTAGCTAAAAGAAAACATTACTACAAGAAAATTGCTATTTCAAGTGTAGTAGGTATTCTAGAATCCAGCCTATGTAGCTTGCAATATACAACGTATTCATTAAAATGAAAATTTAATGTTTATTATCTGATTGGTATTATGTTTTGGTCACTTTTGCATGTACAATGCTGAAAACCATCCATCGTATATATCCTAAAGCGTGAATATGAATGTTTTAACAAATATATCCATTTCAAGAATAGGTAAAATCTGACTTTGTTTTTGTAAAAAATCATATAAATATTTGCTTCTCCGCCCGAATTTAATAATTCTTCATCAAGTTTTAGCTAAAAGAAAACATTGCAACAAGAAAATTTCTATTTCAAGTGTGATAAGTATTCTAGAATCCAGCCCATGTAGCTTACAATAAACAACGTAAACATTAAAATGACACCCGAAAATTGAATGTTTATTATCTGATTAGTACCACGTTTTGGTCACTTTTGCATTAACAATGCTTTAAACCATCCATAGTATAGATACTGAAGTATGAATATGAATGTTTTAACAAAAATATCCATTTTAAGAATAGGTTAAATCGGACATTATTTTTGTAAAATATCATATAAATATTTGCTTTCGCGTCCGAATTATATAATTCTTTAACATATTTTAGCTAAAAGAAAACATTGCAACAAGAAAATTGCTATTTCAAGTGTGGTAGGTATTCTAGAATCCAGCCTATGTAGCCTACAATATACAACATATTCATCAAGATAAGGTAAAATCTGACCTTATTTTTGTAAAAAATCATATAAAAATTTGCTTTCGCGCCCGATTTGTATAATTTTACATCATAATTTTGCTAAACGAAAACAATGCAACAAGAAAATTGATATTTGAAGTGTGGGAGGTATTCTACAATCCAGGTCATGTAGCTTACAATATACAACGTATTCATTAAAATGACACCCGAAAATAGAATGTTTATTATCTGATTGGTACCACGTTTTGGTCACTTTTGCATGTCCAAAGCTTAAAACCATCCATAGTATAGATCCTAAAGCATGAGTATGAATGTTTTACAAAAATATCCATTTCAAGAATAGGTAAAATCTGACTTTATTCTTGTAAAAAATCATATATATATATTTGCTTCCGTGACTGAATTATATAATTATTCATCATATTTTAGCTAAAAGAAAACAATGCAACAAGAAAATTGCTATATCAAGTGTAGAAGGTATTCTAGAATCCAGCCCATGTAGCTTACAATATACAACGTATTCATCAAAAATAGGTAAAATCTGATTTTATTTTTGTTAAAAATCATTAAAATATTTGCTCCCGCGCCCGAATTTTATAATTCTTTATCACATTTTAGCTCAAAGAAAACATTGCAACATGAAAATTGCTATTCTAAGTGTGGTAGGTATTCTAGAATCCAACCCATGTAGCTTACAATAAACAACGTAATCATTAAAATGACACCCGAAAATTGAATGTTTATTATTTGATTGGTACCACGTTTTGGTCACTATTGCACGTCCAATGCTAAAATTATCCATAGAATAGATCCTAAAGCATGAATATGAATGTTTTAACAAAAATATTTGTTTCAAGAATAGGTATAATCTGACTATATTTTTGTAAAAAATCATATAAATATTTGCTTCCGCGCCCGTATTTTATAATTATTTATCATATTTTAGCTAAAAGAAAACATTGCAACAAGAAAATTGCTGTTTCAAGTGTGGTAGGTATTCTAGAATCCAGCCCATGTAGCTTACAATATACAACGTATTCATCAAGAATAGGTAAAATCTGACTTTATTTTTGTAAAAAATCATATAAATATTTGCTTCCGGGTCCGAATTTTAAAATTTTTTATCATATTTTAGCTAAAAGAAAACATTGCAACAAGAAAATTGCTATTTCAAGTGCGTTAGGTATTATAGAATCCAGCCCATGTAGCTTACAATATACAACATATTCATCAAGATAAGGTAAAATCTGACCATATTTTTGTAAAAAATCATATAAAAATTTGCTTCCGCGCCCGATTTGTATAATTTTACATCATAATTTTGCTAAAAGAAAACAATGCAACAAGAAAAATGATATTTGAAGTGTGGGAGGTATTCTAGAATCCAGCCCATGTAGCTTACAATATACAACGTATTCATTAAAATGACACCCGAAAATAGAATGTTTATTATCTGATTGTTACCACGTTTTGGACACTTTTGCATGTCCAAAGCTTAAAACCATCCATAGTATAGATCCTCAAGCATAAGTATGAATGTTTTACAAAAATATCCATTTCAAGAATAGGTAAAATCTGACTTTATTCTTGTATAAAATCATATATATATTTGCTTCCGTGCCTGATTTTTATAATTCTTCATCATATTTTAGCTAAGAGAAAACAATGCCACAAGAAAATTGCTATTTCAAGTGTGGCAGGTATTCTAGAATCCAGCCCATGTAGCTTACAATATACAACGTATTTATCAAGAATATGTAAAATCTGACTTTATTTTTGTAAAAAATCATATAAATATTTGCTTCCGCGCCCGAATTTTATAATTCTTTATCATATTTTATCTAAAAGAAAACATTGCAACAAGAAAGTTGCTATTTCAAGTGTGGTAGGTATTCTAGAATCCAGCACATGTAGCATACAATATACAACGTATTCATCAAGAATAGATAAAATCTGACTTTATTTTTGTAAAAAATCATATAAATATTTGCTTCCGCGCCCGAATTTTATAATTCTTTATCATATTTACGCTACAAGAAAACTTTGCAACATGAAAATTGCTATTTCAAGTGTGGTAGGTATTCTAGAATCCAGCCTATGTAGCTTACAATATACAACGTATTTATTCAAATGATACCCGAAAATTGAATGTTTATTATCTGATTGGTACCACGTTTTGGTTACTTTTGCATGTCCATTGCTTAAAACCATCCATAGTATAGATCCTAAAGCATGAATATGAATGTTTTAACAAAAATATCCATTTCAAAAATAGGTAAAATCTGACTTTATTTTTGTAAAAAATCATATAAATATTTGCACCCGCGCACGAATTTTATAATTCTTCTTCATATTTTAGCAACAAGAAAATTGCTATTTCAAATGCGGTAGGTATTCTAGAATCCAGACCATGTAGCGTACAATATACAACGTATTCATCAAGAAAAGGTGAAATCTGACTTTATTTTTGTAAAAAAACATATAAAAATTTACTTCCGCGCCCGAATTTTATAATATTTCATCATAATTTTGCTAAAAGAAAACATTGCTACAAGAAAATTGCTATTTAAAGTGTGGGAGGTAACCTAGAATCCAGCCTATGTAGCTTAGAATATACAACGTATTCATTAAAATGACACCCGAAAATAGAATGTTTATTATCTGATTGGTACCACGTTTTGGTCACTTTTGCAAGTCCAATGCTTAAAACCAACCATAGAATAGATCCTAAAGCATGAATATAAATGTTTTAATAAAAACATCCATTTTAAGAATAGGTTAAATCGTACTTTATTTTTATAAAATATCATATAAATATTTGCTTCCGCGTCCGAAATATATAAAATTCTTTAACATATTTTAGCTAAAAGAAAACATTGCAACAAGAAAATTGCTATTTCAAGTGTGGTATGGATTCTAGAATCAAGCCCATTTAGCTTACAATTTACAACGCATTCATCATAAAAAGGTAAAATCTTACTTTATTTTTGTAAAAAATCATATAAATATTTGCTTTCACGCCCGAATTTTATAATTCTTCATCATATTTTGGCTAAAAGAAAACATTGCAACAAGAAAATTGCTATTTCAAGTGTGGTAGCTATTCTAAAATCCAGCCCACGTAGCTTACAATATACAGCGTATTCACCAAGAATAGGTAAAATCTGCCTTAATTTTTGTAAAAAATCATATAAATATTTGCTACCGCGCCCGAGTTTTATAATTCATCATCATATTCTAGCTAAAAGTAAACAATGCAACAAGAAAATTGCTATTTCCAGTGTGGTAGGTATTCTAGAATCCAGTCCATGTAGCTTACAATATACAACGTATTCATTAAAATGACACTCGAAAATTTAATGTTTATTATGTGATTGGCACCACGTTTTGGTCACTTTTGCATGTCCAGTGTTGAAATTATCCATAGTATAGATCCTAAAGTATGAATATGAATGTATTAACAAAAATATCCATTTCAAAAATAGGTAAAATCTAACTTTATTTTTGTAAACAATCATATAAATATTTGCTTCCGCGCCCGAATTTTATAATTCTTCATCATATTTTAGCTAAAAGAAAACATTGCAACAAGAAAATTGATATTTCAAGTGTGGTAGGGATTCTAGAATCCAGCCCATATAGTTTACAATATACAACGTATTCTTTAACCACGTTTTGGTCACTTTTGCATGTCCAATGCTGAAAACCGTCCATAGTATATATCCTAAAGCATGAATATGAATGTTTTAACAAATATATCCATTTCAAGAATAGGTAAAATCTGTTTTTCTAAAAAATCATAGAAATATTTGCTTTCCCGCCCGAATATGATAATTCTTTATCATATTTTAGCTAAAATAAAACATTGCAACAAGAAAATTGATATCATAGCGGTAGGATGCGGGTGCGGTGACGTCATAGCGGTGGGTTAGCGGGTCCTTATGTCGTTGGCTAGTCCTTAAGACGTTGCTGGGGTCCTTGAGACGTTAGCGGGGTCCTCAATACGTTGGCAGGGTCCTCAATACATTGGCTGGGGCCGTGCTTAAGGCCCGCATTTGACCATATGGTGGGTGACTCATTTACAAGACCAGCATCTCAACACCGCATTTATTATGCACCCTTGATTTGCAATCTGACTTACCAGCATCTACACATATGTTGTGCGTTGTGACGTGAGTTTCGGACGCCTGGATCTGATCGCAAATATTTCGCAACCAGCATCTCAACACTGCATTTTTTAATTTATGCACCCTGGAAATCGGCAATATTACTTACCAGCACTTACACATATGTCATTATCGTGCACATTGTTTAATTTATTCACCCCGTGACGATGAGTTTTATTTTCATTTTTTAATTAAAAGAAATTATTAGTTGAGAATTATTATTTATTTACAAAAACTATATTACAAACATGTTAAATAAAATATTTATGAAATAAACTAACGTACTACAATAATCATAGGCATTACTATTGGGTGACATAAACCTTATTTATTTATTATCATATGAACTTAAAGCTATTTTATTCTGTCTAATCACATATTTTGACTTAAATACTATTATCATAAATTATTTTTTAGTTTTTTTATTAGAATATACAACACTTACAACAGTAGATATCTGTACACAAAACAAATTTACAATTATTTGTATATTTTTTCACTTTATTTATCCTATTTTTAAAAATAGAGTATGCTTTATCAAAATAAAATCTCTTGAGAGACATGCTCAAGTACACTGATGTAAGACACGTACTCTGGTTAATACTTGCCATAGCAATGCGTTTATCTGAATGTTTTGAATTCGCCATAGCATTCATTATAAGAAATAATTTTAAAAATTGTTTAAATATGATATCGGAGAGAAAATGTATATTAGCAAACTATCTGCATTTTTCGCAGACAAATATAATTTATGCACCCTATAAATCGGGTGATTAAAATTGGCTATTTCTTTATGGAGGATGCAATATGGGTTGGAGTGGGGTTGTACATATTATGGTATAAAAGCTGCAATATTACACATTTTTAAATCAGTTTACATTGAAACATTTAACAAATAACAACTAAGTACATTAAAGCAACATGTCTGTTTTTGAAATATTCAACAAAGTTGCTCAGGTTAAAGAGCCCATATCCCTGAATGATCTAAAGAAAGGGAAAAAATATAAAGTATTGAATATAAGACGTGTGAGTACAAAGTATGGAGAGAAAGTTGTTCTATAATTAGAGAGCAACATTTTATTCCTCGGTTCACGGTTTAACCAATTAACCGACGAAAATTTAGAAGAGTATATCCAACAAGCCCATGCTGGGAAATTGTATGTGGTTTCCAATGGCAAAATTGGAAAAGTAGTGGACTTGGCGTTCTGTTCACTATAAACAGCAGCAGCTGGTACGCAGCAGTGAAGTGTGAATAATAATATGAAGAAGGTTTGTCGAAAAGTGAATCATAGTAACAATATAATAAGTAATATAAATAAACATTTATTCAAACTGAAACGTTTGAAACAAGATGTTCATAATTACTATGTTTTAAAAAATATTGTTAAAAATATTAAACAGTTAAATATAAACCATGAAAGTGCAGTTCAATGAAACAGTCAAAGTTCATTACATGTTTGTATGGACTTTCGCTTATAAAACAGCGAGGCAGAGTCCATGGATACAAATAGCTATTGATAGAGCACATTTTAGATATAAGATTGATAGTTTTTATGAACCACTTTTAAAACCTATATTAGAAAATAGAAATATGAAATATTTTTATGTATAAGTATTATGTAATAATTTGTAACCTTTATTCTCAATAATATAATAATAAAACTGTATTGTTTGATTTTTACATGTGCTTACCTTCATAAATTCAATCCTATCGAAGTTAGATACAGATGTTGGGAGATGGTAAGAAAAACAAATAAAACATAAAATATTTAAAATTAAAATTTATTTTTAAACTAGTTACATTATAATTAATATTACATGAAATTATTTATTACATTGAATACAATACTTTTTAATTGGGTACACATTCCCGACTTGATCCGTGTTGACGTCAGTAATTAGCGGGTGGTCAGTGCAGCGCCTATAGTTCTGGAATTCCTTCTCATCTTGCCAGTTCCTGGGAAATTTGTCCCATTCCCCATCTATTTGACAAGGGATGCAGGCCATAATAAACTCTTTAGGCAGACATGATATATCCTCTTCAGACATAAAATGTAAAAATCCCGTGTCATTAAACTTTTTAAATGAAGCCAATGAATTAAAACGTTGCTTGTACCAGTCTTTTAATAAGTATACATTTTTGATAGCACTGTTTTGCAGATGTGATTTACATATATTTAATTGAAAAGATTCACGTAATTCTTTTAATGAAGGACAACCAAAACATTCCATATTAACAATTTTTAATTTATGTAAACATAAGATATTATTTAATCATTTAATTTTATCAGATCCCTTAACATAAATTTTGCAAGCACCACTAAACATGCCTCGCACAATATTGTTTAAAAGACTGTAATTTATATTGCCTGAAATCCATTCTAAATGATGGTATTTATTCGATAGCCAAAGCACATTTTTCTGACTTTTAGTATTTAAACTAGAGAAAGGGTACGGAGGTAAAAATATTTTAAAATCAAGAGAATTTGTATTAATATTTAAAACGGCAATTTCTTTACATATAAATGTCATGGTGTCATCAGCCTCAAATATTTGAAACCCTTGTAGATCTACTATGTAAACAGTCATGTTTATACAGTTAGAAGTTCAGAAGTCAAATGAGATAGTAGAATACATTACAAGAGTTATATTATTAGTATTATATTCACCCTTGATTAGGATGATAAAATCACTCCCCCCTTCCCCCATCTCTCACTTTTTTTTGTTTTTTTAATTCTCATTCAACATTTGTTTTACTTATCCAGCTATTATGTTTATTATCGAATCCAAGCCATTTAACAAATACCATATCACCCTTCTTTTTTAGAATTTTTTCAACAAGGTATGTATCAGGATACTTTACTTTCTGTAATTCGTATTCATAAAATCCCCCTTTTATAATTTGGCCGGACTGATCTTGAAGAATATAAGTAACAGGATTTGTTAATTGAATTGAGTATATAGTAAAAATTTCATTAGACCAATTAGGAGTATAACCTTTCGTAAAAACCCCTCTATATTTGTTTATACGCACAAAATCATTCTCTTTGAATTTTGTTTTCCCAATCATTTTAATATTACTGTAAACATTGTCAAGAAGTAATTGTTCATGTTTTCTGCTAACTTCACTAGGTTTCATATTAATGGTTCTGTGTTTTGTATTATTATACTTTTCTGTAAGTTTTGGTAATAAACTCAACCACTTATATGTACCTTGTAAGCTAAACTCTTTCCACATCATTGATTTTAAAGTGCGATTAACTCGCTCTACAATAGATGCCTTTTTAGTACTATAGCTTGAATAATGATTAATATTATATTTATTCATTAAATTTTGAAAATTTTTATTATAAAATTCTTTGCCGAGATCAGTTTGTAAATTTTGAGGAATTCGATTACTACTAAGCAAAATACTTTTCATAGCTTTGAAAATTTCAGAACCTGCTTTGTTTTTTATGGGTTTAGTCCATAAAAATTTAGAAAATACATCAATAACAACTAAAATCTAGCGATATCCTTTATTTATTCTAGCATAAGGAATCATTTCAACCAAATCAGCCTGGAATAAGTCATTAATTCCCTTTGTAATTACACGCCTCCTGGGAAAGTGTACTCGTGCTGATTTATGTAATTCTTCCACAATTTCACATTTAATTTTCGACATAGTTAACAGATGTTTCTAGTACGATTTCCACATATAAATCACTCGTATTTAAACTTGCAGGACTGGGATATATTATCAATTTATCATCCTTTACAACATGTTTAATAACTATTATTGAGATACGGGGTTCTTTATTAATTTGATAGTTTAGTAGCTCTTTTGGATTACTTAAATTAATTTGAATTATTTTACCAGTACAAGGAAAATTGTAAAAAGATAAATTAGAGCTGTTTATTATATTATAAATGTCACCATCTAGTTTTAATTTTAAATTAATAACAATGGTAGATTTTAAATTATTTTTTACTTTAGACAATTCTATTCGGAATTTATTTTCAAGTATATTTATTTTCTTTATACAATCTAATTCTAATTCCTTAACTTGTTTCGAAACAAAAAGTAATACTTTATTTGTATATTTTTTAGTATTATGATGGTCAATATGACGTCCGAACTTATCAAGAGTCATTATTAAACTGTCGCTATTCTATAACTCCCGCTTCTTTTAACTCTTTAATTATGGATATAATTTCATTATCGTGACCTATATGACTGGCATCACGTGACGCAATTAAAAGACGTAGTCTATTAACCAATTCATTAATATTGTCCCAGTATAATAATAATAATAATAATAATAATAATAATAAATAAACTTTATTGACTTCAGTCAAAGGTGAGGTTCAGCCTAAGGCTGCTCTTCCACCTAACCCATACAAAAGTTACAATAAAAACAATAAACAATAAATTTAGAAAGCATCTATACGCAAGCAATGCAATTAAAAGCATAAGATATATAAACAATGGAGATTCATAGAGATTACAATTATAACATCTATCAAAACATATGTTTAACATTATATTTGAAAGAGTTTACAGATAGAGATTTCAAAGAAGAGGGGATGTTGTTATATAATGAGGGCGCAAGAAATGAAAATGAACTTTTAAATTTAGTTTTTCTAAAGCATGGTACGATATATAAATCTTTTACTCTAAGAGAGTAGTTATAATTTTTGGGAATCAATTTATCATATAAATACGACGGAGTCCCAGTCAAACTAATTTTGTGTACCAGACAGAGATATGCTATGTCAACTTTATTTTTCATATATTTTAATTTAGCTAAACTTCGATACTGAGATATCCTGTCATATTTTCGAACACCATATACGAATCTGAGACAAGAATTTTGAATCAGGGTAATTCTATTTTTGTCCGTCTGTGTGAGATTTGGAAAATATGTACAAGCACAATAATCAAACCCGGAGAGAACCAATTAATTAATCAAACACAATTTTATTTCAGAGTTAAGCTCATGTCTAAACTGATAGAGATGACGTAATTTTAATGTAGCAGCCATAATTTTTTTATTTAGATGTTCCCTGAAATTCAAACTTTCATCTAGTGTTAGGCCTAGAATTTTAGTATTTGAGCTTCGTTCAAGAATTAAACCGTCCAGAACAATAATAGGTGTGACACAACTACCAAAAACCAAGAGTGAAGATTTAACTGCATTAATTTTAAAACCATTATTCTTAATCCATAGCACTAAGTGTTCAAGTTCATTGTTAATAATTGCACACTGATGATTAATTTGTTTAGGATTTATGGTTGCTTGAATCTGTGTATGAAAATACAGCAAACGAATGCACCGTACAAAAGCTAAAAATAGAGGGCAGGTCCGCCACATAAATAAGAAAAAATAATGGTCCTAAGATTGATCCTTGTGGCACACCACATTGTAAATAAAAAGCTGGAGAAATATTTGAAGCCGCAGCTGATGACATAACATGAAAGAATCTATTATTTAAATAATTTTTACACCAGTGTATTGCATTAGGTAAAAAATTATAGTAGTGTAATTTAGCAAGTAGCATGTTGTGATTTACCATGTCAAATGCTTTTAATAGATCTATTTGAATGAGAAGTGATACTAATGAATCATCAAAATTGCATAAAATTGAATCCAAAATATTCAGTAGTGACGTATTCGTGCTATGTCCACTTCTGAAACCGGATTGATTTGCTGGTAAGATATTATTTTTTAACGTACTCCACTTGTTTTTTAGTAAACGTTTTCAAATAACTACCACCTGACGTTGAACCTGTTCTTTTAGAAACCGAACTTAATTTTCTAGATTGTAAAACTCTCCTTCGAGGATCTAACATTGGAACTATTACGGCAGTATACTTATGTGACCTTGATCCTGCTAATTGTTCATTTTCACTATAATTTCGATTGGCGGCATTTGTTCTTTTTACAATATCAATATAATTTCTTTGATCAGCCTGGGTATATCCCAATGGCTGCTTTTTAAATAAGAGCTCATATAAACCTGGTGTGCCTAAATATTTCAAATTTTGTAAAACTAAATCTTTACCCTGAATTTTTAACTCAGAATTACCGATATAAAATTTATCAGTTTCAACATCATGTCGCACGCCATACTTGAAATCAAATAAATCCTTATCATCTTTTAACATATCTTCAATGTATTGTCGTGGTAGTGGATCATACTGCTCCAAATACTCCCTGAATGAAGGTTCCTGGGTTAAATTCAAAATATCATCTCTAGTTATTGATGGTTGGTCTTCTATCACGGTTGATTGAAATACATCATCATCCCCACTCTCACCCCCTGATTCTGCTATAACACTTGTTTCCAAAAATTTAGGGCCTACTAAAGTTTTATTTTTCTCTGGTATTTCCTCTTCCTCCTCCTCTTTTGGTTCTCTTTTAATTTCATCCTTTATATTGGTCATTGGTAGATTGACTGCAATATCTTGTAAAGATTTGATTATTGGCTTATATTGCAATTCTAATTCAGCTTTTCTCTGTAATGCACCACGTTTAAGATTACAAAGTTTTTGTTTTACAATATTTCTTGTTTTGATTAAATCCTTTTTTAAGCTCGTATCCATTGTAAGTGGTTTTATGAAAAAAGATAGCTATAATTATAAAAAACAACCCTGTTCTGGAAAACAGGTACCAGATTAACAATTTAGAACAGCTAAAAACAGCCCTGATCTGGAAAACAGGTGCCAGTTCAATCGTTTACAACAGGTAAAACAGCCCTGTTTTGGAAAACAGGTACCCGTTCATCCGTTTAAAACAGCTAAAACAGCTCTGTTCTGAAAAACAGCTATCGGTTTAAACCTAACCTAAATCTGTTCTGGAAAACAGATACCGGTTGAACAATTTAAAACAGATGGCAAACAGGTTCAAGTTCATATATGAACTCATAAACAGGTGATTATTAGAGCTGTTATTTGTAGAAACTGTTAAAAAACTGATCCAACAATTGATAACCAGATCATAACCAGATAATGATCTGCAAAATTAAATCAAAAGCAAATATAATTTAAATTCATCCGTTACTGTTCTATTTAACCTGTTTGAGATGTTTACCTTACGACAACTAACTACCAACTGATACCTCTTAGCTCACATCACTGTTATTTATTATAATATACTGATCAAAGCCTTTACGATAACGCCCTCTATTTAATTCACTCTCTTTGTCAATAACCACGAATCCATACTTAGCACACCAACAAAATGAGCAGAGATTCTTAAATTTTTCATATGACATATCTGTATTCACGTGATCAGAATATACATGTTTTAAATTCATATCATCTTGTTTAAATAATACTAATAAGTTCGCATTATCTCGTATAACATGTTTAGGGATTCTGGTATAAGTCTGACATAAATAAAAACAATCTATAGCCTTATGGCGACCCATAGAAAAGTATTCTCTAATTACATCTTGTTTATCACACGCTACATCATCAAATATAAATACTGAATTGTATTGCGCATTGCACGGCTTTTCAATATCTACGTTTTCATTATACGCAAAGTAACCTACTCCGTCTATAGGTTCTAGTAACATTTTTAAATACTCATATTTAGGATGGAATAATAATTTTGAGTATATGTACATATTAGAAAAACATAAGCCATTTTCATGTTCTAATAGTGCAACCATAACATTTGTCTTACCGCATCCGGATGGACCGGCTAAAATACATCTTACAATATCTGGTAATAATATACTATGGCGCGGCTCACTACTGACATTATTCAAATCATAATTCTTTACGTCGAGGCTATGACTTTGTTTTACATTATGCATTTTAATATAAATAAGGAGATGATCATTACATCAGCACAGTTCGTTACTGACTGCGGAAGAGGTAAGACGTGCGCTCCTTAAATAGTCATGATGCGGGTGCAGAAGAGGAAGAAAACTGGCGGAAGTTTGTTGTTTCGCAACGTGGTCAACCGCGCATGGAAAGCCATAAAGAGAAATACCTGTGGTTCTGATTTGAATAAATCTGCAAGAATAGCTTTACGAACGGTTAAGAGAATAAAGCGAAAGATTAAAAATCCAAGAGTTATATCAATACCAAAAACCGGAGGGTTCCTTCCCCTAATTCCGATTTTCGCCGGCTTGAGCGCTCTAGGCGCACTTGGAGGTGGTGCAGCAGGTATCGCCAAGGCTGTTCACGACGCTAAAGCTGCTACCGAGCAATTAAAAGTAGCTCAGCGTCATAATAAAATGATGGAATCTATAGCTATGGGGAAAGGTCTATACTTGAAGCCGTACCGTAAGGGACTTGAACTATATTTAAAAAACTCCCAATAGATTTACCATCGCGGGCATTAACTAATATTGATCTTGAAAAATATACTAAACTATTAAAAATCCCTTTCTTTAGAGGAGTTATCATGAGAAATAATTTACCTAAAAAAGTAAATCATAACGAGTATGCAATAGTTAATTTGGATAACAGTAACGGGCCAGGAGCTCATTGGGTTGCATACAAAAAACATAATAATTTAGTAACATACTTTGACAGTTATGGAAACCTCGCGCCGCCAAAAGAACTAGTTAATTATTTCGGGAACAGGTGCTCAATACACTACAATTATGATAGATACCAACCTTATAACAGTGTAAGGTGTAGTCATTTATTTTTAGCATTTCTTTATGAACAAATCTGATTACTCCTCAGTATTGGTTGAACCGTCATGTCATACACGTTTACGCTCTTCGGTACTAATTCAATTATAACTCAGACCTTTTATCCACCAATTACACTCGATGAAGATTCGGAGTATGTTCTCGGTTTAATAAATTTTGAAGTTTATAATGCGATATCAAACATTGATAATCAAAATAATAAATTTTATATTGGTAGTCGTGTAATTTCAATTTCTAAAATCTCTTGGGTTTAAAGTACAATCTGGATAACAATAGACCGAGAAAGCGGATAAAAGCCTTAATTATTTGGATTGGAGTTAAATATAAAAAGTCTATAAATTTTATTTTCTGTATTCATCAAAATGAATGCTAATATTTTGAGCGTGTCCGAGAAGGCTTTGTTTGATGATTCAATCAGTCATGCGGAAAAACACACACATCAACCGTATGCATCTACAACATTAAACAATAATGATGAAATTCGCATACCCATACAGCAACAAGATTTGTACACTCTACCGTGGAATAGTTTACTTTATATTGAGGGAAAACTTCTCACACATGACAACAAGCCGTCAACTACAGCTAAATTGGTTAACAACGCATTTGCATTTTTGTTCAGTGAAATTCGATATGAAATTGGTGGAATAGTTATAGATAGAGTCCGTAATCCTGGCATAACTTCTTGTATGAAAGGTTATGTCTCTTATAACACGAATGAAAGCAAACGATTACAAATTGCTGGTTGGTCACCTTTAACTGATAATACAAAACATATAATTGATGATAACGGCAATTTTAACATATGTATTCCATTAAACATGCTATTGGGGTTCTGTAAAGATTTCAAAAAAAATATTTTAAATTTACAACAAGAATTAGTCCTTATTCGAAGCAGCACAGACATGAATGCGATTGAGAAAAGCGCAGCAAACGAAAAAATGAAAATTGAGTTAAGTAAAGTTCATTGGAAGATTCCACATATATCTGTAGCTGATGCCGAGCGATTAATGCTTATGAAGTATTTGGAGAAAAGTGTTAATTTGGAGATAGCATTCCGCAGCTGGGAGCATCATGAATATCCACTACTACAAAAAACGCAGCGACATACCTGGCCGATTAAAACGACAGCTCAATTAGAAACACCGCGTTATGTCATCGTGGGATTTCAAACTGATCGCAAAAATAAACTAAGTAAAAATATGAGTAAATTTGATCATTGTAGCTTAACTAATATTAAGTTGTATTTAAATTCTGATGTGTATCCTTATGATAATTTAAATTTAAACTTTAAGAATAATCATTGAGCAATGCTGTACGACATGTACACTCAGTTTCAATTGTCTTACTATGAGCGGTCATGTGAACCTATTTTCGCGCCAGATGAGTTTTTAAATACAGCACCTCTAGCAGTTATAGATTGTTCCCATCAAAGTGAGACATTGAAGTCGGGTAATGTTGACATAAGATTAGAATTTGAAACTACTGAAAATATGCCCGAGAACACAGCTGCATATTGTTTAATAATCCATGATAAAATAATTAACTATAATCCGTTAGCAAATATTGTTAGTAATATATAAATGTATTTTGTATTATTTTTTGGATGTAAAATAAATGTTTTACAATAATTAGATGACTTTTATTTAAAAACTGCAATAACAGCAGGTAATTGCACAGGAGGCGTGTGTTACTGATGATATCTAAACGAATGATCACCAAGCGTCACCTCTCAGACGACCAATGCTATATATGAAGTATCATCTGCTGTAATGCACTTTGGAATGCACACAGTATAAATAGGGTTAAAAATGAATTTTTAAATAGTACAAAACAATTAGCCATCATTACAACATGGCACGAGTATTTTCTGCGAGAGTTGTTATTCCCGAAGAACTTATCGGGTACTGTGACTGCTGTTCCAATAACTGGCTACAGCTTCAAGAATATAAACAATATTGTGAATACCTCGAAAAGTGCATCACGGATCAGCAGGAATATATACAAGCTGCTAATTTGTCACTTGAGGTGTTACAAAATTTTGTGCAAAATCAGGCGATGGAAGAGACGATGGCTCAAGAACAAAATGCTGAGCACAGACCAGATGCAGAGGAAGAAATTGAAGAAGAAGAAGATGCCGAAGAAGACATGGTGTGGATTGTTCACCGCACACCAAACATTGATTTTTTTAAAAACTGTGTGTTATGTAAATGTAATATGTGAACAGAAGTAAATAAGTATTTTTAATGTAAGTAAGCATTTAATTTTAGAATATATATATATATATATATATATATATATATATATATATAATATTTTAACGAATCAGAAATTAATAACTCGTTTAAATAAATTATTATAATAGTTATGATTTCTAATGGTCTTCATTCCTTCCCTACTCCCAGCGTTGTAGCTTGCATGTTCAGACATGTATTTTTGAATGATGCATAAATTAAAATAATTAGTGGGTAATGAATTATTTATAAATTGGAATGCACTGTTTTGATTGGTTACTGTGTCTGATGTTGCACACTCAGCCCTTCAGAAGCGCGATGTCATTGCAAATCAGTCATTTTAGCTCGGTTACGCGCACAGAACAGATCGCGATGTCAAGCGTTGCTAAAGTAAGTAGCAAAGCATTAAAGACACTTGTCGACGGAATTAAAATTTTAAAAACTCAAGATGAATGTATATGATGGTTAAAGATTATTAATAAGTTTATTTTATTAATTAACCGGGCTTTAAAAAAAATGGTGAAATTAATGGTAATTTATTTCTGTTGGAATCTAATTTAGCTTTATTCAAATTTTACCGCGAAAAGTTAAAACCAATAAAACGAGGTATTTATGGCGGTGGGTTAAAGTCAAAAAAATTAGTTTGGCAAGATCTACAATCCTGTTTTGAATCTCGAATATGTACGAGAATTATCGCAAATTTAAATTACAAAGATTCTTCATTATTCTTAAATAAGTGTTTTTTCTAATAAAATTAAAGAATTTCTAAAATCTTCAAATTTGAAAGTAAATTTAACCTTTAGTGCAAATTTTATATTACCTAAAACAGGTGTGATCGAAATAAAATCTTTCAATACAGCCAATAGTATTATAACAAAAACGGCAAGTGTCAGAGAGTGGTTTCGTAAAAACGTGAGTAAAATACTAACAAAATTATCTGAGTTTCAGGAGCGCGATTCGGGGTGGGCTTTGTTCGAAATATTACATTTGTGCGGGATAACAGGGATGGATACCCAGGATATCGAGTATGGATGATGGAACAGTTGGTGAGGTTGTAAATCTCACTTTCACACAACCACGCGAAAAACACTTATTTATTTACACACAGCACAACCAAAACTATAAAAATAACAGATATAACAAATGTAAATACTTTATTGGAGCAGTACAACACTGGATTGTTGCGGAGCGATACAAAACAACTTTGGCGCTACAACGCCGGTACCGAACAGACTTGTCCTTGTACTATGTTTTAAAACCAACAAAATTCGCTAGCGACAGCGCCACTAACAATAAACTACAAAAAAATACAGAGAAGCGTATATGGCGTTGACATTGGTAAATAAATGTTGTACCTTTGACAATATACGGAGCTGACAACAATTAAAATCTCAAACATACTGCCCACCTAGTCGAGAAGCGACTAAACTAAACAATTAACATGGAAGAACAATGAAACTTATGTAAGCAAGATCGTGTGGACATCAGGCCGACTGGGAATGACCTGGACTGCCCACCGTAGAACGACGCAGCGGTGGCGACGGCGGCGCGGCGAGTCTCTGCTTGGCTGAGGGGATGATGTCCGTTTCGATCGGCAGAGGGCTTAGCCGGGAGATAGGTCGGCGAAGCTCTGAAGTGTAAGTCTTGACGGTGACTACCCTGACGAGGCCGTCTGCTCTTGGATGCAGCTCAGTCACTCGGCCCAGTGCCCATCTACCTGGAGGCAGCTGCGGGTGGTGAACCAGCACTAACTGGCCCACACTGAAGATGGATCTTTCCCTGCGCCAGCGGGGACGTTGTTGCAGCTGATGCAGGTACTGCGTTGACCACTTCTTCCAGAAGTGCTGTGTGAGTCGTTGAACGAGCCGCCAGCGGGTCACCAGGTCGCTAGGCTCGTCATGGGAACCTGGTTCTGGAACGGTCAGCAATGATGAACCAACCAGGAAGTGCGCTGGGGTCAGCGCGGACAGGTCCGCAGTGTCCGACGAGGACGGCGTCAGCGGACGGGAATTCAGGCAGGCCTCTACCTGAGTCAGTACTATAGATAGCTCCTCATACGTGAGGGTCGTCTCACCAATGGTTTTGCGGAGGAGACTCTTCACTGATTTGACTCCGGCCTCCCACAGGCCGCCGAAGTGCGGTGCAGACGGTGGAATGAAGCTCCAACGTGTGCTGGAATCAGACAGGGTAGAAGCTACTTCGTGGTAGAACAGCGACGCCTGATGGAACATGGAGCGCAGCTCTGCGCTGGCACCGACGAACGTCGTGCCGTTGTCGGAAAGCAGCTCGCTGCACACTCCTCGGCGTGCAACGAACCGACGGAAGGCCGCCAGGAAGGTCTTGGTCGTCAAGTCGCTCACGACCTCTAGGTGAAGCGCCTTGGTGGAAAGACAGACGAAGAGGGCGATGTAGGCCTTGGTGGAGTGTCGCCCACGACCTGGAGCCGGGCGGCACTGGATATGTCCTGCGTAATCTACTCCTGAACGCAGGAAAGGGCGGCTGGGAATCACTCTGGCAGCTGGCAGGTTTCTTATGAGTTGTTTGCCCATCAGCGGACGACGGCGCCTGCAAGGGATGTAAGTTCGGAGCAGCTTCTTTGTTAGGGCTCGCCCTTGGAGGATCCAGACGTGCTTCTGGAGGAGTGAGTGAGTTAATGCTAAGCCAGCGTGGAGGGCTAATGCGTGCCAATGTAGGACATGTAGCTGGCTTAGCGGAGATGACCTTGGAAGGATAGGCGGGTGTCTTTCGGAATCGGGAAGTCCGGAATTCTCGAGTCACGAGAGGCGAAGTCCTTGGAATGGGTCTAGCGCTTTTCAGTTGCGCTATTTCAGTGGCAAACTTCTCTCTCTGGACGTTGCAAATCAGACGGACTCTCGCAGCAGTTAGTTCGAATGTGGTTAAGAAGCCGGTGCATGTCTCTTGCTCTCGATCTTCCAGACCTGCAAGTCTGGAAATTCTTCCTCTCTTGTCGCAGCGGCGGGCGAATCGCATGCACTGGGCTGTTACGCGGAGCGTGCGTGACAGGGAGGAATACCGCGCTAACAGAGCGAACTCTTCTTCGACCTGGACCGGCATGTTTTCTGGACAGCTTCTTCACCTGGTGAATCGGGTTGCTCTTGTGTTGCGGTCGGCCAAGTCGCGTCAGAAAGCCATGGAGGACCGTACCACACAGGTCCGGTGGGAGTCTCCTCAGCCCTACGCATATGACCAAGAAACTCGTATTCGTGCATGAACTTACTGTAGCTGTCATGAACAGCTGGATCTCGTGCCAGACGTCGCTCTATGGAAACAAGCGAACGGACTGCTTGCTCGCGATTGCCGCCTGTGGGAACTCTGGATCGACGTGGCAGCCGCACCACAAAGCGACCACTGGCGTCTCTCTGGTAGGTGGAGGTGAAGAATTCTTCGCAGGCACTCTCTTCTTAGGAGAGCGAGTAAGGAGCGGCGGGAATATCTTTAAGTTCCCAGAACCGGCGGAGATTGTGATCCAGGTCCTCCTCTACATGGCAATGTAGAGAGGACACGGGAGATGCACCGTCCTCGTCGACGGCTCCGGACAGGACCCAACCTAGAGCCGTGTTGATGGCTACCACCTTGGAGCCTGGGACTGGATACACTCCTGGACGGAGTAGAGGGCCGAAAACGTCGGCTCCAAGCAGTACGCCAACCTTCTGGTCTCGGTGATAGCATGGATCGGCCAGCTCCAGGTGCAGCAGCAGCTGCGGATCTAAGGGACGGACTGTCCGTTGTGGAACGTGAGCCGTCAGACGTGGAAGCACGTAGGCGGTGCTGCTCTGGATCGGAAGACGACTTCCACTTGTGAGGAGGCCGTGGCAGAGTGCGAGGCCCCGACGCCGACGACCTTGACGTGGGAGCGCCGCCTCGCTAGACCAAGATATTGCACAATGTCTTCAGAGATGAAAGACACCTCGGACCCGGTGTCGAGGAGCGCGCGTGTCTGTACGCGCTGTCCGCTGGGCGAACAGATGGTGACCAGCGCTGTGGTCAGGAGAACCATGGCACGGGATGTGCCCTGGTGCGTGGAGTGACTAGAGACCGTGGAGATATGGAGAGCAGCAGCTCTTTCTGGAGGACTGGCCGAACCTGTAACAGAACTGGATGGGAAAGCGTCGTGCAGCAGAGTGTTGTGCGTCTGGCTGCACTTGGAGCACGTCTTCGTGGATCTGCATGCGTTACGCTGGTGAGAACCCAGGCAGTTGAAGCAGAGCCGAAGTCGCTTGACTTCGGACAGACGCTCTTGTGGAGACTTCTCCCGGAACGATGAGCAGGAGAAGTTGGAGTGCGAGTCTCCGCAGAACACGCAGTTCGTGTTCTTGACGCTTGCAGAGACCTGGTGTGAGCGAAGTGGCGCAGCCTTCGCGTTGGAGGCCGTTATGGAGCGGGCAGGTGGGCTCAGCGGGGCCGACATCTCTAATGCGCGGATACGCATCTCGAAGAAAGCCTCGAGCTGCTTGAGTGTCAGCTGTTCCAACTTGTAGTCGGGGTTCACCAACGTTTGAGTCGCATCTATGGAAGCGAGATGCAACTCCCATGCTCGGCGGGATGCGGAGTCCAGGCGACGGAGGAGTAAGAACACGATGACGTCGTCCCACTTGTCTACAGATCGCCCTAGCTGCTCGAGCGATCTTATCTCTTCCCGAGCTCGGTCGATCAGGGCCCGCAGGTCGCGTGCGGACTCTTTCGATACCTGGGGCAGGTCGAACAGTGCCGACAGGTGAGCACTTACCAGAACCCGACTGTTCCGGTACCTGGCGCAGACGGCGTCCCAGGCTCCCTGGAAGTTCGCTGCCGTGGTGGCCCTGGTACGCACTAGGAGTGCGGCTTCACCTTTCAGTGCTGCCTTGAGGAGGAGCAGCTTCTGGACGTCGGGAGCATCGTCACGGTCTATTACGAAACCCTGAAAGGCGTCGTGGAATGCCTCCCATTCCAAGTATGACCCGAAGAACTCCGGCAGGTTTACCTTAGGTAGAGGCGGAAGGGAAGCCTTT
Organism: Stenolophus ochropezus; assembly: GCA_035578165.1. NCBI lineage: Eukaryota > Metazoa > Arthropoda > Insecta > Coleoptera > Carabidae > Stenolophus > Stenolophus ochropezus. The sequence goes on from JAQOWZ010000016.1 coordinate 20,231,106, forward strand.
GGCGGTTGAACTGGAACGACAACTGGAGCTGGCGGAGGTGGCGAAGGACGGAGAGCGACACCCGTCAAGTACAAAAGCTCTGTGGCGGAGAAGTGATCTTCAACGAAGTACACCGTAGCTTCTGAACCCTTTTCTGCTCTAAAAGAGTGGTGGTTAGTCAGGAAGTCCTCCCAATGTCTCTGTAGGTTGGCGAGCGCGCTATCGATCAGCCTGCTTGTCGGTGTTATTTCTTCTTTCGACAGCTGCGTACGGAGTGCCAGCGGTAACTTCCGGATCTGTTCCGTCAACTCTTGCTGGTGGCGCAACACTTCAGCCATTGTTGAACCTGGTGAAGGTAACGGACGCGAAAACGGAACTGTTTGGCGATGACTTCGAAGTTATCGTGATTCTACACGCAGGTTTGCAAGGTTAGAATTAACAAAGGATGGGTGGATGACACTGGATTAGGATTTGACAGGCTGTGCATGTGGACAAGGATTTGACAAGTTTTACACGTGGTTTTAAGGGTGGAAAAAACTCGGATAACCCGGATAATATCCGGCTCGAAGGACCAAAAAATGTGCGGGATAACAGGGATGGATACCCAGGATATCGAGTATGGATGATGGAACAGTTGGTGAGGTTGTAAATCTCACTTTCACACAACCACGCGAAAAACACTTATTTATTTACACACAGCACAACCAAAACTGTACAAATAACAGATATAACAAATGTAAATACTTTACTGGAGCAGTACAACAATGGATTGTTGCGGAGCGATACAAAACAACTTTGGCGCTACAACGCCGGAACCGAACAGACTTGTCCTTGTACTATGTTTTAAAACCAACAAAATTCGCTAGCGACAGCGCCACTAACAATAAACTACAAAAAAATACAGAGAAGCGTATATGGCGTTGACATTGGTAAATAAATGTTGTACCTTTGACAATATACGGAGCTGACAACAATTAAAATCTCAAACAACATTTAAAAATTAATATTATTAAATATACACCTATTTTTGGTGGGGAATATATTGATTTACCGCTTGACATTAAAAATAAACATGCAATAATCAATTTAAAAAATGCAGATGAATACTACTTTTTATAGGCTATAGTTTCCGCTCTATATCCTGCAAATAAAAATTCAGATAGAGTGTCATCTTACCCACATTTCAGTAGAGTGTTGAAATATGACGGCATAAGTTTTCCGATGCATTTAAACAACATTCCCAAATTTGAAAAAATGAATAATTTATTCACAAATGTTTATACATTGGAAAAATTCTGTAAAGAGAAAAATGAAGTTGTGCCATTGTACTTGACTAAATTCGAAGGTAGTAAATTTATTTATTTATTAATGTTATCTAATAATGATAGTAGTGACAAAAATATAGAAGAGGATAATGACACTGTTAAAAATGTAAGAAATAATACTAATTATCACTTTATGTGGATTAAAAATTTATCTAGACTACTAACTAAACAAATATCAAAACATAACGGAAAAATGTACTTTTGTGATAGATGTTTAAATCATTTTACATCAGCATTTAATTGACTGTAAATTAATTAATAAATGTCGCGTTTAATTACCTACTGAAGAAAACAAATATTTAAAAATCAAAAATTATCATTATCAGAATACTGTACCGTTTGTAATATATGCCGATATAGAATCTATTTTACAAAAACTGAAGATAAAGACAATAAAAATTCAATCAGAATTCATAAGCATGTTCCAAGTTGCATTGCGTATTATTTAAAATGTTCACATGATAACAGTCTTTCAGATTTTAAATTAAACCGAAGTGAGCACTGCATTGATTGGTTTTCAAATGAACTTTACAAAATTTCACAGTTTATTAGAGATAAATTTGATAACCCAGTACCCCTAAAAATAACAAGAGAACAAGAAATAGAGTTCTTAAGAACAACAATTTGTTACATATGTCAAAAGAAATTCTTTGTGACTGATATAAAAGTTCGCGATCACAATCATTTTACGGGTTTTTTTCGTGGCGCAGCGCATCAATCATGTAATTTAAATTTTAAAAAATCACATACTATCCCAGTTGTATTTCATAACCTCAGTAATTATGATGGACATTTCATTATTAAAAACATAGCTAAAAAGATACCAGGAGTAGTGTCATTACTTCCAGTAAATAAAGAACGCTACATTTAATTTACAAAATATATTTAGGGCTTAAAAATAAATTTCAGGTTCATAGATTCTTTCCGATTTATGCCTAGTAGTATTGAAAAATTATCATCCTATTTGAAAGACGATGAGAAGCCGATAACACAAAATTTCTGTAAAGACATAAACCAGTTTAAGTTACTGACAAGAAAAGGGGTATTTCCTTATGAATATGTTGACAACTGGGATAAGTTTGAAGAATTTTTTTACCTGACCAGAATGAATTTTATAGTAGTTTGAAGCATGAAAACATCAATGACCAGGATTATGAACATGCTAAAAAAGTATGGGAAACATTTAACTTCAAAACATTAGGGCAATATTCCGACCTGTATCTAACAACGGATGTTCATTTATTAGCAGATGTGTTTGAAAATTTTCGACAAAATTGTTTAGAAACATATAAATTAGAAGCTCTTCATTATTTCACAGCGCCTGGTCTAGCATTTGATGCGATGTTAAAATATACAAATATACAACTTGAATTACTTACAGATGTTGAAAAATTACTATTTATAGAAAAAGGGATTCGAGGTGGTTTAGTCCAGTGTTCAAAGAGGTAAGCAAAGGCAAATAATAAATATTTAAATGAATTGTACAACTCCGAAGAAGAAGTTACTTACCTTATGTATTTTGATGTGAATAATTTGTACGGAGCGGCGATGAGTCACTATTTACCATATGGAGAATTCCGCTGAGTTAATATTACTGAATTTTATCACATAGACCTTATAAATCTTCCAGAGAATTCTGAAATCGGCTACATTTTTGAAGTTGATTTGGAGTACCCCAAATCTTTACATGAATTACATAAAGATTTGCCATTATGTCCGGAAAATTTTATACCTCCAAATTCAAAGCAGTCTAAATTAGTAGCAAACTTGTATAATAAAAAAAGCTATGTTATACATTATCAAAATTTTAAACAGTGTTTGAAATTAAAATTACAACTAAAGAAAATTCACAGAATTATTAAATTCAAGCAAAGTCTTTGGTTAAAATCTTATATCGATTTAAACACTGAACTTAGAAAACAATCAAATAATGAATTTCAAAAGAATTTTTTCAAATTGATGAATAATGCTGTTTTTGGGAAAACGATGGAAAATGTTCGAAAACAAAAATGTTAAATTAGTTACAATGTGGGATGGCAAACATGGAGCGAAAAATCTCATAGCTAAACCAAATTTTCACAGCTGTACTATACTCGGTGATGACGTAATACTTGTTGAAATGAATAAAACATCAGTTCTTCTTAACAAACCTACTTATGTTGGATTTTGTATATTAGATATATCAAAAACATACATTTATGATTTTCATTATAACTATATGCAACCAAATTTAAATTCAAATGCAGAATTGTGTTATACCAATACTGACAGTTTAATTTATTTATTTAAAAATGTTAATAATTATAATATTATGAAAAGAGATCTTCATAAGTTTGATACTTCAGAGTAGCCTATAGATAATGTATATAATATTCCTTTAGTTAATAAGAAAGTCATCGGTTTAATGAAAGATGAAAATAATGGTAACATTATGACTGAATTTATTGGGTTACGGGCAAAAATTTATGAATATAAAACTTTTTCAAACAATAAGCATGAGGTAAGTATGAAGGCTAAAGGTATTTCGAAAGCTACATTGAAATCAATTTGTTTTGAAGACTATTACAATTGCATATTTAATAATGAAACTATAACAAGACCACAAATGTTAATAACATCAAAACAACATGTTGTATATACTGTTAGACAGAATAAGTTAGCTTTAGTCCATAGATATTGTATTTCAGATATTTGTAATATAGTTTCACAAATAAATAAATAAATATAATAAATGTTTTTATTATTTATTCCTTCTCTATCCCCAGTGATGAATAAACAGTGCAGTGGCAGTGCAGATCTTTTGAAATGCTATTTAACTTCATAAACAAACAAGCACATACTTGTTCAATGAAGATCTGGACATTCAACCACGTGCTCGATGATTAGGGTGCATAAATTAAATTTGTCTGCGAAAACATTTAAGCTAATTTTTTGTTCCCCCTTTTAATTACATAATAAAAATTAGCTTCGATACGGTGTCAAACACGAACTACTTGTTTATAAAGCCAGATCCTTAATTACTCGACTAGGAAACACTTTGTGGCTCGTGGCAACATATGTGTAGATGCTGGTTAATCAGATTGCAAATGTTCGATTTCCAAAGTGCATAAATTAAATTTGTCTGTCTGGGTAAAGTCATGTGTTGAAATGCTGGTCTTGTAAATGAGTCACCCACAATATGGTCAAATGCGGGCCTTAAGAGCGGCCCCAGCCAATGTATTGAGGACCCCGCCAACGTCTTGAGGACCCCGCTAACGTCTTAAGGACCTCACCAACGTCTTAAGGACTCGCCAACGACTTAAGGACCCGCCAATTCACCGCTATGACGTCACAACAACCCGCATACCAACGCCCTGGACACCCTCAGCACCACCCAAGCCCCGCAACAATGAGCCAGAACTCTCATGACTTAACTATTGTATTCATCAAGAATAGGTAAAATTTAACTATATTTTTATAAAAAATCATATAAATATTTTCTTCCGCGCCTGAATTTTATAATTCTTCATCATATTTTAGCTAAAAGAAAACATTGCAACAAGAAAATTGCTATTTCAAGTGTTGTAGGTATTCTAAAATCCAGCCCATGTAGCTTACAATAAACAACGTAATCATTAAAAAGATACCCGAAAATTGAATGTTTATTATCTGATTAGTACTACGTTTTGGTCACTTTTGCATGTCCTATGCTAAAATTATCCATAGTATAGATCCTAAAACATGAATATGAATGTTTAAACAAAAATATCCATTTCAAGAATAGGTAAAATCTGACTTTATTTTTGTAAAAAATCATATAAATATTTGCATCCGCGCCCGAATTTTATAATTCTTTCTCATATTTTAGCTAAAAGAAAAGATTTCAATAAGAAAATTGCTATTTCCAGTGTGGTAGTTATTCTAGAATCCAGCCCATGTAGCTTACATTATACAACGTATTCATCAAGAAAAGGTAAAATCTGACTTTATTTCTTTAAAAAATCATATAAATATTTGCTTCCGCGCCCGAATTTTATAATTCTTCATCATATTTTAGCTAAAAGAAAACATTGCAACAAGAAATTTGCTATTCCAAGTGTGGTAGGTATTCTAGAATCCAGCCCATGTAGCTTACAATCTACAACGTATTCATCAAGAAAAGGTAAAATCTAAAGCATTGATATGAATGTTTTAACAAAAATATACATTTTAAGAATTGGTAAAATCTGACTTTATTTCTTTAAAAAATCATATAAATATTTGCTTCCGCGCCCGAATTTTATAATTCTTCATCATATTTTAGCTAAAAGAAAACATTGCAACAAGAAATTTGCTATTTCAAGTGTGGCAGGTATTCTAGAATCCAACCCATATAGCTTACAATATACAACGTATTCATTAAAATGTTACCCTAAAATTAAATGTTTATTATATGATTGGTAGCACGTTTTAGTCACTTTTGCATGTCGAATGCTAAAATTATCCTTAGTATAGATCCTAAAGCATGAATATTAATGTTTTAACAAAAATCTGACTTTATTTTTGTAAAAAATCATATAAATATATGCTTCCGCGCCCGAATTTTATAATTCTTCATCATAATTTAGCTAAAAGAAAAGATTGCAAGAAGAAAATTGCTATTTCAAGTGTGGTAGGTATTCTAGTATCCAGCCCATGTAGCTTACAATATACAATGTAAACATTAAAATGACACCCGAAAATTGAATGTTTATTATCTGATTGTCACCACGTTTTGGTCACTTTTGCATGTCCAATGCTTAAAACCATCTATAGTATAGATCCTAAAGCATTGATATGAATGTTTTAACAAAAATATACATTTTAAGAATTGGTAAAATCTGACTTTATTTCTTTAAAAAATCATATAAATATTTGCTTCCGCGCCCGAATTTTATAATTCTTCATCATATTTTAGCTAAAAGAAAACATTGCAACAAGAAAATTGATATTTCAAGTGTGGTAGGTATTCTGGAATCCAGCCCATGTAGCCTACACTATACAAAGTGTTCATGATAATGACACCCGAAAATTGAATGTTTATTATCTGATTGGTACCACGTTTTGGTCACTTTTGCATGTACAATGCTAAAATTATCTATAGTATAGATTCTAAAGCATGCATATGAATGTTTTAACAAAAATATCCATTTCAAGAATAGTTAAAATCTGACATTATTTTTGTAAAAATTCATATAAATATTTGCTTTTGCGCCCGAATTTTATAATTTGTCATCATATTTTAGCTAAATGAAAACATTGCAACAAGAAAGTTGCTATTTCAAGAGCGGTAGGTATTCTAGAATACAGCCCATATAGCTTAAAATGTACAACGTATTCATTAAAATGAATTTTATAAATCTTCATCATATTTTAGTTAAAAGAAAACATTGCAACAAGGAAAATTGCTATTTCAAGTGTGGTAATGATTCTGGAATCCAGCACATGTAGCTTACAATATACAAAGTATTCATCAAAAATAGGTAGAATCTGACTTTATTTTTGTAAAAAATCATATAAATATTTGCATCCGCGCCCGAATTTTATAATTCTTTATCATATTTTAGCTAAAAGAAGACATTACAACAAGAAAATTGCTATTTCAAGTGTGATAGGTATTCTAGAATCCAGCCCATGTAGCTTACAATATACAACGTATTCATCGAGAATAGGTAAAATCTGGCTTTATTTTTGTATAAAATCATACAAATATTTGCTACCGCGCCCGAATTTTATATTTATTTATCATATTTAAGCTAAAAAGAAACATTGCAACAAGAAAATTGCTATTTCAAGTGTGGTAGGTATTCTAGTATCCAGCCCATGTAGCTTACAATATACAACTTATTCATCAAGAATAGGTAAAATCTAGCTTTATTTTTGTAAAAAATCATACAAATATTTTCTACCGCGCCAGAATTTTATAATTCATCATCATATTTTAGATAAAAGAAATCATTGCAACAAGAAAATTGCTATTTCAAGTGTGGTAGGTATTCTAGAATCCAGCCCATATGGCTTACAATATACAACGTAAACATTAAAATGACACCCAAAAATTGAATGTTTATTATCTGATTGTTCCCACGTTTTGGTCTTTTTTGCATGTCCAATGTTTAAAACCATCTATAGTATAGATCCTAAAGCATGGATATGAATGTTTTAACAAAAATATACATTTTAAGAATAGGTAAAATCTGACTTTATTTTTTTAAAAAATCATATAAATATTTGCTTTCGCGCCCGTATTTTATAATTCTTTATCATATTTTAGCTTAAAGAAAACATTGCAACAGAAAAATTGCAATTTCAAGTGTGATAGTTGTTCTAGAATCCAGCCCATTAAGCTTACTTCATACAACGTATTCATCAAGAATAGGTAAAATCTGACTTTATTTTTGTAATAAGTCATATAAATATTTGCTTCCGCGGCCTAATTTTATAATTCTTTATCATATTTTAGCTAAAAGAGAACATTGCAACAAGAAAATTGCTATTTCAAGTGTTGTAGGTATTCTAGAATCCAACCCTTGTAGCTTACAATGTACAACGTATTCATTTAAATGACACCCGGAAATTAAATGTTTATTATCTGATTAGTACCAGGTTTTGGTCACTTTTGCATGTCCAATGCTTAAAACCATCCATAGTATAGATCCTAAAGCATGAATATGAATGTTTTAACAAAAATATCCATTTCAAGAATAGGTAAAATCTGACATAATTTTTGTAAAAAATCATATAAATATTTGCTTCCGCGCCCGAATTTTATAATTCTTTCTCATATTTTAGCTAAAAGAAAAGATTTCAATAAGAAAATTGCTATTTCCAGTGTGGTAGTTATTCTAGAATCCAGCCCATGTAGCTTACATTATACAACGTATTCATCAAGAAAAGGTAAAATCTGACTTTATTTTTGCAAAAAATCATATAAATATTTGCTTCCGCGCCCGAATTTTATAATTCTTCATCATATTTTAGCTAAATGAAAACATTGCAACAAGAAAATTGCTATTTTACGTCTGGTAGGTATTCTAGAATCCAATCCATGTAGCTTACAATATACAACGTATTCATCAAGAATATGTAAAATCTAACTTTATTTTTGTAAAAAATCATATAAATATTTGCTTCCGCGCCCGAATTTTATAATTCTTTATCATATTTTAGCTAAAAGAAAACATTGCAACAAGAAAATTTCTATTTCAAGTGTGGTAGGTATTCTAGAATGCAGCTCAAGTAGCTTACAATATACAACGTATTCATCAAGAATTGGTAAAATCTGACTTTATTTTTGTAAAAAATCATATAATTATTTGCTTCCGCGCCCGAATTTTATAATTCTTCATCATATTTTAGGTATTCTAGAATCCAGCCCATGTATTCATCAAGAATAGGTAAAATCTTACTATATTTTTCTAAAAGAATTATATAAATAATTGTTTCCGCGCCCCAATTTAATAATTCTTCATCATATTTAGCTAAAAAGAAAACATTGCAACAAGAACATTGCTATTTTAAGTGTGGTAGGCATTCTAGAATCCAGCTCATGTAGCATACAATATACAAAGTATTTATTAAAATGACATCCGAAAATTGAGTGTTTATTATTTGATTGGTACCACGTTTTGGTCACGTTTGCATGTCTAATGCTAAAATTATCCATAGTATGATCCTAACGCATGAATATGAATGTTTTAACAAAAATATCCAATTCAAGAATAGGTACAATCTGACTTTATTTTTGCAAAAAAATCATATAAATATTTGCTTTTGCGCCCGAAATTTATAATTCTTTATCAAATTTTAGCTAAAAGAAAACATTGCAACAAGAAAATTGCTATTTCAAGTCTGGTAGGTATTCTAGAATCCAGCCCATGTAGCTTACAATGTACAACGTATTCATCAAGAATAGGTAAAATCTGACATTATTTTTCTAAAAAATCATATAAATATTTGCTTCCGCGCCCGAATTTTATAATTCTTCATCATATTTTAGCTAAAAGAAAACATTGCAACAACAAAATTGTTATTTCACGTGTGGTAGGTATTTTAGAATCCAGCTCATGTAGCTTACAATATACAACGTATTCATCAAGAATAGGTAAAATCTGACATTATTTTTCTAAAAAATCATATAAATATTTGCTTCCGCGCCCGAATTTTATAATTCTTCATCATATTTTAGCTAAAAGAAAACATTGCAACAACAAAATTGCTATTTCAAGTGTGGAAGGTATTCTAGAATCCAGCACATGTAGATTACAATATACAACGTATTCATCAACAATAGGTAAAATCTGACTTTATTTTTGAAAAAAATTATATAAATATTTGGTTCCGCGCCCGAATTTTATAATTCTTTATCATATTTTAGCTAAAAGAAAACACTGCAACAAGAAAATTGCTATTTCAAGTGTGGTAGGGTTTCTAGAAACCAGCCCATGTAGCTTACAATATACAACGTATTCATTAAAATGATAGCCGAAAATTGAACGTTTATTAACTGATTGGTACCACGTTATGGTCACTTTTACATGTCTAATGCTTAAAACCATCCGTAGTATAGATCCTAAAGCATGAATATGAATATTTAACAAAAATATCGATTTCAAGAACAGGTAAAATCTAACTTTATTTTTGTAAAAAATCATGTAAATATTTGCTTTCGCGCCCGCATTTTATAATTCTTCATCATATTTTAGCTAAAAGAAAACATTGCAACAAGAAAATTGCTATTTCAAGTGTGGTAATAATTCTAGAATCCAGCCCATGTAGCTTACAATATACAACGTATTCATCAAGAATAGGTTAAACCTGACTTTATTTTTGTAAAAAATCATATAAATATTTGCTTTCGCGCCCGAATTTTATAATTTTTTATCATATTATAGCTAAAAGAAACCATTGCAACAAGAAAATTGCTATATCACGTGTGCTAGGTATTCTAAAATCCAGCCCATGTAGCTTACAATATACAACGAATTCATCTAAAAAAGGTAAAATCTGACTTTATTTTTGTAAAAAATCATATAAATATTTGCTTCCGTGCCCGAACTTTATAATTCTTCATTAAATTTTAGCTAAAAGAAAACATTGCAACAAGAAAATTGCTATTTCAAGTGTGGTAGGTATTCTAGAATCCATCCCATTTAACTTACCATATACAACGTATTCATCAAGAATAGGTAAAATCAGAGTTTATTTTTGTAAAAAATCATATAAATATTTGTTTGCGTGCCCGAATTTTATAATTCTTCATCATATTTTAGCTAAAAGAAAATATTGCAACAAGAAAATTGCTATTTCAAGTGTGGTAGGTATTCTAGAATCCAGCCCATGTAGCTTACAATATACAGGGTTTTCATTAAAATGACACTCGAATATTGAATGTTTATTATCTGATTGGTACCACATTTTGGTCACTTTTGCATGTCCAATGCTAAAATTATCCATAGTATAGATCCTAAAGCATGAATATGAATGTTTTAACAAAAATATCCATTTCAAGAATAGAAAATTATCACTTTATTTTTGTAAAAAATCATATAAATATTTGCTTCCGCGCCCGAATTTTATAATTTTTTATCATATTTTAGCTAAAAGAAAACATTGCAACAACAAAATTGCAAATTCAAGCGTGGTTGTTATTCTAGACTCCAGCCCATTTAGCTTACAATATACAACGTATTCATCTAGAAAAGGTAAAATCTGACTTTATTTTTCTAAAATATCATATAAATATGTGCTTCCGCGCCCAAATTTTATAATTTTCTTTATATATTTTAGCTAAAGGAAAACAATGCAACAAGAATATTGCCATTTCAAGTGTGGTAGGTATTCTAGAATCCAACCCATGTAGCTTACAATATACAACGTATTCATTAAAATGACACCTGGAAATTGTATGTTTACTATCTGATTGGTACCACGTTTTGGTCACTTTTGCATGTCCAATCCGTAAAAGCATCCATAGTATAGATCCTAAAGCATGAATATGAATGTTTTAACAAAAATATCCATTTCAAGAATAGGTAAAATCTGAATTTATATTTGTAAAAAATCATATAAATATTTGCTTTCGCGCCCGAATTTTATAATTCATCATCATATTTTAACTAAAAGAGAACATTGCAAGAAGATTGCTATTTCAAATGTGGTAGGTATTCTAGAATCCAGCCCATATAGCTTGCAATATAAAACGTATTCATCTACCAATGGTAAAATCTGACTTAATTTTTGTAAAATATCATATAAATATTTGCTTCCGTGCCCGAATTTTATAATTCGTCATCATATTTTAGCTAAAAGAAAATATTGCAACAAGAAGATTGCTATTTCAAATGTGGTAGGTATTCTTGAATCCAGCCCATATAGCTTACAATATAAAACGTATTCATTAAAATGACACCTGAAAATTGAATGTTTATTTTCTTATTGGTACCACATTTTGGTCACTTTTGCATGTCCAATGCTTAAAACTATCCATAGTATAGATCCTAAAGTATGAATATGAATGTTTTAACAAAAATATTCATTTCAAGAATAGGTAAAATTTGACTATATTTTTGTAAAAAATCATATAAATATTAGCTTCAGCGACTGAATTTCATAATTCTCCATCATATTTTCGCTAAAAGAAAACAATGCAACAAGAAAATTGCTATTTCAAGTGTGCTAGGTATTCTAGAATCCAGCCCATGTAGTTTGCAATATACAACGTATTCATCAAGAATAGGTTAAACCTGACTATATTTTTGTAAAAAATCATATAAATATTTGCTTCCGAGCCCGAAGTTTATAATTCTTCATCATATTTTAGCTAAGAGAAAACATTGCAACAAGAAAATTGCTATTTCAAGTGTGGTAGGTATTCTAGAATCCAGCCCATGTAGTTTACAATATACAACGTATTCATTAAAATGACAGCGGAAAATTTAACGTTTATTATCTGATTAGTACCATGTTATGGTCACTTTTACATGTCTAATGCTTAAAACCATCCGTAGTATAGATCCTAAAGCATGAATATTAATGTTTTAACAAAAATATCGATTTTAAGAATAGGTAAAATCTAACTTTATTTTTGTAAAAAATCATGTAAATATTTGCTTTCGCGCCCGCATTTTATAATTCTTCATCATATTTTAGCTAAAAGAAAACATTGCAACAAGAAAAATGCTATTTCAAGTGTGGTAATAATTGTAGAATCCAGCCCATGTAGCTTACAATATACAACGTATTCATCAAGAATAGGTTAAACCTGACTTTATTTTTGTAAAAAATCATATAAATATTAGCTTCCGCGCCCGAATTTTATTATTTTTTATTATATTTTAGCTAAAAGAAAACATTGCAACAAGAAAAATGCTATTTCAATTGTAGTAGGTATTCTAGAATCCAGCCCATGTAGTTTACAATATACAACGTATTCATTAAAATGACACCAAAATATTGAACGTTTATTATCTGATTAGTTCCATGTTCCACCCAAAAAATTAATGTTTATTATCTGATTGGTACCACGTTTTGGTCACCTTTGCAGGTCCAATGCTTAAAACCATCCATAGTGTAGATACCAAAGCATGAATATGCATGTTTCAACAAAAATATCCATTTCAAAAATATATAAAATAGAAATTTATTTTTGTAATAAATCATATAAATATTTGCTTCCGCGCCCGAGATTTATAATTCTTTATCATATTTTAGCTAAAAGAAAACATTGCTACAAGAAAATTGCTATTTCAAGTGTGGTAGGTATTCTAGAATCCAGCCCATGTAGCTTACAATATACAACGTTTTCATTAAAATGACACCCGAATATTGAATGTTTATTATCTGATTGGTACAAAGTTTTGGTCACTTTTGCGTGTCCAATGCTAAAATTATCCATAGTGTAGATCCTAAAGCATAAATATGAATGTTTTAACTAAAATATCCATTTCAAGAATAGGTACATTCTGACTTTATTTTTGTAGAAAATCATATAAATATTTGCTTCCGCGCCCGAATTTTATAATTTTTTATCATATTTTAGCTAAAAGAAAACATTGCAACAACAAAATTGCTATTTCAAGCGTGGTAGTTATTCTAGACTCCAGCCCATTTAGCTTACAATATACAACGTATTCATCAAGAATAGGTAAAATCTAACTTAATTTTTCTAAACAATCATATAAATATTTGCTTCCGCGCCCGAATTTTATAATTCTTAATCATATTAGCTAAAAGAAAACATTGCCACAACAAAATTGCTATTTCGAGAGTGGTAGGTATTCTAGAATCCAGCACATGTAGCTTACAATATACAACGTATTCATCAAGAACAGGTAAAATCTGACTTTATTTTTGTAAAAAAATCATATAAATATTTGCTTCCGCTCCCGAATTTTATAATTCTTTATCATATTTTAGCGAAATGAAAACATTGAACAAGAAAATTGCTATTTCAAGTGTGGTAGTTATTCTAGAATCCAGTCCATGTATTCATTAAGATTAGTTAAAATCTGACTTTATTTTTGTAAAAATTCATATAAATATTTGCTTCCGCGCCCGAATTTCATAATTCTTCATCATATTTTAGCTAAAAGAAAGCATTGCAACAAGAAAATTGCTATTTCAAGTGTGGTAGGTATTCTAGAATCCAGCCCATGTATTCATCAAGAATAGGTAAAATCTTACTATATTTTTCTAAAAAAATTATATAAATAATTGCTTTTGCGCCCCAATTTCATAATTCTTCATTATATTTAGCTAAAAAGAAAACATTGCAACAAGAAAATTGCTATTTTAAGTGTGGTAGGTACTCTAGAATCCAGCCCATGTAGCTTACAATATACAACGTTCTCATCTAGAATATGTAAATTCTAACATTATTTTCCTAAAAAAACATATAAATATTTGCGTATTCATTAAAATGACACCCGATAATTGAATGTTTATCATCTAATAGGTACCACGTTTTGGTCACTTTTGCATGTCCAATGCTTAAAACCATTTATAGTATAGAACCTAAAGCATGAATATGAATGTTTTAACAAAAATATCCATTTCAAGAATAGGTAAAATCTGAATTTATTTTCGTAAAGAATCATATAAATATTTGCTTGCGCGCCCGAATTTTATAATTCTTTATCATATTTTAGCTAAAAGAAAACATTGCAACACGAAAATTGCTATTTCAAGTGTGGTAGGTATTCAAGAATCCAGCACATGTAGCTTACAATATACAACGATTTCATTAAAATTACACCCGAATATTAAATGTTTATTATCTGATTGCTGTCACGTTTTGGTCACTTTTGCATGTCCAATGCTAAAATTATCCACAGTATAGATCCTAAAACATAAATATGTATGTTTTAACAAAAATATCCATTTCAAGAATAGGTAAAATCTGATTTTATTTTTGTGAAAAATCATATTAATATTTGCTTCCGCGCCTGAATTTTATGACTCTTTATCATATTTTAGCTAAAAGAAAATATTGCAACAAGAAAATTGCTATTTCAAGTGTGATAGGTATTCTAGAATCCAGCCCATGTAGCTTACAATATACAACGTATTCATCAAGAATAGGTAAAATCTGACTTTATTTTTGTAAAAAATCATATAAATGTTTGTTTCTGCTTCCGAATTTTATAATTCTTTATCATATTTTAGCTAAAAGAAAACATTGCAAAAAGAAAATTGCTATTTCAAGTGTGGTAGGTATTCTAGAATCCAGCCCATGTAGCCATACAACGTATTCATTAAAATGACACCCCAAAATTAAATGTTTATTATCTTATTGGTACCACGTTTTGGTCACTTTTGCATGTCTTATGCTTAAAACCATCCATAGTATAGATCCTAAAGCATGAATATGAATGTTTTAACAAAATTATCCATTTCAAGAATAGCTAAAATCTGACTTTATTTTTGTTAAAAATCATATAAATATTTGCTTCCGCGCCCGATTTTTTTTAATTTTTTTTCATATTTTAGCTGAAAGAAAACATTGCAACGAGAAAATTGCTATTTCAAGTGTGGTTATGATTCTAGAATCCAGCCCATGTATCTTACAATATACAACGTATTCATTAAGAATAGGTTAAATCTGACTTTATTTTTGTAAAAAATCATATAAATATTTGCTTTCATATCAAATTGTAGCTAAAAGAAAACATTGCAATAAGAAAATTGCTATTTCCAGTGTGGTACGTATTCTAGAATCCAACCCATGTAGCTTACTATATACAACGTTGTTAGAGATTTTAATTGTTGTCAGCTCCATATATTGTCAAAGGTACAACACATATTTGCCAATGTCAACGCCATATACGCTTCTCTGTATTTTTTGTAGTTTATTGTTAGTGGCGCTGTCGCTAGCGAATTTTGTTGGTTTTAAAAAATTGTACAAGGACAAGTCTGTTCGGTTTCGGCATTGTTGCGCCAAAGTTGTTTTGTATCGGTCCGCAACAATCCATTGTTGTACTGCATTTACATTTGTTATATCTGTTATTTGTATAGTTTTGGTTGTGCTGTGTGTAAATAAAAAAGTGTTTTTCGCGTGGTTGTGTGAAAGTGAGATTTACAACCTCACTGTTCCATCATCCATACTCGATATCCTGGGTATCCATCCCTGCTATCCCGCACAATTTTTGGTCCTCCGAACCGGATACTATCCGGATTATCCGAGTTTTTTCCACCCTTAAAAAACTTAAAATCACGTGTAAAACCTGTCAAATCCTTGTCCATGTGCACAGCCTGTCAAATCCTAATCTAGTGTCATCCACCCATCCTTTGTTAATTCTAACCACGCAAACCTGCGTGCAGAATCACGACAATTTCGAAGTCATCGCCAAACAGTTCCGTTTTCGCGTCCGTAACCTTCACCAGGTTCAACAATGGTGTTGCGCCACCAGCAAGAGTTGACGGAACAGATCCGGAAGTTACCGCTGGCATTCCGTACGCAGCTGTCGAAAGAAGAAATAACACCGACAAGCAAGCTGATCGACAGCGCGCTCGCCAACCTACAGAGACATTGGGAGAACTTCCTGACTAACCACCACTCTCTGAGAGCAGAAAAGGACTCAGAAGCTACGGTGTACTTCGTTGAAGATCACTTCTCCGCCACAGAGCTCTTGTACTTGACGGGTGTCGCTATCCTGGAGGCCCTCCGCCCTTCGCCACCTCCGCCAGCTCCAGTTGTCGCTCCAGTTCAACCGCCAAAGGCTTCCCTTCCGCCTCTATCTAAGGTAAACCTGCCGGAGTTCTCCGGGTCATACTTGGAATGGGAGGCATTCCACGACGCCTTTCAGGGTCTCGTGATAGACCGTGACGATGTTCCCGACGTCCAGAAGCTGCTCCTCCTCAAGGCTGCACTGAAAGGTGAAGCCGCACTCCTAGTGCGTACCATGGCCACCACGGCAGCGAACTTCCAGGGAGTCTTTCGTCTCTGAAGACATTGTGCAATGTCTTGGTCTAGCCAGGCGGCGCTCCCACGCCAAGGTCGTCGGCGTCGGGGCCTCGCACTCTGCCACGGCCTCCTCACAAGTGGAAGTCGTCTCCTGATCCAGAGCAGCACCTGGTGCGGAGCACCAGGTATCCGCCTACGTGCTTCCACGTCTGACGGCTCACGTTCCACAACGGAGAGTCCGTTCCTTAGATCCGCAGCTGCTGCTGCACTTCGAGCTGGCCGATCCATGCTATCACCGAGACCAGAAGGTTGGCCTACTGCTTGGAGCCGACGTTTTTGGCCCTCTACTCCGTCCAGGAGTGTATCCAGTCCCAGGCTCCAAGGTGGTAGCCATCAACACAGCTCTAGGTTGGGTCCTGTCCGGAGCAGTCGACGAGGACGGTGCATCTATCGTGTCCTCTCTACATTGCCGTGTAGAGGAGGACCTGGATCACAATCTCCGCCGGTTCTGGAAACTTGAAGAGAATCCTGCCGACGTCGCCTCCCGCGGTGCTACTCGGCAAATACTCTCTACCTCGAGCCTATGGTGGAACGGTCCTCTATGGCTTTCTGACGCGACTCAAGAGCTACCCAATTCACCAGGTGAAGAAGCTGTCCAGAAAACCCGCTCCATGCCGGTCCAGGTCGAAGAAGAGTTCGCTCTGTTAACGCGGTATTCCTTCCTGTCACGCACGCTCCGCGTAACAGCCCAGTGCATGCGATTCGCCCGCCGCCGCGACAAGAGAGGAAGAATTTCCAGACTTGCAGGTCTGGAAGATCGAGAGCAAGAGACATGCACCGGCTTCTTAACCACATTCGAACTAACTGGTGCGGGAGTCCGTCTGATTTGCAACGTCCAGAGAGAGAAGTTTGCCACTGAAATAGCGCAACTGAAAAGCGCTAGACCCATTCCAAGGACTTCGCCTCTCGTGAGTCTAAATCCATTTCTCAACGCTCACGGCATGCTATGCGTGGGCAGTAGACTCGAGAATTCCGGACTTCCCGATTCCGAAAAACACCCGCCTATCCTTCCAAGGTCATCTGCGCTAAGCCAGCTACATGTCCTACATTGGCACGCATTAGCCCTCCACGCTGGCTTAGCATTAACTCACTCACTCCTCCAGAAGCACGTCTGGATCCTCCAAGGGCGAGCCCTAACAAAGAAGCTGCTCCGAACTTGCATCCCTTGTAGGCGCCGTCGTCCGCTGATGGGCAAACAACTCATGGGAAACCTGCCAGCTGCCAGAGTGACTCCCAGCCGCCCTTTCCTGCGTTCAGGAGTAGATTACGCAGGACACATCCAGCGCCGCCCGTCTCCAGGTCGTGGGCGACACTCCACCAAGGCCTACATCGCCCTCTTCGTCTGTCTTTCCACCAAGGCGCTTTACCTGGAGGTCGTGAGCGACTTGACGACCAAGGCCTTCCTGGCGGCCTTCCGTCGGTTCGTTGCACGCCGAGGAGTGTGCAGCGAACTGCTTTCCGACAACGGCACGACGTTCGTCGGTGCCAGCGCAGAGCTGCGCTCCATGTTCCATCAGACGTCGCTGTTCTACCACGAAGTAGCTTCTACCCTGTCCGATTCCGGCGCACGTTGGAGCTTCATTCCACCGTCTGCACCGCACTTCGGCGGCCTGTGGGAGGCCGGAGTCAAATCAGTCAAGAGTCTTCTCCGCAAAACCATTGGTGAGACGACCCTCACATATGAGGAGCTATCTACAGTACTGGCTCAGGTAGAGGCCTGCCTGAATTCCCGTCCGCTGACGCCGTCTTCGTCGGACACTGCGGACGTGTCCGCGCTGACTTCAGCGCACTTCCTGGTTGGTTCATCATTGCTGACCGTTCCAGAACCAGGTTCCCATGACGAGCCCAGCGACCTGGCGACCCGCCGGCAGCTCGTTCAACGACTCACACAGCACATCTGGAAGAAGTGGTCAACGCAGTACCTGCACCAGCTGCAACAACGTCCCCGCGCCACCCGCAGCTGCCTCCAGGTAGATGGGCACTGGGCCGAGTGACTGAGCTGCATCCAGGGGCAGACGGCCTCGTCAGGGTAGTCACCGTCAAGACAGCCACTTCAGAACTTCGCCGACCTATCTCCCGGCTAAGCTCTCTGCCGATCGAGACGGACGTCTTCCTCTCAGCCAAGCAGAGACTCGCCGCGCCGCCGTCGCCACCGCTGCGTCGTTCTACGGTGGTCATTCCCAGTCGGCCTGATGTCCAAACGATCTTGCTTACTTAAGTGTCATTGTTCTTCCATGTTAATTGTTTAGTTTAGTCGCTTCTCGACTAAGTGGGCAGTATGTTTGAGATTTTAATTGTTGTCAGCTCCATATATTATGAAAGGTACAACACATATTTGCCAATGTCAACGCTATATACGCTTCTCTGTATTTTTTGTAGTTTATTGTTAGTGGCGCTATCGCTAGCGAATTTTGTTGGTTTTAAAAAATTGTACAAGGACAAGTCTGTTCGGTTTCGGCGTTGTTGCGCCAAAATCCATACTCGATATCCTAAGTATCCATCCCTGTTATCCAGCACAGAGGTATTCATCAAGAAAAGGTAAAATTTGACTTTATTTTTGTAAAAATACATATAAATATTTGCTTCCGCGCCCGAATTTTATAATTTTTATCATTTTTTAGCTAAAAGAAAACATTGCAACAACAAAATTGCAATTTCAAGTGTGGTAGTTATTCTAGACTCCAGCCCATTTAGCTTACAATATACAACGTATTCATCTAGACAAGGTAAAATCTGACTTTATTTTTGTAAATTATCATATAAATATGTGCTTCCGCGCCCAAATTTTATAATTTTTTTTATATATTTTAGCTAAAAGAAAACAATGCAACAAGAATATTGCTATTTCAAGTGTGGTACGTATTCCAGGTATATGACACCAAAAACTTGAACGTTTATTATCTGATTGGTACCACGTTATGGTCACTTTTACATGTCTAATGCTTAAAACCATCCGTAGTATAGATCCTAAAGCATGAATATGAATGTTTTAACAAAAATATCGATTTCAAGAATAGGTAAAATCTAACATTATTTTTGTAAAAAATCATATAAATATTTGCTTTTGCGCCCGAATTTTATAATTCTTCATCATATTTTAGCTAAAAAAAACATTGCAACAAGAAAATTGCTATTTCAAGTGTGGTAGGTATTCTAGAATCCAGCCCATTTAGCTTACAATATACAACGTATTCATCAAGAATAGGTAAAATCTGAGTATATTTTTGTAAAAAATCATATAAATAATTGGTTGCGCGCCCGAATTTTATAATTCTATATCATATTTTAGCTAAAAGAAAACTTTGCAACAAGAAAATTGCTATTTCAAGTGTGGTAGGTATTCTAGAATCCAGCCCATGTAGCTAACAATATACAACGTTTTCATTAAAATGACACCCGAATATTGAATAATTATTATCTGATTGGTACCACGTTTTGGTCACTTTTAAATGTCCAATGCTAAAATTATCTATAGTATAGATCCTAAAGCATGAATATGAATGTTTTAACAAAAATATCCATTTCAAGAATAGGTACATTCTGACTTTATTTTTGTAAAAAATCATATAAATATTTGCTTCCGCGCCTGAATTTTATAATTTTTTATCATATTTTAGCTAAAAGAAAACATTGCAACAACAAAATTGCAATTTTAAGCGTGGTAGTTATTCTAGACTCCAGCCCATTTAGCTTACAATATACAACGTATTCATCTAGAAAAGGTAAAATCTGACTTTATTTTTGTAAAATATCATATAAATATGTGCTTCCGCGCCCAAATTTTATAATTTTTTTTTATATATTTTAGCTAAAGGAAAACAATGCAACAAGAATATTGCTATTTCAAGTGTGGTAGGTATTCTAGAATCCAACCCATGTAGCTTACAATATACAACGTATTCATTAAAATGACACCTGAAAATTGTATGGTTATTTTCTGATTGGTACCACGTTTTGGTCACTTTTGCATGTCCAATCCTTAAAAGCATCCATAAGATAGATGGTAAAGCATGAATATGAATGTTTTAACAAAAATATCCATTTGAAGTATAGGTAAAATCTGAATTTATATTTGTAAAAAATCATATAAATATATGCTTTCGCGCCCGAATTTTATAATTCTTCATCATATTTTAACTAAAAGAGAACATTGCAAGAAGATTGCTATTTCAAATGTGGTAGGTATTCTAGAATACAGCCCATGTAGATTGCAATATAAAACGTATTCATCTACCAAAGGTAAAATCTGACATAATTTTTCTAAAATATCATATAAATAATTGCTTCCGTGCCCGAATTTTATAATTCTTCATCATATTTTAGCTAAAAGAAAATATTGCAACAAGAAGATTGCTATTTCAAATGTGGTAGGTATTCTTGAATCCAGCCCATATAGCTTACAATATAAAACGTATTCATTAAAATGACACCCGAAAATTGAATGTTTATTTTCTGATTGGTACCACATTTTGGTCACTTTTGCGTGTCCAATGCTTAAAACCATCCATAGTATAGAACCTAAAGTATGAATATGAATGTTTTAACAAAAATATCCATTTCAAGAATAGGTAAAATTTGACTATATTTTTGTAAAAAATCATATAAAATATTTTCTTCAGCGACTGAATTTCATAATTCTCCATTATATTTTAGCTAAAAAAAACCTTGCAACAAGAAAATTGCTATTTCAAGTGTGCTAGGTATTCTAGAATCCAGCCCATGTAGCTTGCAATATACAACGTATTCATCAAGAATAGGTTAAACCTGACTTTATTTTTGTAAAAAATCATATAAAAATTTGCTTCCGCGCCCGAAGTTTATAATTCTTCATCATATTTTATCTAAAAGAAAACATTGCAACAAGAAAATTGCTATTTCAAGTGTGGGAGGTATTCTAGAATCCAGCCCATGTAGTTTACAATATACAACGTATTCATTAAAATGACAGCCGAAAATTGAACGTTTATTATCTGATTGGTACCACGTTATGGTCACTTTTACATGTCTAATGCTTAAAACCATCCGTAGTATAGATCCTTAAGCATGAATATGAATGTTTTAACAAAAATATCGATTTCAAGAATAGGTAAAATCTAACTTTATTTTTGTAAAAAATCATGTAAATATTTGCTTTCGCGCTCGCATTTTATAATTCTTCATCATATTTTAGCTAAAAGAAAACATTGCAACAAGAAAAATGCTATTTCAAGTGTGGTAATAATTCTAGAATCCAGCCCATGTAGCTTACAATATACAACGTATTCATCTAGAAAAGGTAAAATCTGACTTTATTTTTGTAAAAAATCATATAAATATTTGCTTCTGCGCCCAAATTTTATAATTTTTTATTATATTTTAGCTAAAAGAAAACATTGCAACAAGAAAAATGCTATTTCAAGTGTAGTAGGTATTCTAGAATCCAGCCCATGTAGCTTACAATATACAACGTATTCATCAAGAATAGTTAAAATCTGACTTAATTTTTGTAAAAAATCATATAAATATTTGCTTCCGCGCCCGAATTTTATAATTCTTCATCATATTTTAGCTAAAAGTAAACATTGCAACAAGAAGATTGCTTTGTCAAATGTGGTAGGTATTCTAGAATCCAGCCCATGTAACATACAATATACAACGTATTCATTAAAATGACACCCGAAAACTGAATTTTTATTATCTGATTGGTACCACGTTTTGGTCACTTTTGCATGTCCAATGCTTAAAACCATCTATAGTATAGATCCTAAAGCATGAATATGAATGTTTTAACAAAAATATCCATTTCAAGAATAGGTAAAATCTAACTATATTTTTGTAAAAAATCATATAAATATTTGCTTCCGCGCCCAAATTTTATAATTCTTTATCAAATTTTAGCTAAAAGAAAACATTGCAAAAAGAAAATTGCTATTTCAAGTGTGGTGGGTATTCTAGAATCCAGCCTATGTAGCTTACAATATACAACGTATTCATTAAAATGACACCCAAAAATTTAATTTTTAATATCTGATCAGTACCACGTTTTGGTCACTTTTGCATCTACAATGCTTATAACCATCCCTAGTATAGATCCTAAATCACGAATATAAATGTTTTAACAAAAATATCCATTTCATGAATAGATAAAATCTGACTTTATTTTTGTAAAAAATCATTTAAATATTTGCTTCCGCGCCCGAATTTCATGATTCTTCATCATATTTTAGCTAAAAGAAAGAAAAGAAAAATTCAAGTGTGGTAGGTATTCTAGAATCCAGCCCATGTAGCTTACAATATACAACGTATTCATCAAGAATAGGTAAAATCTGAATTTATTTTTGTAAAAAATCATATAAATATTTGATTCTGCGCCCGAATTTAATAATTTTTTATCATATTTTAGCAAATAGAAAACATTACAACAAGAAAATTGCGATTTCAAGTGTGGTAGGTAATATAGAGTCCAGCCTATGTAGCTTACATTATACATGGTATTCATCAAGAAAAGGTAAAATCTGACAATATTTTTGTAAAAATCATATAAATATTTGCTTCTGCGCCCGAATTTTATAATGTTTCATCATATTTTAGCTAAAAGAAAACATTGCAACAAGAAAATTGCTATTTCAAGTGTGGTAGGTAGTCTAGAACCCAGCCTATTTAGCATACAAAATAGCAAATTCTCGGCTACGCCGAACATTCTCTAGAGCTCCGCTGTCAGTGAAAAAAACAAATGCCGATCGACATGAAACAATTATTTCATATTTCCTACGTCAGGCCTCACCGAGACTTTTCATTAGATTGCTAACACGATATACTTCTAATAATTTTTTGCAAAAATCAAAAGCCGGTCGACATGAAACATTTTTGTCATTTATGTACCCCAACTCTCACCGAGACCTTTCATTTGATACCATACACGACATACTTCTGACAACTCTCTGCATAAAACAAAAGTCGATCGACATGAAACATTTTTATCATATCTACACGCTAGCCCACACCCAGACTTTTCATATGATACCAAAAACTATATACTTATGACAACCTTTTGCTAAAAAAAAGCCGATCGACATTGACCATTTTCGTTAATTCTGCACACCAGCCTTCATTGAAACCTTTCATTTGATACCAAACACAACACACTACTGACAAGTTTTTGCAAAAAACAAATACCGATCGACATAGCACATTTTTGTCAATTCTGCACGCTAGCCCTCTCCGAGATTTTTCATTTGATACCAAACACGACATACTTCTGACAAATTTTTCCAGAAAACAAAAGCCGATTGGAATGGAACATTTTTGTCAATTCTGCACGCTAGCCCTCAACGAGACCTTTCATTTGAGACCAAACTCCACATACTTTTGAGAATTTTTTTGCATAAAACAAAAGCCGATCGACATAGATCATTTTTCTCAATTCTGCACACTAGCCCTCTCCGAGACCTTTCATTTGATACCAAACACGACATATCTTTGAGAATTTTTTACATAAAACTAAAGCCGATTAACATTGACCTGTTTTGTTAATTCTACAGGGCAGCCCTTATCGAGCCTTTTCATTTGCTACCAAACACCACATACTTCTCACAACTTTTTGCAAAAAACAAAAACCGATCGACATAGCACATTTTTGTCTATTCTGAACGCTAGCCCTCAACGATACCTTTCATTCGAGACCAAACTCGACATACTTTTGAGAAATTTTTGCAACAAATAAAAGCCTTTCGACATGAAACATTTTTGTCATTTATGTACCCCAGCCCTCACCGAGACCTTTCATTTGATACCAAACACGACATACTTCTTACAACTTTCTGCATAAAACAAAAGTCGATCGACATGAAACATTTTTATCATATCTACACGCTTGCCCACACCGAGACTTTTCATTTGATACCAAACACTATATACTTGTGACAACTTTTTGCAAAAAACAAAAGCCGATCGACATTGACCATTTTCGATAATTCTGCACACCAGGCTTTATTGAAACCTTTCATTTGATACCAAACACCACACACTTCTGACAACTTTTTACAAAAAAACAAATACCGATCGACATAGCACACTTTTGACAATTCTGCACGCTAGCCCTCTCCGGGACCTTTCATTTGATACCAAACACGACATACTTCTGACAACTTTTTGCATAAAACAAAAGCCGTTTGACATGGAACATTTTTGTCAATTCTGCACGTTAGCCCTCAACGAAACCTTTCATTTGAGACCAAATTTGACATACATTTGAGAAATTTTTGCAAAAAACAAAAGCCGATTAGCATTGACCTTTTTTGTTAATTCTACACGCCAGCCCTTGTCGAGCCTTTTCATTTGATACCAAACACCACATACTTCTCACAACTTTTTCCAAAAAACAAAAGCCGTTCGATATAAGAACATTTTTGTTCATTTTGCACGTTAGCCCTTATCGTGACCTAGCCTAATATAACATTCACTGTCTTTAGTAACGTTAATTTGGGAATATTTGTTCTTTGTTTAGTTACTTTATTAAATATTTGGCAATATTGACTTAATTCGAAAATACCCAAACACGACATTTTTCTGACAACATATTACAAAAAAGAAGTTCGAATTTACGTAGAACATTTTTGTAATTCATGCACACCCTTCCACATTGTGTCGTTTTCTTAATACCCAAGGATGACCTACTTCTAACAACTTTTTCCGAAAAACAAATGCAGGTCGACATGACACATTTTTTTTGTTATTTTAAAACTGGCACTTATGGTTTTCTTTCTTTTGATAACAAACACAGCAAAGTATTCAATTTATTTTATTTAGGAATATTTGATTTTTATTTAGTTACTTTATAATTTGGCAACACTATTTGTATTAAAAAATAGTAGTTAATTTTTAAATTTATAAATTAATATTGTCAACCCTAATACAACTGCCACCGGCCTCAGTGAAGTTAGTTTAGGAATAATTCGCTTTAATTTAGTTACTTTATCACACATTTGTCAACATTAACTTTTGACATTGGAAACGTCAAAATTTATATTAATTAAATACGTTATGTTTTAAACTTAAATAAGTTGCAAAACCTTTGCTCAAGATTATTAATCATGATACTGTATTCACTTCTTTAATATCAATGTTCTATTTGAAAATACAATCCTTTAAAGTTCATAGACTTATTGTCATAAGTGACAGATGACAGGTTGTTTCTTTTTTAATTTAGACATGGCTACTAGGATCTTTCTAAAAAAATTTGTTTCAAAATGAGAAAAGTGTGTAGTTTTTATTAATTTACGCAAAAACTGCTCGACGTAAAAATATGAAACACCAAAAAGGCACACCTACGCATCATTCTCTACAACTTGATATTATTATAAATATAAATTTCATAAATGGTAAAGGCTGTAGGTTTGTCCGAAACTTTGGCGATCGTCGTGATGAAAATAAATATAGATTAGGACACATGTCTCTTAGTATATAGGATACAATGTATTCATCAAGAATAGGTAAAATCTGACTTAATTTTTGTAAAAAATTATATAAATATTTGCTTCAGCGCCCGACTTTTATAATTTTTCATCATATTTTGGCTAAAAGAAAATATTGCAACAAGAAAATTGCTATTTCAAGTGTGGTAGGTATTCTAGAACCCAGTCCATGTACCTTATAATATACAACGTATTCATTAAAATGACAACAGAAAATTGAAGGTTTATTATCTGATTGGTACCACGGTTTGGTCACTTTTGCATGTCCAATGCATAAAACCATCTATAATATAGATCCTAAAGCATGAATTTGAATGTTTTAAAAAAATATCCATTTCAAGATTTGGTAAAATCTGACTTATGTTTTGTAAAAAATCGTATAAATATTTGTTTCCGCGCCCGAATTTTATAATTCTTTATAATATTTTAGCTAAAAGAAAACATTACAACAAGAAAGTTGCTATTTCAAGTGTGGTAGGTATTCTAGAATCCAGCCCATGTAGCTTAAAATATACAACGTATTCATCAAGAATAGATAAAATCTGACTTTATTTTTGTAAAAAATCATACAAATATTTGCTTCCGCGTGCGAATTTTATAATTCTTTATCATATTTTAGCTAAAAGAAAACATTGCAACAAGAAAGTTGCTTTTTCAAATGTGGTAGGTATTCTAGAATCCAGCCCATGTAGCTTACAATTTACAACGTAGTAATTAAAATGACATCCGAAAATTGAATGTTTATTATGTGATTAGTACCACGTTTTTGTCACTTTTGCATGTCCAATGCTTAAAACCATCCATAGTATAGATCCTAAAGCATGTATATGAATGTTTTAACAAATATATCCATTTCAAGAATAGGTTATATCTGACTTTATTTTTGTAAAAAATCATATAAATATTTGCTTCGCCGCCCGAATTTTATAAATCTTTATCATATTATAGCTAAAATAAAACATTGCAACAAGAAAATTTCTATTTCAAGTTTGGTAGGTTTTCTAGAATCCAGCCCATGTGAGTTACAGTATACAACGTATTCATCAAGAATAGGTAAAATCTAACTTTATTTTTGTAAACAATCATATGAATATTTACTTCCGCGCCCGAATTTTATAATTCTTCATCATATATTAGCTAAAACAAAACATTGCATCAAGAAAATTGCTATTTCAAGTGTGGTAAGTATTCTAGAATCCAGCCCATATACCTTACAATATACAACGTATTCATCAAGAATAGCTAAAATCTGACTTTTTTTTTGTAAATAATCATATAAATATTTGTTTTCGCGCCCGATTTTTTTAATCTTTCTCATATTGTAGGTAAAAGAAATCATTGCAACAAGAAAATTGCTATTTCAAGTGAGGCAGGTATTCTGGAATCCAGCTCATGTAGCTTACAATGTCCAACGTATTCATTAAAATGACATCCGAAAACTGAATATTTATTATCTGATTGGTACCACGTTTTAGTCACTTTTGCATGTCCAATGCTTAAAACCATCTATAGTATAGATCGTAAAGCATGAATATGAATGATTTAACAAATATATCCATTACAAGAATAGGTAAAGTCTGACTTAGTTTTTGTAAAAAATCGTATAAATATTTGCTTTCGCGCCCGAATTTTATAATTCTTCATCATATTTTAGCTAAAAGAAAACATTGCAATAAGAAAATTGCTATTTCAAGTTTGGTAGGTATTCTAGTATCCAGCCCATGTGGCTTACAATATACAACGTATTCATCAAGAATAGGTAAAATCTGACTTTATTTTTGTAAAAAATCATATAAATATTTGCTTCCGCGCCGGAATTTTACTTTTCTTTATCATATTTTAGCTAAAAAAAACATTGCAACAAGAAAATTGCTATTTCAAGTGTGGTAAGTATTCCAAAATCCAACCCATGTAGCTTACAATTCACAACGTATTCATTAAAATGACACCCGAAAATTTAATGTTTATTATCTGATTGGCACCACGTTTTGGTCACTTTTGCATCTCCAATGCTTATAACCATCCTTAGTATAGATCCTAAATCACGAATATTAATGTTTTTACAAAAATATCCATTTCAAGAATAGATAAAATCTGACTTTATTTTTGTAAAAAATCATTTAGATATTTGCTTCCGCGCCCGAATTTTATGATTCTTCATCATATTTTAGCTAAAAGAAAGAAAAGAAAAATTCAAGTGTGGTAGGTATTCTAGAATCCAGCCCATGTAGCTTAAAATATACAATGTATTCATCAAGAATAGGTAAAATCTGACTTTATTTTATATTTCTTTATCATATTTTAGCTAAAAGAAGACATTGCAACAAGAAAGTTGCTATTTCAAATGTTGCAGGTATTCTAGGATACAGCCCATGTAGCTTACAATTTACAACGTAGTAATTAAAATGACACCCGAAAATTGAATGTTTATTATTTGTTTGGTACCACGTTTTGGTCACTTTTGCATTTTCAATGCTTAAAACTATGCATAGTATAGAACCTAAAGCATGAATATGAATGTTTTAACAAAAATATCCATTTCAAGAATAGTTAAAATCTGACTTTATTTTTGTAAAAAATCATTTAAATATTTGCTTCCGCGCTGGAATTTTATAATTCTTCATCATATTTTAGCTAAAAGAAAACATTGCAACAAGAAAATTGCTATTTTAAGTGAGGTAGGTATTCTAGAATCCAGCCTATGTAGCTTACAATATACAACGTATTCATTAAATTGACACCCGAAAATGGAATGTTTATTATCTGATTGGTACCACGTTTTTTGTCACTTTTGCATGTCCAATGCTTAAAACCATCCATAGTATAGATCCTAAAGCATAAATATGAATGTTTTAACAAAAATATCCATTTCAAGAATAGATAATATCTGACATTATTTTTGTAACAAATCGTATATATATTTGCTTCCGCGCCCGAATTTTATTGATGTGTTTAGTAGATTTGCTTGGAAAGATAAGAAGTTGTCATTAGTGATTGCCGCGTTTGAAGTTATATTTATGGACAGAAAGCCTGTTTATTTACAAACAGATAAGGTGTCTGAATTTATTGCTATATCTGTCAGATCATTTTTACAGAAAAATGATATTAAATATTATGTTACACAAAATTCTGACGTGAGAGCTTGTTTTGTAGAAAGATTTAATAGTACATTAAAAACAAAAATGTATCGTTACTTCACTTTTAAAAATACATATAGATATATTGAGGTATTACAAAACCCCGTTGATGCTTATAATAAAACAAAACATCGAATAACAAAAATTGCCCCGGTCGATGTGAATAAAAATAATGTATTAAAAGTATGGAGAACTCAGTATGAAATGAAAGAAAATTTAAAACCAGCCAGATATTCAATAAATGATATAGTTCGTATGTCAAAATATAAACATATGTTCAAAAAAGTTTATGAAGCTAACTGGAGTGAAGAATTATTTAAAATATATGTTATTATAAAACGAAACCCCGTAGTTTACAAATTAAAAGACTTAAATAATGAAATAATCGAGGGTACATTCTTCGAACCTGAATTACAAATAGTGAATGTAACAGCTGATAAGACATATAAAATTTATAAAATTGTAGCAGAATCAGGTAAAGGAAGTAGAAAGAAGTTGCTCGTCAAGTGGCAAGGTTATAGTGATAAATTTAATTCGTGGATATCTGCAAAGCAAGTAAAATCATTAAACAATGCATGATAAAGAATTTTTTATTACTTTACCTAGTAACAGTTCGATGCAATATTTTCCCGATAATAAAACAAAATTTACAACACAGTTACACCAAAACGTAAAGTTGAATGGGACATGGGAGGTTGCATTATCAGAAATTATCTATCCTTGTTCATTCTACAATATCAGCGAGAGAGAAAACAGAGTAAACATTATAACCACGGACAAGAATGGAAAAAAAAAAATAATTCAGGAAAAAATTCCTTCGAAAAATTACGGAACTATCGATAGTGTATTACACGAAATGAATGTACACGTCGAAATAAATAAATATGTATCATTTTCTTATGATAAGACAGAAAAACGGGTGCATACAAAAATTAAAATGACAATATTTGTTTTACGAAATTATCTCCGAGATTATCTTTGCAATTAGGATATCCATTATTTACTGATTTATACCAACAAAAAACTTCAATTAATTTACCAAATTTGGTGCTAGGTGTACCACCACAGTTATATATTTACTGTGACATAATTGAACCGCAGTTGGTCGACGATGTTGTTACTCCGTTATTAAGAATAATTCATATAAACACAAATAACTATGTTTTTGGTTCTAATAAAATGATATCCTACCCCCAGCCACACTGCGTTTCAGTTTTGAGAAGAGAATTTACAAATATAGAAATTGATATAAGGTGTAACGACGGGTACGCAGCACCATTTCAATTCGGAATTTTCTGCGTTAAACTTCATTTTAGAAGAGTTGCATAATGAAGACGTGTCCGTATCAACAATATTACAATTTACAGGCTGGAAGTGGAGTGGGGTCTGTATTCAAAGGGAATCAGTTTCAAAGAGGCCATGGTCTCGGTAGTTTTTTTAGCGGGTTATTTCAAAGTATTATGCCATTAATAAAAAAAGGCGTCGGTGCAGTTGGTAAACACGGGAATACAATTTTTGGGTGATCTCAATGAAAATCAGCCTGCGAAAGAATCATTTCAAAAAGGTATAGCAGAGGCGGTAGTAAATTTAAAACGTAAAGCTGAGAATAAAATTGATAAGTTAATAAACGGTGCAGGCTATAAAAAGAAAAGGTTAATGAGTAATCGTACTCATTCCACGACTTTACATCCCCGAGTAAAGAAGAAGAAAAATAAACGCTCAAAACAGTCAGATATATTTTCTTAAAATGACAATTTTACATGCTCAATCGTGTGAATGTATTAAAACAGAATTAGATTTATTTGCTTTACCTCCAACACAAACAAGCATTGAAAATGGACAATGGATCAATTACAAGCCTTTATCGTCACTTACTGAAGATGGTCCTATTGAATTTGTAATTCCTGGTCATGGAGAAGAATATTTAAATTTATCACAAACAATGCTGTATATAAATGCAAAAATAATTAAAGCTGATAATACTGACTTAATAACGGATGTTGATAGTGTAGCACCTGTTAATAACTGGCTTCATTCAATTTTCAGTCAAGTTTATTTAAATCAGAAACTAGTGTCTCCACCGAACAATACTTACGCATACAGATCCTATATTGAAACATTACTGAATTATGGTAAAGATGCAAAAAAAGTCTCATCTTACCTCATCTCTGTGGTATGCTGACGAAGCAGGAAAAATGAATAGCACGGACGTTAGCAATTCAGGATACAGTAAACGGCAAAAATTGACGGAAAAAAGTAAACTAGTGGATTTAATTGGACATCTACATGTTGATATATTTAATAAAAATTTTTTTTTATTAATGGTGTTGAAATGAGAGTTAGACTTGTTCGCGCACGTGATAATTTTCATCTAATGTCGGCTACAATTGTTTATAAACTCCATATTAATGAAGCCACGTTATATGTCCGTCGGATGAAATTAAATCCAAGCATATTACTTGCACATAATTCGGCATTAGAAATTAATACCGCAAAATATCCAGTGACTAGGGCCGAAGTGAAAGCTATCACAATACCAACGGGCGTGCAGGGAAAGTCGCTAGATAATATCTTCTTAGGCCAACTTCCGAAACGTTGTGTCATCGGTTTTGTGTCTAACAAGGCGTTCAATGGTAATTTTACAGCAAATCCTTTCAACTTTGAAAATTTCAAATTGAATTATTTATTATTATTTGTAAATGGTCAACAATTGCCTTCAAAGCCATTACAGCCATCATTCACGGGTAAAAAAACATATATACAAATGTATAATACCTTGTTCTCAGGAACAGGTATACATTTTAGAAATGCCGGAAATGAAATCAACAGAGAAGACTATCCTTTGGGATATTGTTTAACAGCATTCGACTTAACTCCTGATTTATCTGCAAATTCGATGATGCATTGGAATTTGACACGTCATGGTTCTCTAAGGATTGAAGTTGGTTTCGAAGCAGCTCTAGAGCAAACAGTAAACTGTGTTATCTATGTCGAATTTGATAATATAATTGAAAATGATAAAAATAGAAATGTAATAGTGGACTTTGGAAGTTAGGGATAATAATTATTGTAATTGTAATAAATTTGTATCATATAAAATAAATG
This sequence comes from Stenolophus ochropezus, assembly GCA_035578165.1. Classification (NCBI taxonomy): domain Eukaryota; kingdom Metazoa; phylum Arthropoda; class Insecta; order Coleoptera; family Carabidae; genus Stenolophus; species Stenolophus ochropezus. The sequence goes on from JAQOWZ010000016.1 coordinate 20,263,564, forward strand.
TAATCTTAAGAAAACATGTTATTTCATTTTAAACCGTTGTCATGGCAGGTTATATAGTTGATGTGCAAGGTTTCTACGGAAATACAGGGGAGTTTATTGTAAAAGAACTAGCTGTTATTTCTATAAACGGGTTATATTTTTAACATTATGTATTTAAATCACCATTTAATATTGAAGAATTGAATGAAATGTATCAAAAACAAGTCCGTTGGTTAAAGCATAATTACCACGGGTTTGATTGGAGTTATGGTTATGTGGAATATATACAACTACCCAATATATTACAAAGTATTTTTAAAACATCCGATAACATTTATGTGAAAGGAACTGAAAAAAAGAAAATAATCGAGGATACTTTATTAGGAACTGATATAATCGAGTTATCAGAACGTGGATGTCCGTCGTTATTGAAATTATCAGACAAGAAAGACGTCGTTTCGTGTGTAACACCGAGATCTCATGAAGGAATGGTCTGTGCTGTAAAAAACGTACATCTTTTGCAACAGTGGTTTGTCGAGAATGAATGCAGTTCAGATAAAAACAATATTTCAACAGAATTTCAAAAAAGGGGGACATTATGGAGTTTATGCTGCAAATAGATTGCCATACCGGGTAAATTATCCATGCACAATTATTGTCAACATAGACCCTGACACCAAGCCTGGATATCACTGGATCGCTATTTTTATTGATCGTTATGGCCATGGAATGTATTTCGACAGTTTCGGAAGATTTCATGAAACGTAATACAAAAACATGGACCTATAATTCTGTTGTTTTACAAGATTATTCCTCAGCTGTTTGTGGTCATTACTGTATATATTATACTGTATAATATATTTGTTATTTAGAGTTAATAATTATAGCCATAATAATTTTATATAATTTTTTAATAAATGTAATAAATATGACAACGATAGATTCGTAAGGTATATGTCAAATTATTATTTTAATAATTATTTTTGAAACATTTGTATAGTTCTGATTCAATAAAAAAATGATTTGAGTTTTAAATAATCACAATAGTTTTATTTCATAAACTCCTATGTAACATTAACAAATAAATAAATAAATAAGTATACTTCTAATTATAATTTAATTTTTTTATAACCATAAGGAATAGAATTGTAATCAGCTATTAATTTTCTTTTTATAAAATTTACAGAAAATTTCTTTTTTTTTCTTTTTTTGTTATTACACTATGATCTAAAGTACATCTAATATTAAAACTACTAATAACTGGTTTTCTATCACTATTTCCTAATACTAAGTCCTTAATACAATTAAAATTATTTTTTTTTGGAATTTTTATAATTAAGCGTGAAACCCTTTACTTTACAAACTTCATTAGTACTTTCATTTTCCGGACAATACGTTTTATACGGATTTATTATTTCGGACCACCACAAACAAATTCGCTAATATAGGTTTCAGAACCAAAACAAGCTAATTCGTTTTTTAAATCACCCAAAAAATTACCTGTCATTGGTTCATATTGTCCTAGAGAATGAGACTAAATAATGGAGTCTGTATCGTAATATAGAACCCTATTATCTAAACGATATAAATATTTGTAAAGTTCTAATCGTGCTTGGGCTGTAGTAAAGGCCGCGACGACCACATTCACGGTTGGAAGCTGTTCCACAGACTCGTCCTGGTAGATCCAGTTTACGTACACCATCCAGTCACCTGCTGGAATAATCTTGTTGACTATAACGGCTGGATTAGCCAACAACTCGTAGAGTTCTCCAGCCGATGACACAGTTGTTGTACGTGGTCGATTTTCAGCTTGTGCGAATTTACCTGTTAATATACAAATAAATAAATTAATTATCCTGATAACAAAATACATTATATCTCACCCCATAACGAATTCAATGACATTTTTGCCACTGCTCGTTTCCCAGCGTTTTTTTCAATTAAATTCGCATCAAGCTGAACTCCTTCCTGATCTAGGAAACCTTTAAGATATTTAGATTTCGCCTCGTCTGTGGTACATTCTACCGGAAATCCCGACGCCTCTTGTTTAATTTTCAAAAAATTGTTGATGTATTCAACAAATAAACCCCCCGTTTTAGTGGATTTATTGTACTGGGTAGTTTCGTATTGCCATATCTCGTGTACTTTTATTATTTTGTAGCTATACGAAACGGCTACTTTCACCTCGTCCACAACCCATGTCCCGGTAAATTGTCTTTCATCATCGTTATGAGTACAGTCATCCTGCTCTAACTTGTCACTACATGGCATAAAACAAACATAAGTTTGCCATGAGCTTTTCTCGGCAATAACGGATGATACAGATTAGTAGGAGATAAAATGGTGCATTTTATTAACCCCTCTACCGAGTCTATATTATTGTCAGGACATAATGAATTACATTCTGCATCTACAAAAATTTTTGGATGGCCGATTGGATATTTGCCATACTTACAAACATATAAGTATAATGAACACACGTCGACATATTAAATTTTCTCATTATTTTCGACTTTTTTATATAAAAAAGTATTGCCTATCCGGCCGCCGTACAAGGAATCGCGCGCGTTTAAAGGTAGGTTGTTAAAAAGATGATGGTTTTTTAATTCCTTTTCTAAAATTTTGTTTTGTTTCAAATAATTTCTAAATTCGCATTCCCAAATACTAATTACTCTGTAACCTAAATTTTGAATTTTTTCTAATTTAGCCAGTGTGTTTTGAAGCCGAAAATCCATTGTTTCCTTTGTACTACTATAAATTGATTTATCCCTGTTAGATCTATAGCAAGATTTACAACCATGCCAAAAACACCCAAAAAATTCAAAAACTAATTTGTCCTTCGCTTAAAAACCATCAACTTTTATATTACTACCTATTACAGCCTCCGAACCATGCCCAGCATGCTGTATACGTATTCCTCGTTCGTTTTCTTGTGATATTAACCACTGCAATGCAATTTTAGATTGATTGTCTTTCAATCTATAGCCTCGCAGTAGAATAATACCGATAGTATCGGGTTTAAAAAACAAACGACGGAATGCCTTATTACATGATGCAGCGATGGTTACAGATTCTGTAAATGGACAAACTTTACAATCATTAATAAATGTTTCCCGAAATTTTGTACACGCACGACGCAAAATATCGACGTCAGACACGCAATACTCTATCAATTCTCTTTTCATATCAAATAACGCGTTATTTTCTAATTGTTCGTTATACCAAACCAAAAAGTCTTGTCTTGCAGAAGAATTCATACTGTCCATCCCGTAATATTCAGCTCTCGGTAGAGGTCCTACATAATCAGTATTTTCCAAGGTATTGAACAAATGAGGAAAATAACCTTTTTTAATTGACGCTGATAACCCCATTGCTTTAGGTAAAGCAGCTAAAGACATCGATAAATAATTTATCGAATCAATAAATCTAATGGTGTTATTAACTTCAATTAATAAAATTTTATTTCCGTTTAATATTAATTTTGGTTTCAAATTCATATTTTCTACAAGAAATTTCAAAATAAATTGCGCATCAAAAGATTTGGCATTGTGGGCAATGCATGTTACTGACGAAAATGAAGTTCGCGGGGCCAAAACATATGTAACAATGGCTGAATACACGGAATTTAAACTATTGAATTTTGGGTTTTACTTTAATAAAAAAGTTATTTATTTAATTTGGAATTAAAATGTCGAAATTGGTAGAATTTAAAATTGCTGCCACCAGATTATTTTTAATTAGAACAATCAAACTAATTTTAGGAAAAGAATTAATTAGAAGGGATAAACAAAGCGATAATAAGAAAACTTAACAAAAAATATATTAAAATGAAAGAGAATTTACAAAAATGTGATACAAATTAAAAGTTAAAAACTACTAATAAATAATTATAACTTATATGTGAGAAAAACTTACTTACAAATAATATTTACAGAACGAGTCATGCTTGACTCAACTTCTTTTCTCGCTGACTCTCTGTCTATGACTCTCCAACTTACTAATTTTCAAAAATCTATCTCAGACGGCCCACCCACTTCAAGCTGCAGAATTCATCCCCGTTTTCTGATTCTCGCAATTTCACTGGTCATCTTCTCCATGGGCGTGTAAATGAGTTACACTCCCAAGCCTCTAACAGGGTGCAAAAAATTTGAAAGCTGGCGTCCTCCGAGAATCAGAAAATGGTTCTGTCAGGGTTGATGGTTTATGGCCGTCCCAAAGAAAACTTTGAAAGCTATATAACAATAAACTTAAAAGCCAAACGAAATTTCGGATTTCTTTACAAATCTTTGAACTATTTATTACCAAAAAGAATTTTGAAACTAGTCAATAGCAACATAAATAACAAAACGAGTATTTGTTTAACTGGATCAGACGTTTTGTTACAACTCCTTCCCCCTTAAATTAAGTTATATTTCTTTAAGAAATTAACTTCAAAATTCCCCTCTACTAGACTTCGATCTCCAGGTATTCCCCGTACTCGATGGCTGCGGTGGCTGCGATCTCTTGTAGTTTGACAAAAGTTGGCTTCATCTTCGTTGTCTCCTCCAATTCTCTGCTCTTACTGCAACCGCAACTCTTGCGGCACCGTGACTTGGCCTCAGCAACCAGGAACACACGGAGATGTCAAACTCGAATAGGATCTCTGCAGGCCGATTCTGCTCGCCATGGATGTACGGAGGTTCCTAGATTATCATCTAGCAGTTTGACGGGATATAGGGCTGGAACAAAAATGTCTGACCAGTATCTATGTTCCAATGTAAAAATAATTATTTCCATAATCTACTTAATTATCTGAATCTACTTTTCTAACTTATTTCTTATATAAAATTAAATTCATTACTTAAAAATTCTACATCTAAATTTATTTACTACTACCCTTAATTTATTTTATTTCTAATTTCAACAATTTTTTTCAATTACCTGAATCTTGAACAACTACGAACAAATAATACTTTTTCAGTTTATTTTCAATTCTTATTAAATTCTTATTAGCTAATACGTATTGTCTCAAAAAATTAACAAATAATACAAAAACCAAATTTCTAACTTCCTGAATTTATTCTAATAAAACTTTACCGCGGATCTTAGCTTGGAAGGCATTTTATGGAATCTAATTATCATCATTCATCTCCCAGCCTAAGATACACGTTGGCTATCGCACGGGCAGGAGTGCCAATATCCTGGATGCATACAACTTTTATGACCTGATTACCCGATACAATACAAAACAACCGAAATCTCTATTTACCTGTGCCGTTTTCGGCATTTGTAGACGTGGTACCCAAATCCCCTTGCTTTTACTGCATAATTATTTACTTTTCCAAATTTTAATGTCAAATAATTTTTAAAACCTTTTTCATCTAATTTAAATTTAATATCAAGTGGTTTTCTACTAAAATTGCCATTTCTAACTGTATAGTTTGTTTTTAATAAATCTTTGAAATATCTGTTTGTATTAATATTTGTACCTAATTTCGTAGCCTTCGTTTTAAATTTTTCGCCTAATTTCGTTTTAACTTTTTTCTTTATTTTAAAAAACAATCGCTTACCTTTCTTTTGTATATTTCTGTCTTTATTCTTGTGTTTTCCGTCCGAATCCGAAACCTGACCGCCACTCTTCCACCTGGGCCGGTGGTATGTACCGCCACGCGCCCGGGTTTCATGGCCTCGCCTTTATCCGTCTTTTCGCTTCTCGCTGGGTCGGTTGCTCGAACTTTTCTTCTTCTGCGATTCCACGATATCGCCGACGTCTCCACCAGGACAACACACCGCGTACTTTACAACATTACTAGCTGATAAACCTTTCTTTTCAACTTCTGTGTAAACGATCTCTACGATTGTTTCCATCACGGGAGATATGGCAGTATGCTCTTCTTTAGCCGTTTCCCTGAATTCTGCGAGTGTCGCGCCAGAATCATCTCTCACAGGTGCCTTTTCTGAGCCATACTCCAACGTATTCTCCTCCTCTAAACTTGCACAATTCGTAGAGTCGTTTACCAATTCGACTTCTGTTGTCCTAGTTGCCTCTACTTCGACGTCGTTCTCTGGCTTCTCTTCGATGCTATGGACTGAACTCCTTGTTGGATCGAAATTGTCGTCTCTCTCCTCCGCGTAGTTCAGCTCATCATCGGTGCATATCACAGTCTCTTCTTCTTCGCACTCACTTTCTTTACATTTATTGTCCCAGTCCGAGTTAACACTTTTGTCACTTCTATCACTATTATCACTTTTACTATTATAATGAACACTCTTTTCATCACTCATACACTCATACTTAACACTCAAATTATCTAAATTTGTTTTTCGTTACATGTAACCGTATTGCTTACTATTTGTTCTACTACTCGGGGCGATTCCTTCACCGGACAATCTTTCTGTATGTGCCCCATGTTTTCACACTTGAAGCACATACGATCTGCAAATTTCGCAGGACAGTTCCACTGCATGTGTCCCATTTTCTTGCATCGAAAACACATCAGTTCTTTTGAAGGAATCCTACCCCGATAATTTTGAATATTTCCTGTACTAATTTCTGAATTTAAATTTTGTTGCCTAAAATTTTCTACCGGAGCTCTCTGAGATTGGGAATAATATTGAATTTGCAAACTTGACTCAAAAACTTTAACAGATTTAATATTTTTTCATCAAAATTAATTTTCTCAAATCTCTTTCTCATAAGATTTTTAAAAATTTTCCAATCTCCCTGCAATTTCTCAGCATGTAAAAGTGCATATCGCTTGCTTTCCCTGTACAATGCAAATAACCAAGAGCTTCTAATATTTGAAACGAAATATTAGTTCTTTTCTGAAAATTTTCTAAATTTGCAATGAATTTTTCAACACATTCATGGTCTTCACCGCCAAAAGTTGGTACACAATTAAACATATCAAACACTAATGGTTGATTCATTGTAACTAAATTTTGTATTGACTTTACACTAAATTAAAATGAGCGTGGCTAATAGAATTTCTAACTCAAATTCAAACGAGCTTGGCTACCGGAATATTCGAATCCCACCGCTGCCACCAGTTGTAACAATGGCTGAACACACGGAATTTAAACTATTGAATTTTGGGTTTTACTTTAATAAAAAAGTTATTTATTTAATTTGGAATTAAAATGTCGAAATTGGTAGAATTTAAAATTGCTGCCACCAGATTATTTTTAATTAGAACAATCAAACTAATTTTAGGAAAAGAATTAATTAGAAGGGATAAACAAAGCAATAATAAGAAAACTTAACAAAAAATATATTAAAATGAAAAAAAAAATTTACAAAAATGTGATACAAATTAAAAGTTAAAAACTACTAACAAATAATTATAACTTACATGTGAGAAAAACTTGAAGTTACTTACAAATAATATTTACACAACGAGTCATGCTTGACTCTACTTCTTTTCTCGCTGACTCTCTGTCTGTGACTCTCCAACTTACTAATTTTCAAAAATCTATCTCAGACGGCCCACCCACTTCAAGCTGCAGAATTCATCCCCGTTTTCTGATTCTCACAATTTCACTGGTCATCTTCTCCATGGGCGTGTAAATGAGTTACACTCCCAAGCCTCTAACAGGGTGCATTCTCAACACCCTAAAATGCACAAAAAATTGGAAAGCTGGCGTCTTCCGAGAATCAGAAAATAGTTCTATCAGGGTTGATGGTTTATGGCCGTCTCAAAGAAAACTTTGAAAGCTATATAACAATAAACTTAAAAGCCAAACGAAATTTCGGATTTCTTTACAAATCTTTGAACTATTTATTACCAGAAAGAATTTTGAAACTAGTCAATAGCAACATAAATAACAAAACGAGTATTTGTTTAACTGGATCAGACGTTTTGTTACACATACAAAATAAAATTTTTAATCGGATCGTCTCTAAATATTTGTTGTCGAACACCACATGCATTGCATAGAATTTTTAAATCATCTATATTACAACAAGTAGAGCAAGATTGCTGAGTTACACACAAATTAACCTCGTGTTCGTTGTGTCCATTTACAATTTTTCCCTGCCGCGTTTCAAAATCGTAATAAATAAATAAAGTTTTGTCTTTCATAGTGGTTGTATCTGGTTGTATGTAACATTTATGTCCTTGTATTTTATAACAATCACAAAGTTTACAGAAAATTTCACCACACGTATGCGCTTTATTTCTTTGAAAATTAAATGTCTTAAAACATTTTTTACATATGTGAAATAAATTACATACTGTTCTTTTGTGATTGTTATAGCAGTCTTGTCCGCGAAAATTTCGGTTACATTTGTCACAATGTACTAATTGCAACGTACGATCGCAGGCAATGATGCTTTACAAAATACGCAAATATTTTCGCAAGAGTGGCCGTTTACCGAATTATAAGGAACATGACATTGCTCACAAAAATATCTGCTTGAAAATGCAGCAGTTAAACTCTTAAATACAGAATAATGATTCTGATAGTGCAGGAGATTTAATCTCGGAAGATTTTGATCTCGGGCACCCTCAAAAATCACTTCACCACGCGAATTATATTCATATACACATATGTTGTATTGCCTATAATAGCGTTGAAATTCTGTTAATTCAGGTATACCCGCTCCGTTTTCATTTATTTTGACACCTGTTTGAACCAGTAACTCCTCTACTCTCGTACGCTGAATTACGCTGTTATCTTTCCGAATGTTATTGAAACAAGGGTCTTTCGTGACGAGCGCTTCGGCTACGATAAGCGCACGAGGAAGGCAAAGATTATCCACATTATTGATCTCGATGATACCATATTTCCGTCGACATAATTCTGCATAGCTAAGTCCATGGCCTTTAAATGTTTTCCCATTACCGACCGGCATAGCTACCTGGGTTAATTCCAAGGTAAACTATGCAGAATTCTGTCAATGGCGTCCCACAGTACATCGATGTGGATTTGATCAACTCGTCTAAAACTCACCCAGGTTGGTCCACTCTCCAAACGGGGGGTATAAAACGTGAACCCCACAAAATCCCCAGCATTCATATCTTTAAGAACGTCAGATATGACCTGTTAAATTAAATAATTAATATCTGGTCTGTTTTGTTATTATTATAACATATATATTTATATTTTCCTACCTGTTCGATGCTGTCGTGAAACCAATTGATCGGATTTTCATGGTTTGGAGGATCGGTCATTTGAAACGTCAAACGTCGGCCTCTGATTCCGAATCTTTTGACGTGTTTTTCTACGTCTTGCACGACTTCGTACCGCCTGATTTCGGGTTCGTTGACAATACGATTACCGACACGTGCTCCCTCCTGGTCACCGGGATTAATATTGTCTTCACGGTTTTCAATCAGCGAAGATTGAATAACATTTTCGCATATATCGAAAAAATTATTATAATTATTTTCGCTGATTGAAGACTAAATAATGGTATCGCAGATATTAAAAAAACGATTAAAATTCTCCTGAGAATCCATTTCTCTACGCAATTTACCAAAACACGTGCTAAACAGAATACTATGTCGATACTGGACAGCTACATGTCTGTTTCCCTGTCTTTATTTATATATAATATCACCCCCGCCTTATGTTTGGAAACACGTTATCTATTCCTTCGTCATTATTTGACAAAAATTTTCTTTTTAAAAACAGAGATCGTAAAACGCTAATTATCGTGAATAAGTACGTGAAAATGTTTATTTTCTCAAGAAGCAAATATATTTATTGAGGATTATTAATTAGGAAAATAAAATTCATATATGTCAATAAATTATATAATATATTTTTTTTCTTTTTCTATAAATTTGCTTACATAACTACAGTCCTTAGCTAACTTATTATTATAATAAATATACAATTCTATAAAAAAATCCTTATAACTAGTATTATGATAGGTAATATATTGATATATACTTAAATCTAAACATAATTGATATCTTAATTTATGTATACTAATGTTTTGTAATAATTTCCTATAATCTAAGTTCATATTTTTATATTTTTTATTATAACAATTAATTATAGTATTTACTTCTACACTTACCATTCTAATACTTACCTTGTTGAACTTACTTACTTCTACAACCCTACTTCCTTGCCTTATTTCTAAAATATTATTTACTAATCTTATTTTAAAATCTAATATGTTAGGGATAATATTTTCTTCTAAATTATTTTAAAAATTTATAGATACCTTAAAATTACTTATAACTATAAAAGTTTTTTTAGACACGTCACTAAATAACCGGATTTCTACTTTAAAAGTATTTGGGTTAATACCCACAGCTAAATACCTTTTTAGCGACGTGTCTAAGGGAAACATCCGACAGGGTAGCAGGCGATCCCAATTGTCCCGATAATCCCTATTATTCGGCATGTTAAAGGGCACCACCGCAGCCGATCCCGTCAGCAAAGCCAAGTCATCATCCACGATGAACTAGTCGTCGTCGTCTTCGAAGATGATTTCCGCATTTTGTATCTGCGTATCATCATCTTTCGTCCACCGTTGGGCATATTCTTCGAAGACTTGGCCCCCCACATCGGGCTCCTCGTCTTCGACGATGATGCATTCTGATGATGACGATGCTGACGAGATCGAGATCCGTCGTTTTTTTTTTCACCTTGTGAAGACGGTCCTGGTGTCGAGTCGTCAGCGAGAGGCTCGGCTTCTTCATAAGCCCGCTTGTCGCCCCGCGGCTGTGTACACAGCGTTGATGGTTGGCGCGCGGGCTCGAAGGCAGGCGATGCAGAAGCCGGGCTAAGCAAAAAAAAATGTGTTATAAATGATGAAGACCGTTACATCAACGTTAATAATTTTGATTTTCTTGTAAGTTTACTTACCGTTCCTGCTCGATGGCGATGGTCATAGCGAGTGTTGGATCGGCGGTCAGCGGCCTGGCGTCTTCTTGCTCGCCGCCGGTCTCTAAAGTCGTAGGGCTGAGCAAAATTGTGTTTTAGATGATGAAGACAGTTTACATCAACGTTAATAACATTGATTTTTTCTTTTAAATTTACCTACTATTCCTGCTCGACGGAGGTGACCTTGTCCAGCCTTTCAAGTGAACCGTCGATCCGCGGGTTGCCTTCTTCCTGTATACGCGGGATTGACGGCTGCGGCTCGAACTCTAACTCCGACGGGGAAGTTGCCGACCTGAGTAGAAATTTTGTTTCAAATGATGGAGACAGTTACAATATTAATAATAATAATAATAATAATAATAATAATAATAATAATAATAATAATAATAATAATAATAACATTGATTTACTTACCGTTCCGATTCGACGAATATGACGTTGTCTAAACTTTCAAAGTTTTCAAAATTCATGTTGAAGATGGTTGTTGTAGCTGCGTGTGACACTAACTATGCATATTTCCTTTCAAACCGGTCTATTTAAACTATGGGGTATTATTATTCAGTGTTTAAACACTGATACCAAGTACATTTTCTCCAAGTAAGGGAAAAACAAAATTTGTCATCAGCGATAACATTAAACTAATTATAAGTATTTAAGATTCATAAGAATTTATTTAAATATTTTGCTGCAGATATAATATATATTTTAAACAATATTAACTTATCACATAACTAATTGTTTGTGATTTATTATGAGAATTTTATTTAAATATTTTGGTGCATTTATGATATCTATTCTAAACAAAAATAATTGTTTGTACATAAGAATGTATTTTCTCCAAGTAACTGAAGATAAGATAACAATATGTGTTTTGAACATCACAGATGACGATAAACACTTTAACTAATTTTCTGTTATTAACTGAACAGTAAGAATAAGGTGTTTGGAGTTTTATTTTAAATAATAAAATTCTATATTGATTACTTTCATTCGCTGGTTTTATGTTTTTCCAAATAGCATATTTCATTCATCTTGTTGAAATCTATTTCCAAACAAAAGAAACAATTGTTATTCTCTTTAAACAAAAGTAATAATAATTATGGAAACTAATAAATAAATAAAATTCACCGTGGTCAGAATATATATGTATCCTACACGATTGAAAATTTGTTTCTTGAGTCTGAAATATTTTTATAATATCTTCTTAGTAATAATGAAATAAATAGTTAATAAACTTCTATAATGTTTATTTTCATTCACGGTTTTATATTTTTCAAATGGCCTATTTCAACTTATTAAAATAAACAAAACAAATAATTGTTATTCTCTTTAAACAAAAGTAATAATAATTATGGAAAATAATAAATAAATAAAATTCACCTTGGTCAGAATATATATGTATCCTACACAATTGAAAACTTTTTTTCTTGAGTCTGAAATATTTTTATAAATTCTTCTTAGGAATAATAAAATAAATAGTTAATAAACTTCTATATTGTTTATTTTCATTCGCGGTTTTATATTTTTCAAATGGTCTATTTCAACTTGTTAAAATAAACAGAACAAATAATTGTTATTCTCTTCGACCGAAATTAATAATAATTATAATTAAGTGAACACCACTAACCAAACTACAATGCATTGACCTTTTCTCTAATAAATAAAAATATTTCCATATTAATATTTAATTATTAACAAAAATAGCTTATCAATGTTTATGTTTATTTATTTAAAAAAAAAACAACTTCTCTCTTGATAAGACTGGCGCCAGTGTAACCTTTGACCGACGTGCCAGAAACTGCTACAATACTACTCACGTTTTGGTCACTTTTGCATGTCCAATGCTTAAAACCATCCATAGTATAGATCCTAATGCATGAATATGAAGGTTTTTACAAAAATGTCCATTTCAAGAATAGGTAAAATCTAACTTTATTTTTGTAAAAAATCATATAAATATTTGCTTCCGCGTCCGAATTTTATAATTCTTCATCATATTTTAGCTAAAAGACAACATTGCAACAAAAAAATAGCTATTTCAAGTGTGGTAGGTATTCTAGAATCCAGCCCATGTAGCTTAGAATATACAGCATATTTATCAAGAATAGGTAAAATCTGACTTTATTTTTGTAATAAATCATATAAATATTTGCTTCCGCTCCCGAATTTTATAATTTTTCATCATATGTTAGCTAAAAGAAAACATTGCAACAAGAAAATTGCTATTTCAAGTGTAGTAGGTATTCTAGAGTCCAGCCCATGTAGCTTACAATATACAAAGTATTCATCAAGAAAAGGTAAAATCTGACTTTATTTTTGAAAAAAAACATATAAATATTTGCTTTCTCGCCTGAATTTTATAATTCATTATCATATTTTAGCTAAAAGAAAACATTGCAACAAGAAAATTGCTATTTCAAGTGTGGTTGGTATTCTAGAATCCAGCCCATGTAGCTTACAATATATAACGTATTCGTTAAAATAACACCCGGAAATTAAATGATTATTATCTAATTGGTACCACGTTTTGGTCACTTTTGAATGTCCAATGCTTAAAACCATCCATAGTATAGAACATTTAGGATGAATATGAATGTTTTAACAAAAATATCCATTTCAAGAATAGGAAAATCTGACTTTATTTTTGTAAAAAAACATATAAATATTTGCTTCCGCGCCCGAATTTTATAATTCTTCATCATATTTTAGCTAAAAGACAACATTACAACAAGAGAATTGCTATTTCTAGTGTGGTAGGTATTTTAGAAACCAGCCCATGTAGCTTACAATATACAACGTATTTATTAAAATGACATTCGAAAATTGAATGTTTATTATCTGATTGGTACCACGTTTTGGGCACTTTTGCATGTCCAATGCTTCAAACCATCCATAGTATAGATCCTAAACCATGAATATGAATGTTTTAACAAAAATATCCATTTCAAGAATAGGTAAAATCTGACTTTATTTTTGTAAAAAATCATATAAATATTTGCTTCCGCGCCCGGATTTTATAATTATTCATCATATTTTAGATTAAAGAAAACATTGCAACAATAAAATTGCTATATCAAGTGTGGTAGGTATTCTAGAATTTAGCCCATGTAGCTTAAAATAAACAACGTATTCATTTAAATGACACCTGAAAATTGAATGTTTACTATCTGATTGGTACCAAATTGTGGTCACTTTTGCAAGTCCAACGCTAAAATTATCCATAGTATAGATCCTAAAGCATGTATATGACTGTTTTAACAAATATATCCATTTCAAGAATAGGTAAAATGTGACTTTATTTTTGTGAAAAATTATATAAATATTTGCTTTTGCGCCCGAATTTTATAATCCTCCATCATATTTTAGCTAAAAGAAAACATTGCAATAAGAAAATTGCTATTTCAAGTGTAGTAGATATTCTAGAATCCAGCCCATGTAGCTTACAATATACAACGTATTCATTAAAATGACACACAAATATTGAATGTTTAGTATCTGATTGGTACTACGTTTTGGTCACTTTTGCATGTCCAATGCTTAAAACCTTCTATAGTATAGATCCTTAAGTATGAAAATGAATGTTATAACAAAAATATCCATTTCAAGAATAGGTAAAATCTAAGTTTATTTTTATAAAAAATCATATAAATATTTGCTTTTGCGCCCAAATTTTATAATTTCTTATCATATTTTAGCTAAAGAAAACATTGCAACAAGAAAATTGCTAATTCAAGTGTGGTAGGTATTCTAGAATCCAGCCCATTTAGCTTACAATATACAACGTATTCATCAAGAATAGGTAAAATCTGACTTTATTTTTGTAAAAAATTATATAAATATTTACTTCCGCGCCCGAATTTTATAATTCTTTATCATCTTTTAGATAAAAGAATACATTGTAACAAGAGAATAGCTATTTCAAGTACGGTAGTTATTCTAGAATCCAGCCCATGTAGCTTACAATAGACAACGTATTCATTAAAATGACACCCGAAAATTGATTGTTTATTATCTGATTGGTACCACGTTTTAGGCACTTTTGCATGTCTAATGCTAAAACTATTGATAGTATAGATCCTAAAGCATGAATATGAATGTTTTAACAAAAACATCCATTTCAAGAATAGGGAAAATCTGACTTTATTTTTGTAAAAAATCATATATATATTTGCTTCCGCTTCCGAATGTTATAATTCTTCATCATATTTTAGCTAAAAGAAAACATTGCAACAAGAAACTTGCTATTTCAAGTGTGGTAGGTATTGTAGAATCCAGCCCATGTAGCTTACAATTCACAACGTATTCATCAAGAATAGGTAAAATCTGAAGTTATTTTTGTAAAAGATCGTATAAATATTTGCTTCTGCGCCCGAATTTTATAATTCCTTATCATATTTTAACTAAAGAAAACATTGAAACAAGAAAATTGCTAATTCAAGTGTTGTAGGTATTCTAGAATCCAGCCCATTTAGCTTACAATATACAGCGGAATCATAAAGAATAGGTAAAATCTGACTTTATTTTTGCAAAAAATTATATAAATATTTGCTTCCGCGCCCGAATTTTATAATTCTTTATCATATTTTAGCTAAAAGAAAACTTTTCAACAAGAAAATTGCTATTTCAAGTGTTGTAGGTATTCTAGAATACAGCCAATGTAGCTTACAATATACATCGTATTCATTAAAATGACACCCAAAAATTTAATGTTTATTATCTGACTAGTACCACGTTTTGGTTACTTTTGCAAGTCCAATGCTAATATTATTCATAGTATAGATCCTAAAGCATGAATATGAAACTTTTAACAAATATATCCATTTCAAGAATAGGTAAAATCTGACTTTATTGTTGTAAAAAATCGCAAAAATATTTGCTTCCGCGCCCGAATTTTATAATTCTTCATCATATTTTAGCTAAAAGGAAACATTGCAACAAGAAAATTGCTATTTTAAATTTGGTAGGTATTTTAGAATCTAGCCCATGTAGTTTACAATATACAACGTATGCATCAAGAATAGGTAAAATCTGACTTTATTTTTGTAAAAAATCATATAAATATTTGCTTCCGCGCCAGACTTTTATATGTTTTCATCATATTTTAGCTGAAAGAAAACACTGCAACAAGAATATTGCTATTTCAAATCTGGTAGGTATTCTAGAATCCAGCCCATGTAGCTTACAATACAACGTATGCGTTAAAATGACACACGAAAATTGAATGTTTAGTATCTGATTGGTACCACGTTTTGGTCACTTTTGCATGTCCAATGCTAAAATTAATTATAGTATAGATCCTAAAGCATGAATATGAATGTTTTAACAGAAACATCCATTTCAAGAATAGGTAAAATCTGACTTTATTTTTGTAAAAAATCATATAAATATTTGCTTTCGCGCCCGAATTATATAACTCTTCATCATATTTTAGCTAAAGGAAAACACAGCAACAAGATAATTGCTATTTCAAGTGTGGAAGGTATTCTAGAATCCAGCCCATGTAGCTTACAATATACAACGTATTTATCAAGAATAGTTAAAATCTGACTTTATTTTTAAAAAAATCATATAAATATTTCTTTCCGTGCCCGAATTTTACATGTTTTTATCATATTTTTGCTAAAAGAAAACATTGCAACAAGAAAATTGCTATTTTAAGTGTGGTAGGTATTCTAGAATCCAGCCCATGTAGCTTACAATATACAACGTATTCATCAAAAATTGTTAAAATCTGACATTATTTTTGTGAAAAATCATACAAATATTTGCTTCCGTGCCCGAATTTTATAATTTTTCATCATATATTGCTAAAAGAAAACATTGCTACAAGAAATTTGCTATTTTAAGTGTGGTAGGTATTCTAGAATTCAGCCCATGTAGCTTACAATATACAACGTATGCATTAAAATGACACCCGAAAATTTAATGTTTATTATCTGACTAGTACCACGTTTTGGTTACTTTTGCAAGTCCAATGCTAATATTATTCATAGTATAGATCCTAAAGCATGAATATGAATCTTTTAACAAATATATCCATTTAAGAATAGGTAAAATCTGACTTTATTGTTGTAAAAAATCACAAAAATATTTGCTTCCGCGCCCGAATTCTATAATTCTTCATCATATTTTAGCTAAAAGGAAACATTGCAACAAGAAAACTGCTATTTTAAGTATGGTAGGTATTCTAGAATCCAGCCCATGTAGCTTACAATATACAACGTATTCATCAAGAAAAGGTAAAATGTGACTTTATTTTTGTAAAAGATTATATAAAAATTTGCTTCCGCTCACGAATTTTACAATTTTTCATCATATATTAGCTAAAAGAAAACATTGCAAAAAGAAATTTGCTATTTCAAGTGTGGTATGCATTCTAGAATCCAGTCCATGCAGCTTACAATATACAACGTATGCATTAAAATGATACCCGAAAATTAAATGTTTATTATCTAATTGGTACCACGTTTTGGTCCCTTTTGCTTGCCCAATGCTTAAAACCATCCATAGTATAGATCCTAAACCATGAATATGAATGTTTTAACAAAAATTTCCATTTCAAGAATAGGTAAAATAGGACTTTATTTTTGTAAAAAATCATATAAATATTTTATTTTTAAATAAAAGAACTGTGTGAATAAGACTGTGTTGATTTTTTACATCACTTTCCAACTTTTCTTATATATTTTCACACTTGGGTGTACACCAATATCAAGTTGTATATTGTAAGCTACAATTTTCTTGTTGCAATGTTTTCTTTTAGCTAAAATATGATAAAGATCTATAAAATTCGGGCGCGGAAGCAAATATTTATATGATTTTTACAAAAATAAAGTCAGGTTTTACCTATTCTTAAAATAAATATTTTTGTTAAAACATTCATATTCATGCTTTAGGATCTATACTATAAATGGTTTTAAGCGTTGGACATGCAAAAGTGACCAAAACGTGGTACCAATCAGATAATAAACATTCAATTTTCGAATGTCATTTTAATGAATACGTTGTTTATTGCAAACTACATGGGCTGGATTCTAGAATACCTACCACACTAGAAATAGCAATTTTCTTGTTGCAATGTTTTCTTTTAGCTAAATTATGATAAAAATTTATAAAATTCGAACGCGGAAGCCAATATTTATTTGATTTTTTACAAGAATAAAGTCAGATTTTACCTATTCTTAATGATTACGTTGTATGTTGTAAGCTATATGGGCTGGATTCTACCATATCTACCACACTTAAAATAGTAATTTTCATGTTGCAATGTTTAATTTTAGCTAAAATATGATGAAGAATTATAAAATTCGGGCGCAGAAGCAAATATTTATATGATTTTTTACAAAAATAATGACAGATTTTAACTATTCTTGATGAATACGTTGTATATTGTAAGCTACATGGCTTGGATTCTAGAATACCTACCACACTTGAAATAGCAATTTTCTTGTTGCAATGTTTTTTTTAGCTTATATTTGATGAAGAATTATAAAATTTGGGCGAGGAAGCAAATATTTATATGATTTTTCGCAAAAATAAAGTCAGATTTTCCCTATTCTTGAAATAGATATTTTTCTTAAAACATTCGTATTCTTGCTTTAGGATCTATACTATAGACGGTTTGAAGCATTGGACATGCAAAAGTGTTTACAACGTGGTACCAATCAAATAATAAACATTCAATTTTCTGGTGTTATTTCAATGAATACGTTGTATATTGTAAGCTACATGGGCTGAATTCTAGAATACCTACCACACTTGAAATAGCAATTTTCTTGTTGCAATGTTTTCTTTTAGCTAAAATAAGATGAACAATTATTAAATTCAGGCGCGGAAGCAATTATTTATATATTTTTTTTCAAAAATAAGTCAGGTTTTACCTGTTCTTGAAATGGATATTTTTGTTAAAACATTCATATTCATGCTTTAGTATCTATACTACAGATAATTTTAGCATTGGACATGCAAAAGTGACCAAAACGTGGTACCAATCAGATTATAAACATTCAATTTTCGGGTGTCATTATAATGTAGTATATTGTAAGCTACATGGCTTGTATTCTAGACTACCTACCACACTTGAAATAGCAATTTTCTTGTTGCAATGTTTTTTTTAGCTTATATATGATAAAGAATTATAAAATTCGGGCGGGGGAGAAAATATTTATATGATTTTTCACAAAAATAAAGTCAGATTTTCTCTATTTTTGAAATGGATATTTTTGTTAAAACATTCGTATTCTTGCTTTAGGATCTATACTATGGATGGTTTCAAGCATTGGACATGCAAAAGTGACCAAAACGTGGTACCAATCAGATAATAAACATTCAATTTTCTGGTGTCATTTCAATGAATACGTTGTATATTGTAAGCTACATGGGCTGGATTCTAGAATACCTACCACACCTGAAATAGCAATTTTCTTGTTGCAATGTTTTCTTTTAGCTAAAATATAATGAAGAATTATTAAATTCAGGCGCGGAAGCAAATATTTATATGATTATTTACAAAAATAAAGTCAGGTTTTACCTGTTCTTGAAATGGATATTTTTGTTAAAACATTCATATTCATGCTTTAGTATCTATACTATAGATAATTTTAGCATTGAAAATGCAAAAGTGACCAAAACGTGGTACCAATCAGATTATAAACATTTAATTTTCGGGTGTCATTATAAGGAATACGTTGTATATTGTAAGCAACATGGGCTGGATTCTACAATATCTACTAAACTTGAAATAGTAATTTTCTTGTTGCAATGTTTTCTTTTAGCTAAAATATTATGAAGAATTATAAAATTCGGGCGCGGAAGGTAATAATTATATGATTTTTTACAAAAATAAAGACAGATTTTACCTATTCTTGAAATGGATATTTTTGTTAAAACATTCATATTCATGCTTTAGGACCTATACTAAGGATGGTTTTAAGCATTGGACATGTAAGAGTGACCAAAGTGTGCTACTAATCAGATAATAAACATTTGATTTTCGAGTGTCATTTTAATGAATACGTTGTATATTGCAAGCTACATGGGCTGGATTCTAGAATACCTGCTACACTTGAAATAGCAATTTTCTATTCTATACTTATTTAATATTTTACAAAAATTAAGTCAGATTTTACCTATTCTTGAAATGGATATTTTTGTTAAAATATTCATATTCATGATTTAGGAACTATACTATGGAAGGTTTTATGCATTGGACATGCAAAAGTGAACAAACGTGGTTATTCAGATAATAAACATTCAATTTTCGGGTGTCATTTTAATGAATACGTTGTATATTGTAAGCTACATGGGCTGGAATCTAGAATACCTACCACACTTGAAATAGCAATTTTCTTGTTGCAATGTTTTGTTTCAGCTAAAATATAATGGTGAATTATAAAATTCGGGCGCGGAAACTAATGTTTATATGATATTTTACAAAAATAAAGTCAGATTTTACCTATTCTTAATGAATAAGTCGTATATTGTAAGCTACATGGGCTGGATTCTAGAAAATCTACTACACTTGAAATAGCAATTTTTTTGTTGCAATGTGTTATTTTAGCTAAAGTATGATAAAGAATTCTTAAATTCGGGCGCGGAAGGAAATACTTATATGATTTTTACAAAAATAAAGTTAGATTTTACCTATTCTTGAAATGAATATTTTTGTTAAAACATTCATATTCATGCTTTAGGATCTATAATATGGATAATTTTAGCATTGGACATGCAAAAGTGACCAAAACGTGGTACCAATCAGATAATAAACATTCAATTTTCGGGTGTCATTTTAATGAATACGTTGTATATTGTAAGCTATATGGGCTGGATTCTAGAATACCTGCCACACTTGAAATAGCAAATTTCTTGTTGCAATGTTTTCTTTTAGCTAAAATATGATGAAGAATTATAAAATTCGGGCGCGGAAGCAAATATTTATATGATTTTTTAAAGAAATAAAGTCAGATTTTACCTTTTCTTGATGAATACGTTGTAGATTGTAAGCTACATGGGCTGGATTCTAGAATACCTACCACACTTAAAATAGCAATTTTATTGTTGAAATGATTTCTTTTAGCTTAAATATGATAAAGAATTATAAAATTCAGGCGCGGAAGCAAATATTTATATAATTTTTACAAAAATAAAGTCAGATTTTACCTTTTCTTGATGAATACGTTGTATGTTGTAAGCTACATGGGCTGGATTCTAGAATACCTACCACACTTGAAATAGCAATTTTCTTGTTGCAATGTTTTTTTTTGCTAAAATATGATGAAGAATTATAAAATTCTGGCGCGAAAGCAAATATTTATGTGAATTTTTACAAAAATAAAGTCAGAGTTTACCTTTTCTTGATGAATACGTTGAATATTGTAAGCTACGTGAGCTGGATTCTAGAATACCTACCATACTTAAAATAGCAATATTCTTGTTATAATATTTTCTTTTAGCTAAAATATGATGAAGAATTTTAAAATTCGCGCGCAAGCAAATATTTATATGATTTTGTACAAAAATAAGGTCAAATTTTACCTATTCTTGATGAATACGTTGTATATTGTAAGCTTCCTGGGCTCAATTCTAGAATACCTATCACACTTAAAATAGCAATTTTCTTGTTGCAATGTTTTCTTTTAGCTAAAACATAATGAAGATTTATGAAATTCGGGCGCGGAAGCAAATATTTATATGATTTTTTACAAAAATAAAGCCATATTTTACTTACTCTTGTAATGGATATTTTTGTTAAAAAATTCATATTCATACTTTAGGATCTATACTATGGATGGTTTTCAGCATTGGACATGCAAAAGTGACCAAATCGCGGAACCAATCAGATAATAAACATTCGATTTTCGGGTGTCATTTTAATGAATACGTTGTATATTGTAAGCTACATGGGCTGGATTCTAGAATACCTACCACACCTGAAATAGCAATTTTCTTGTTGCAATGTTTTCTTTTAGCTAAAATATAATGAAGAATTATTAAATTCAGGCGCGGAAGCAAATATTTATATGATTATTTACAAAAATAAAGTCAGGTTTTACCTGTTCTTGAAATGGATATTTTTGTTAAAACATTCATATTCATGCTTTAGTATCTATACTATAGATAATTTTAGCATTGAAAATGCAAAAGTGACCAAAACGTGGTACCAATCAGATTATAAACATTTAATTTTCGGGTGTCATTATAAGGAATACGTTGTATATTGTAAGCAACATGGGCTGGAATCTAGAATACCTACCACACTTGAAATAGCAATTTTCTTGTTGCAATGTTTTGTTTCAGCTAAAATATAATGGTGAATTATAAAATTCGGGCGCGGAAACTAATGTTTATATGATATTTTACAAAAATAAAGTCAGATTTTACCTATTCTTAATGAATAAGTCGTATATTGTAAGCTACATGGGCTGGATTCTAGAAAATCTACTACACTTGAAATAGCAATTTTTTTGTTGCAATGTGTTATTTTAGCTAAAGTATGATAAAGAATTCTTAAATTCGGGCGCGGAAGGAAATACTTATATGATTTTTACAAAAATAAAGTTAGATTTTACCTATTCTTGAAATGAATATTTTTGTTAAAACATTCATATTCATGCTTTAGGATCTATAATATGGATAATTTTAGCATTGGACATGCAAAAGTGACCAAAACGTGGTACCAATCAGATAATAAACATTCAATTTTCGGGTGTCATTTTAATGAATACGTTGTATATTGTAAGCTATATGGGCTGGATTCTAGAATACCTGCCACACTTGAAATAGCAAATTTCTTGTTGCAATGTTTTCTTTTAGCTAAAATATGATGAAGAATTATAAAATTCGGGCGCGGAAGCAAATATTTATATGATTTTTTAAAGAAATAAAGTCAGATTTTACCTTTTCTTGATGAATACGTTGTAGATTGTAAGCTACATGGGCTGGATTCTAGAATACCTACCACACTTAAAATAGCAATTTTATTGTTGAAATGATTTCTTTTAGCTTAAATATGATAAAGAATTATAAAATTCAGGCGCGGAAGCAAATATTTATATAATTTTTACAAAAATAAAGTCAGATTTTACCTTTTCTTGATGAATACGTTGTATGTTGTAAGCTACATGGGCTGGATTCTAGAATACCTACCACACTTGAAATAGCAATTTTCTTGTTGCAATGTTTTTTTTTGCTAAAATATGATGAAGAATTATAAAATTCTGGCGCGAAAGCAAATATTTATGTGAATTTTTACAAAAATAAAGTCAGAGTTTACCTTTTCTTGATGAATACGTTGAATATTGTAAGCTACGTGAGCTGGATTCTAGAATACCTACCATACTTAAAATAGCAATATTCTTGTTATAATATTTTCTTTTAGCTAAAATATGATGAAGAATTTTAAAATTCGCGCGCAAGCAAATATTTATATGATTTTGTACAAAAATAAGGTCAAATTTTACCTATTCTTGATGAATACGTTGTATATTGTAAGCTTCCTGGGCTCAATTCTAGAATACCTATCACACTTAAAATAGCAATTTTCTTGTTGCAATGTTTTCTTTTAGCTAAAACATAATGAAGATTTATGAAATTCGGGCGCGGAAGCAAATATTTATATGATTTTTTACAAAAATAAAGCCATATTTTACTTACTCTTGTAATGGATATTTTTGTTAAAAAATTCATATTCATACTTTAGGATCTATACTATGGATGGTTTTCAGCATTGGACATGCAAAAGTGACCAAATCGCGGAACCAATCAGATAATAAACATTCGATTTTCGGGTGTCATTTTAATGAATACGTTGTATATTGTAAGCTAAATGGGCTGGATTCTAGAATACCACACTTGAAATAGCAATTTTCTTGTTGCAATGTTTTCTTTTAGCTAAAATATGATGAAGAATTATAAAATTCGGGCGCGGAAGCAAATATTTATATCATTTTTTACAAAAATAAAGTCAGATCTTACCTATTCTTGAAATGGATGTTTTTGCTAAAACATTCATATTCATGCTTATATATTTTTATAATTTTTACAAAAATTTAGTCAAATTTTACCTTGACTTGATGAATACGTTGTATATTGTAAGCTATATAAGATGAAAAATAATAAAATTCGTCCGCGCAAGCAAATATTTATATAATTTTTACAAAAATTTAGTCAAATTTTACCTTTACTTGATGAATACGTTGTATATTGTAAGCTATATGGGCTGGATTTTAGAATACCTACCACACTTGAAATAGCAATTTTCTTGTTGCAATGTTTTCTTTTAGCTAAAATATTATGAAGAATTATAAAATTCGGGCGCGGAAGTAAATATTTATTTGATTTTTTACAAAAATAAAGTCAGATTTTATCTATTCTTAATGAATACGTTGTATATTGTAAGCTACATGGGCTGGATTCTAGAATACCTACCACACTTGAAATAGCAATTTTCTTTTTGCAATGTTTTCTTTTAGCTAATATATGACGAAGAAATATAAAATTCGGGAGCGGAAGCAAATATGTATATGATTTTTAACAAAAATGAAGTCAGATTTTACCTATTCTTGAAGAATACGTTGTATATTGTAAGCTACATGGGCTAGATTCTAGAATACGTACCACACTTGAAATAGCAATTTTCATGCAAAAGTGAATGTATACGTTGTATATTGTAAACTACATGGGCTGGATTCTAGAATACCCACCACACTTAAAATAGGCATTTTCTTGTTGCAATATTTTCTTTTAGCTAAAATATAATAAAGAATTATAAAATTCGGGCGCGAAAGCAAATATTTATATGATTTTTTACAAAAATTAGGTCAGATTTTACCTATTCTTGAGATGGATATTTTTGTTAAAACATTCGTATTCATGCTTTATAAACTATACTATGGATGGTTTTTTGCATTGGACATGCAAAATCAAAACGTGGTACCAATCAGATAGTAAACATTCAATTTACGGGTGTCATTTTAATGAATACGTTGTATATTGTAGGCTGCATGGGCTGGATGCTAGAATACGTACTACACTTGAAATAGCAATTTTCTTGTTGCAATGTTTTCTTTTAGCTAAAATATGATGATGAATTATAAAATTCGGGCGCGGAAGAAAATATTTAAATGATTTTTTATAAAAATAAAATCAGATTTTACCTATTCTTGATGAATACGTTGTATATTGTAAACTACTTGGGCTGGCTTCTAGAATACCTGCCACACTTGAAATAGCAATTTTCTTGTGGCATTGTTTTCTTTAGCTAAAATATAATAAATAATTAAAAAATTCGGGCGCGGAAGCAAATATTTATATGATTTTTTACAAAAATAAAGTCAGATTTTACCTATTCTTGAAATGGATATTTTTGTTAAAACATGTATATTCATGTTGAATAAAAGATGTTTGTTGGACTTTCATTGTCTTTATTTTAAAATATCACAACGTTTCGATTAGTACAATCTCTAATCGTTATCAAGTGTAAATTAAAAATAATCTTAAGGGCTACAACTTATATACTAGAGGATGTTTGATGACGTGTGGAGGATCTGTTCCGCTGGTTGACTTCACCAATCAGAGGGTGCCAAACAGTCCGAATATCTGTGCTGGGGTGACTGATCACATTTTCGTTGATGGTGATATGCACTGCTTCTTTAAATTTCCTTTTTTGCCAGTGTTCTTCTCGGTCTATAATATGTGCGTTATCCTATTGGATGCGATGATAGGATTCCCAGGCGTGAAGGGCTATTCCAAATTTTTCAGTTTCTCCCAATTTTGTATGTTTGTGGTGTTCTTTAAGTCGAACGGAAAGCGGTCTTTTTGTTTCTCCTATATATGAGGCTTCACATTCACAGGGGACTTTGTATATGCAATTTTTGGTTTGGTTTTGGTGAGAACACTTCTTAATGTCTCTGATGTTTTGAAGACAGTTTTTACGTTGTACCTTTTTGATATTCTGCTTATTTTTTTTCGATATACCCTTGATGTATGGAATAGATAGGAGGGATATTTCTTTGTGTTCTTCTCTGCTGTTCTTTTTTTTTATTTTTATTCAAAATCAACCATTGTCTACAACCTTCAAACAAACGTTGGAATCCCGGTATGGACCCGGTATCAGCAATTTAATCCGAGGCTACGAGAAAATCAAGAGGAAGATCGTAAAGGAGGAATCCCACATCAAGTTCCTACGCAAGGCCAGAGATGAACAGTTCATCCCAGTTGGCTTCAAACTCAAATCGCCACCAGGGCTTGGAAAATATTGTACAACGCCAGCCAAGCACTCATCAGATCACAAAACAATTACCACCGATAGAAGAAGACAACCTTGCTAGACGACGCCACCCAGAGATTTGAAGAACTGAAGAGAATCCTCCTGGAGGAGGACTACGAACGTATATTCCAAAAAATAGACAACAGCTGTGGCACTCATCTTGACAACATCCAGAAGACACACAACAAAAAGGCACAAAAGTACCAGCGAACTCAGGATCCACAGAAGGAATCAACAAAGAAGACCATCATCAATCTCTCAACCCGGACGCTATCAGCACCAGAGGAGGAACTCTTAAGTAAGGGTCTGGACTACGCAATGACTTCAAAAGAAACACCTATCTTGGACATCATTTCTGCGGTCGAATGTGTCAAAATACCAGAAGTTGAGGCAGAAGAATTCCGATGGAAAATACGGACAGCCCTTCAAACAAAGAACAGGCAAAGAAAGGACATGTCCAAGGAGGAAGAGAAAGCACTACGTTTGCTCCGTAAAGATAATTCTATCAAAATTCTTCCAGCAGACAAAGGCAACGCAACTGTCATCATGGATAAAATTGTATACGAACAAAAAATTCAGGAAATATTGGATAGCGGAAACTACAAACGGCTCACAAACAATCCAACTACAAAAATCGAACGGAAAATCTACCTGACTTTAAAGAAATACGAGAAATATATACCATGCTTAACAAGAACGCGCCTAACACCACATTTCAGCAAGCCACCACATCTTTATGGACTCCCGAAGATCCACAAACAAAACATTCCGCTACGACCAATCATTAGTTCACGGAATTCGCCAATGCACCAGATCGCCAAATATCTCTTACCAGTGTTACAACCATTGCAAGGAAAGACAGATTCTTACGTAAAAAATTCGTACCAGTTTGTGGAAATGATAAACGCCATCGATCTACAACCGAAAGACATACTAGTCAGCTTCGACATTGTCTTTTCACAAACGTTCCACTGGAAGAGTCTCTCCAACTGATCAAAACCAGGCATGAAGAAGATGAAACTCTGGCAGAGAGAAGCACGCTTCCAATTCACGGAATCATGGAACTCCTAGAATGTTGTCTTCGGAATACCTATTTCCAAGTTCAAGACCAATTTTACATCCAGGAATAAGGACTACCGATGGGTTCACCATTGTCGCTACTCATCGCCAACAACTATATGGAATAGTTTGAAAAACACGCCATCAACTTTTCAACAGACAAACCAAAACTTTGGTTAAGGTACGTGGACGACACTTTCATCATATGGTCAAAAGGAGGTGAGAAACTGAACATATTTTTGGAGCACCTAAATAACATCAGGACAACAATTACATTCACAATGGAGAAAGAAACCTACCACACTTGAAATAGCAATTTTCTTAATGCAATGTTTTCTTTTAGCTAAAATATGATAAAGAATTATAAAATTCGGGCGCGGAAGCAAATATTTATATGATTTTTTACAAAAATAAATTCAGATTTTACCTATTCTTGATGAATACGTTGTATATTGTAAGCTACATGGGCTGGATTCAAGAATACCTACCACACATGAAACAGCAATTTTCTTGTTGCAATATTTTTTTTTAGCTAAATTATGATAAAGAATTATAAAATTCGGGCGCGGAAGCAAATATTTAAATGATTTTTTACATAAATAAAGTCAGATTTTACCTATTTTTGATGAATACGTTGTATCCTATATACTAAAAGGCTTAGACAATTTTTCCAATATATATTTTCATCAGACGATCGCCAAAATTTTGCAACGGGCTACAGCATAAACTGATTATCCGATTTTAATGATTTTTGTACCATATTATAGAGCTTGATTCAAATTAATTTCCTTTTTAGTTTTTATATTTTTACTGTGTGTGGTTTTTGCGTAAAAAAATTTAAACTTTGTGAAATTGGTACTTTGAAACAATAGCTCAAGCAAGCATTGGAAAATTTCAAGTGAATGCCAACTACTAGCTGTCATGTTTGACAAGTCAGAAGCAAACTTTAATCATTTATTACTTCGTAATGAATGAAGATATCAAAAATATGAAAGCATTGTTATACATTGTACACATGAGCAATTATTTCACTAAAAATTTTAGTGTCTTTCGTGGCGAATTTAAAATTTCTAATTTTTGACGTTTAAATGTCAGTACAGACAGTGTTGCCAAATGTGTCATGAAGTAACTACATAAAAAGCAAATATTCCTAAAGGAACTAAACTGAAGATAAAATCTGTTATTTTAGAATTGCCGATGGTAATTTATAAATTTAAAAATTAACTACAAACAGTGTTGCCAAATTATGAAGTAACTAAATAAAAATCAAATATTCCTAAATAAAATAAATTAAACACTTCGCTGTATTTGATATCAAAAGAAAGAAAACAATAAGGGCCGGTTTTGAAATGACAAAAAATATGTGTCATGTCGATCTGCATTTGTTTTTCGCAAAAAATTGTTCTAAGTAGGTCGTCTTTGGGTTTTAATGAAATGACACAATATAGACTGGTGTGCACGAATGACAAAATTTTTTTACGTCGATTAAAAATTATTTTTTGAAAAATGTCAGAAATATGGCGTGTTTGGTATCGAATGAAAAGTCTCGGGAAGGACTGGTGTGCAGAAATAAAAATTTTCCATTTTATGCAATAAGTAAATAGAAGTATGTCGTTTTTGGTATCTAATGAAAGGTCTCGTTGAGGGCTGAAATGCAAAATTGACAAAAATGTTCCATGTCGATCGGCTTTTGTTTTTTGCAAAAAGTTGTCAGCAATATATCGAATGAAATGTCTTGGCGAGGGCTCGCGTAGAGAATTGACAAAAATGATCTATGTCGATCTGCTTTTGTTTTATGCAAAATTCTCAAAAGTATGTCGAGTTTGGTCTCAAATGAAAGGTCTCGTTGAGGGCTAGCGTGCAGAATTGACAGAAATGTTCCATTTCGATCGGCTTTTGTTTTCTGCAAAAAGTTCTTAAAAGTATGTCGAGTTTAGTCTCAAATGAAACGTCTTGTAGAGGGATAGCGTGCAGAATTGACAAAAATGTTCCATGTCGATCAGCTTTTGTTTTTTGCAAAAAGTTGTCAGAAATATGTCGTGTTTGGTATCGAATGAAAGGTCTTGGCGAGGGCTCTCGTAGAGAATTGACAAAAATGATCTATGTCGATTGGCTTTTGTTTTATGCAAAAATTTCTCAAAAGTATGCCGAGTTTGGTCTCCAATAAAACGTCTTGTTGAGGGCTAGCGTGCAGAATTGACAAAAATGGGCTATGTCGATCGGTTTTTGTTTTTTGCAAAAAGTTGTCAGAAGTGTATGGTGTTTGGTATCAAATTAAAGGTTTCAATGAGGGTTGGTGTGCAAAATTAACAAAAATTGTCAATGTCGATCGGCTATTGTTTTTTGCAAAAGGTTGTCAGAAGTATAGAGTGTTTGGTGTCAAATAAAAAGTCTCGGTGTGGGCTAGCGTGCAGATATGGTAAAAATGTTTCATGTTGATCGACTTTTGAAAGGTCTCGGCTAGGGTTGGGGTACATAAATGACAAAAATGTTTCATGTCGACCGGCTTTTGTTTTTTGCAAAATATTATTAGAAGTATATCGTGTTTGCTATCTAATGAAAGGTCTCGGTGAGGCCTGACGTGCAAATATGAAATAATTGTTTCATGTCGAACGGCATTTGTTTCTTGCACTGACAGCGGAGCTCTAGGGAATGCTCGGCGTAGCCGAGAATTCGCTAGTACTGTAAGCTACATGGGCCGGATTCTAGAATACCTACCACCCTTGAAATAACAATTTTCTTGTTGCAATGTTTTTTTTAAGCTAGAATATGATAAATAATTATAAAATTTGGGCGCGGAAGCAAATATTTATATGATTATTTACAAAAATAAAGTCAGATTTTACCTATTCTTGAAATGGATATTTTTGTTAAAACATTAATGTTAATGCTTTAGGATCTATACCATGAATTGTTTTAAGCATTGGACATGCAAAAGTGACCGAAACGTGGTACCAATCAGATAATAAACATTCAATTTTCGGGTATCATTTTAATGAATAAGTTGTACATTGTAAGCTACATGGGCTGGATTCGTATACCTACCGCACTTGAAATAGCAATTTTCTTGTTGCAATGTTTTCTTTTGGCTAAAATATGATGAAGAATTATAAAATTCGGGCGCGGAAGAAAATATTTATATGATTTTTTACAAAAATGAAGTCAGATTTTACCTATTCTTGAAATGAATATTTTTGTTAAAACATTCATATTCGTGCTTTACGATCTATACTATAGATAATTTTAGCATTGGACATGTAAAAGTGACCAAAACGTGGAAACAATCCGATAATAAACATTCAATTTTCGTGTGTCATTTTAACGATACGTTGTATATTGCAAGCTATATGGCTGGATTCTAGACCACCTACCACACTTGAAAAAGTAACTTTCTTGTTGCAATGTTTTCTTTTAGCTAAAATATGATGAAGAATTATAAAATTCGGGCGCGGAAGCAAATATTTATATGATTTTTTACAAAAATAAAGGCAGATTTTACCTATTCTTGAAATGGATATTTATGTTAAAACATTCATATTCTTGCTTTAGGATCTATACTATGGATAATTTCAGCATTGGACATGTAAAAGTGACCAAAACTTGGTACCAATCAGATAATAAACATTCAATTTTTGGGTGTCATTTTAATGAACACGTTGTATATTGTAAGCTCTATGGTTGGATTCTAGAATACCTACCACTCTTAAAAAATCAATATTCTTGTTGCAATGTTTTCTTTTAGCTGAAATATGAAGAAGAATTATAAAATTTTTGCTCGGAAGCAAATATTTATATGATTTTTTTACAAAAATAAAGTCAGATTTTCCCTATTCTTGATGAATACGTTTTATATTGTTAAGTAACTTTCTTGTTGCAATGTTTTCTTTTAGCTAAAATATGATGAAGAATTATAAAATTCAGGCGCGGACGCAAATATTTATATGATTTTTTACATAAATAAAGTTAGATTTTACCTATTTTTGATGAATATGTTGTATATTGTAAGCTACATGCGCTAGATTCTAGAATACCTACCGCACTTGAAATAGCAATTTTCTTGTTGCAATGTCTTCTTTTAGCTAAAATATGATGGAGAATGATAAAATTTGGGCACGGAAGCAAATATTTATATGATCTTTTACAAAAATAAAGTCAGATTTTAACTATTCTTTAAATGGTTATTTTTGTTAAAACATTCATATTCATGCTTTAGGATCTATACTGTAGATAATTTTAGCATTGGACATGTAAAACTGACCAAAACGTGGTACCAATCAGATAATAAACATTCAATTTTCGTGCGTCATTTTAATGATACGTTGTATATTGTAAGCTATATGGCTGGATTCTATAACACCTACCACACTTGAAAAAGCAATTTTTTTGTTGCAATGTTTTCTTTTAGCTAAAAAATGATGAAGAATTATAAAATTCGGGCGCGGAAGCAAATGTTTATATGATTTTTTACAAAAATAAAGTCAGATTTTACCTATTCTTGATGAATACGTTGCATATTGTAAGCTACATGGGCTGGATTCAAGAATACCTACCACACATGAAACAGCAATTTTCTTGTTGCAATGTTTTCTTTTAGCTAAATTATGATAAAGAATTATAAAATTCGGGCGCGGAAGCAAATATTTAAATGATTTTTTACAAAAATAAAGTCAGATTTTACCTATTTTTGATGAATACGTTGTATACTGTAAGCTACATGGGCCGGATTCTATAATACCTACCTCCCTTGAAATAGCAATTTTCTTGTTGCAATGTTTTTTTTAAGCTAGAATATGATAAATAATTATAAAATTTGGGCGCGGAAGCAAATATTTATATGATTATTTACAAAAATAAAGTCAGATTTTAACTATTCTTGAAATGGATATTTTTGTTAAAACATTAATGTTAATGCTTTAGGATCTATACCATGAATTGTTTTAAGCATTGGACATGCAAAAGTGACCGAAACGTGGTACCAATCAGATAATAAACATTCAATTTTCGGGTATCATTTTAATGAATAAGTTGTATATTGTAAGCTACATGGGCTGGATTCGTATACCTACCGCACTTGAAATAGCAATTTTCTTGTTGCAATGTTTTCTTTTGGCTAAAATATGATGAAGAATTATAAAATTCGGGCGCGGAAGAAAATATTTATATGATTTTTTACAAAAATGAAGTCAGATTTTACCTATTCTTGAAATGAATATTTTTGTTAAAACATTCATATTCGTGCTTTACGATCTATACTATAGATAATTTTAGCATTGGACATGTAAAAGCGACCAAAACGTGGAAACAATCCGATAATAAACATTCAATTTTCGTGTGTCATTTTAACGATACGTTGTATATTGCAAGCTATATGGCTGGATTCTAGACCACCTACCACACTTGAAAAAGCAATTTTCTTGTTGCAATGTTTTCTTTTAGCTAAAATATGATGAAGAATTATAAAATTCGGGCGCGGAAGCAAATATTTATATGATTTTTTACAAAAATAAAGGCAGATTTTACCTATTCTTGAAATGGATATTTATGTTAAAACATTCATATTCTTGCTTTAGGATCTATACTATGGATAATTTCAGCATTGGACATGTAAAAGTGACCAAAACGTGGTACCAATCAGATAATAAACATTCAATTTTTGGGTGTCATTTTAATGAACACGTTGTTTATTGTAAGCTCTATGGTTGGATTCTAGAATACCTACCACTCTTAAAAAATCAATATTCTTGTTGCAATGTTTTCTTTTAGCTGAAATATGAAGAAGAATTATAAAATTTTTGCTCGGAAGCAAATATTTATATGATTTTTTACAAAAATAAAGTCAGATTTTACCTATTCTTGATGAATACGTTCTATATTGTAAGTTACATGAGCTGGATTCTAGAATACCTACCGCACTTGA
Source organism: Stenolophus ochropezus (assembly GCA_035578165.1). Lineage (NCBI taxonomy): Eukaryota > Metazoa > Arthropoda > Insecta > Coleoptera > Carabidae > Stenolophus > Stenolophus ochropezus. Next base: position 20,296,605 of record JAQOWZ010000016.1, read on the forward strand.
AATAGCAATTTTCTTCTTGCAATGTTTTCTTTTAGCTAAAATATGATGAAGAATTATAAAATTCGGGCGCGGAAACAAATACTTATAAGATTTTTCACAAAAATGAAGTCAGATTTTAACTATTCTTGAAAAGGATATTTTTGTTAAAACATTCATATTCATGCTTTAGGATCTATACTGTAGATAATTTTAGCATTGGACATGTAAAACTGACCAAAACGTGGTACCAATCAGATAATAAACATTCAATTTTCGTGCGTGATTTTAATGATACGTTGTATATTGTAAGCTATATGGCTGGATTCTATAACACCTACCACACTTGAAAAAGCAATTTTTTTGTTGCAATGTTTTCTTTTAGCTAAAAAATGATGAAGAATTATAAAATTCGGGCGCGGAAGCAAATGTTTATATGATTTTTTACAAAAATAAAGTCAGATTTTACCGATTCTTGATGAATACGTTGCATATTGTAAGCTACATGGGCTGGATTCAAGAATACCTACCACACATGAAACAGCAATTTTCTTGTTGCAATGTTTTCTTTTAGCTAAATTATGATAAAGAATTATAAAATTCGGGCGCGGAAGCAAATATTTAAATGATTTTTTACAAAAATAAAGTCAGATTTTACCTATTTTTGATGAATACGTTGTATACTGTAAGCTACATGGGCCGGATTCTATAATACCTACCTCCCTTGAAATAGCAATTTTCTTGTTGCAATGTTTTTTTTAAGCTAGAATATGATAAATAATTATAAAATTTGGGCGCGGAAGCAAATATTTATATGATTATTTACAAAAATAAAGTCAGATTTTAACTATTCTTGAAATGGATATTTTTGTTAAAACATTAATGTTAATGCTTTAGGATCTATACCATGAATTGTTTTAAGCATTGGACATGCAAAAGTGACCGAAACGTGGTACCAATCAGATAATAAACATTCAATTTTCGGGTATCATTTTAATGAATAAGTTGTATATTGTAAGCTACATGGGCTGGATTCGTATACCTACCGCACTTGAAATAGCAATTTTCTTGTTGCAATGTTTTCTTTTGGCTAAAATATGATGAAGAATTATAAAATTCGGGCGCGGAAGAAAATATTTATATGATTTTTTACAAAAATGAAGTCAGATTTTACCTATTCTTGAAATGAATATTTTTGTTAAAACATTCATATTCGTGCTTTACGATCTATACTATAGATAATTTTAGCATTGGACATGTAAAAGCGACCAAAACGTGGAAACAATCCGATAATAAACATTCAATTTTCGTGTGTCATTTTAACGATACGTTGTATATTGCAAGCTATATGGCTGGATTCTAGACCACCTACCACACTTGAAAAAGCAATTTTCTTGTTGCAATGTTTTCTTTTAGCTAAAATATGATGAAGAATTATAAAATTCGGGCGCGGAAGCAAATATTTATATGATTTTTTACAAAAATAAAGGCAGATTTTACCTATTCTTGAAATGGATATTTATGTTAAAACATTCATATTCTTGCTTTAGGATCTATACTATGGATAATTTCAGCATTGGACATGTAAAAGTGACCAAAACGTGGTACCAATCAGATAATAAACATTCAATTTTTGGGTGTCATTTTAATGAACACGTTGTTTATTGTAAGCTCTATGGTTGGATTCTAGAATACCTACCACTCTTAAAAAATCAATATTCTTGTTGCAATGTTTTCTTTTAGCTGAAATATGAAGAAGAATTATAAAATTTTTGCTCGGAAGCAAATATTTATATGATTTTTTACAAAAATAAAGTCAGATTTTACCTATTCTTGATGAATACGTTCTATATTGTAAGTTACATGAGCTGGATTCTAGAATACCTACCGCACTTGAAATAGCAATTTTCTTCTTGCAATGTTTTCTTTTAGCTAAAATATGATGAAGAATTATAAAATTCGGGCGCGGAAACAAATACTTATAAGATTTTTCACAAAAATGAAGTCAGATTTTAACTATTCTTGAAAAGGATATTTTTGTTAAAACATTCATATTCATGCTTTAGGATCTATACTATAGATAATTTTAGCATTGGACATGTAAAAGTGACCAAAACGTAGTACCAATCAGATAATATACATTCAATTTTCGTGTCATTTTAACGATACGTTGTGTATTGTAAGCTATATGGTTGGATTCTGGAACGTCTACCACATATGAAAAAGCAATTTTCTTATTGCAATGTTTTCTTTTAGCTAAAATATGATGAAGAATTATAAAATTCAGGCGCGGACGCAAATATTTATATGATTTTTTACATAAATAAAGTTAGATTTTACCTATTTTTGATGAATACGTTGTATATTGTAAGCTAGATGCGCTAGATTCTAGAATACCTACCGCACTTGAAATAGCAATTTTCTTGTTGCAATGTCTTCTTTTAGCTAAAATATGATGGAGAATGATAAAGTTTGGGCACGGAAGCAAATATTTATATGATCTTTTACAAAAATAAAGTCAGATTTTACCTATTTTTGATGAATAAGCTGTATATTGTAAGCTACATGGGCTGGATTCTAGAATACCTACCACAATTGAAATAGCATTTTTCTTGTTGCAATGTTTTCTTATAGCTAAAATATGATGAAGAATTATAAAATTTGGGCGCGGAAGCGAATACTTATATGATATCTTACAAAAATAAAATTACATTTTACCTATTCTTGATGAATACGTTATATATTGTAAGCTACATGGGCTGGATTCTAGAATACCTACTACACTTAAAATAGCAATTTTCTTGTTGCAATGTTTTCTTTTAGCTAAAATATGATAAAGAATTATAAAATTCGGGCGCGGAAGCAAATATTACATGATTTTTTACAAAAATAAAGTCAGATTTTAACTATTCTTTAAATGGTTATTTTTGTTAAAACATTCATATTCATGCTTTAGGATCTATACTGTAGATAATTTTAGCATTGGACATGTAAAACTGACGAAAACGTGGTACCAATCAGATAATAAACATTCAATTTTCGTGCGTCATTTAAATGATACGTTGTATATTGTAAGCTATATGGCTGGATTCTATAACACCTACCACACTTGAAAAAGCAATTTTTTTGTTGCAATGTTTTCTTTTAGCTAAAATATGATGAAGAATTATAAAATTCGGGCGCGGAAGCAAATGTTTATATGATTTTTTTCAAAAATAAAGTCAGATTTTACCTAATTTTGATGAATAAGTTGTATATTGTAAGCTACATGGGCTGGATTCTAGAATACCTACCACACTTGAAATAGCAATTTTCTTGTTGCAATGTTTTCTTATAGCTACAATATGATGCAGAATTATTAATTCGGGCGCGGAAGCAAATATTTATAAAATTTTTACAAAAATAAATTCAGATTTTAACAATTCTTGATGAATACGTTGTCAGCCAGTACGGTTGTGTGGTCGTGGCGTGTCTTGTCTGATCGTGTAGATAAGCAACATAGCCCGCCCTGTCCATTTGGATGGGTTGCCGCACAACGGCTCGGTGTGTGCTGGCCTTGCAGAGACTGTAGGCTGACAACCTACATCTCTAAAATGCAAGTAAAATATGTCACGAAACAAGTCCTTCAGGTACTTGAGGCCTTGTTCCACATAGGAATGTTGTGCCATTGATGATGATGAAGATGATGAATACGTTGTATATTGTTAGATACATGGGCTGGATTCTAGAATACCTACCACACTTGAAATAGCAATTTTCTTGTTGTAATGTTTTCTTTTAGCTAAAATGTAATGAAGAATTATAAAGTTCGGGCGCGGAACCATATATTTATATGAGTTTTTACAAAAATAAAGTCAGATTTTACATATTCTTGAAATGGATATTTATGTTAAAACAATCATATTCATGCTTTAGGATGTATACTATTTATGGTTTTAAGCATTGGACATGCAAAAGTGGTACCAATCAGATACTAAACATTCAATTTTCGGGTGTCATTTTAATGAATACGTTGTATATTGTAAGCTACATGGGCTGGAATCTAATACCTTCTGCACTTGAAATAGCAATTTTGTTGTTGCAATGTTTGCTTTTAGCTAAAATATGATGAAGTATTATAAAATTCGGGCGCAGAAACAAATGTTTATTTGATTTTTTACATAAATAAAGTCAGGTTTTACCTATTCTTGATGAATAAAATGTTTATTAACAAAAGTTGGGGAGTGATGTGAAAAAATCACAACAGTCTTATTCACACAGTTCTTTTATTTAAAAATGCATATAACATATAAATTTTTGCTTTCGCGCCCGAATTTTATAACTCTTCATTTATCAAGAATAGGTAAAATCTGACTTTATTTTTGTAAAAAATCATATAAATATTTGCTTCCGCGCCCGAATTTTATAATTCTTCATCATATATTAGCTAAAAGAAAACATTGCAACAAGAAAATTGCTATTTCAAGTTACGGTAGGTATTCTAGAATCCAGCCCATGTAGATTACAATATACAACATATTCATCAAGAATAGGTAAAATCTGACATTATTTTTGTAAAAAATCATACAAATATTTGCTTCCGCGCCGGAATTTATAATTCTTCATCATATTTTAGCTAAAAGAAAACATTGAACAAGAAATTTGCTATTTCAAGGGTGGTGGGTATTCTACAATCAAGCCCAAGTGGCTCATAATATACAACGTATTCATCAAGAATAGGTAAAATCTAACTTTACTTTTGTAAAAAATCATAAAAATATTTGATTCCTCGCCCGAATTTTATAATTCTTCATCATATGTTAGCTAAAAGAAAACATTGCAACAAGAAAATTGCTATTTCAAGTGTGGTATGTATTCTAGAATCCAGCCCATGTAGCTTACAATACACAACATATTCATTAAAATGGCACCCGAAAATTGAATGTTTATTATCTGATTGGTACCACGTTTTGGTTACTTTTGCATGTCTAATGCTAAAATTATCCATAGTACAGATCCTAAAGCATGAATATGAATGTTTTAACAAAAATATCCATTTCAAGAATAGGTAGAACCTGACTTTATTTTTGTAAAAAATCACATAAATATTTGCTTCCGCGCCCGAATTTTATAATTTTTAATAATATTTTTGCTAAAAAGGAACATTGCAACAAGAAAATTGCAATTTCAATGTGGCAGGTATTCTAGAATCTAGCCAATGTAGCTTACAATATACAACGTATTTATCAAGAAAATATAAAATCTGACTTTTTTTTGTAAAAGATCATATAAATATTTGCTTCCGCGCCCGAATTTTATAATTTTTTATCATATTTTAGGTAAAAGAAAACATTGCAACAAGAAAATTGCTATTTCAAGTGTGGTATGTATTCTAGAATCCAGCTCATGTAGGTTACAATATACAACGTATGCAATAAAATGACACCCGAAAATTGAATGTTTATTATCTGATTCGTACCACGTTTTGGTCTATTTTGCATGTCCAATGCTTAAAACCATCTATAGTATAGATCCTATTGCATGAATATGAATGTTTTAACAAAAATATCCATTTCAAGAATAGGTAAAATCTGACTTTATTTTTGCAAAAAATCATATAAATATTTGCTTCCGCGCCCGAATTTTATAATTCTTTATCATATGTTAGCTAATAGAAAACATCGCAACAAGAAAACTGTTATTTCAAGTGTGGAAGGTATTCTAGAATCCAACCCATGTAGCTTACAATATACAACGTATTCATTAAGAATAGGTAAAATCTGACTTTATTTTTGTAAATAATCTTATAAATATTTGCTTCCGCGCCCGAATTTTATAATTCCTCATCATATTTTGGGCTAAAAGAAAACATTGCAACAAGAAAATTGCTATTTCAAGTGTGGTAGGTATTCTAGAATCCAGCCCATGTAGCTTACAATATACAACGTATTCATCAAGAAAAGTTAAAATCTGACTTTATTTTAGAAAAAATTATATAAATATTTGCTTCCGCGCCCGGATTTTATAAGTTTTCATCATAGTCTAGCTAAAAGAAAACATTGCAACAAAAAAATTGCTATTTCAAGTGTGGTAGGTATTCTAGAATCCAGCCCATGTAGCTTACAATATACAACGTATTCATTAAAATGGCACCCGAAAATTGAATGTTTATTGTCTGATTGGTACCACATTTTGGTCACTTTTGCATGTCCAATGCTAAAATTATCCATATTATAGATCCCAAAGCATGAATATGAATGTTTTAACAAAAAAATCCATTTCAAGAATAGGTAAAATCTGACTTTATTTTTGTAAGAAATCATATAAATAATTTCTTCCGCGCCTGAATTTTATAATTCTTTATCATATTTTAGCTAAAAGAAAACATTGCAACAAGAAAATTGCTATTTCATGTGTGGTAGGTATTCTAGAATCCACGCTATGTAGCTTACAATATACAATGTATTCATTAAAATGACACCCGAAAATTGAATGCTTAGTATCTGAATGGTACCACGTTTTGTTTACTTTAGCATTTCAAATGCTAAAATTATCCATAGTATAGATCCTAAAGCATGAATGTTTTAACAAAAACATCCATTTCAAGAATAAGTAAAATCTGACTTTATTTTTATAAAAAATCATATAAGTATTTGCTTCCACGCCCGAATTTTATAATTCTTTACAATATTTTAGCTAAAAGAAAACATTGCAACAAGAAAATTTTTATTTCAAGTTTGGTAGGTATTCGGAATCCGTCTCATGTAGCTTACAATATACAACGTATTCATCAAGAATAGGTAAAATCTGACTTTATTTTTGTAAAAAATCATATTAATATTTGCTTCCGCGTCCGAATTTTATATTTCTTTATCATATTTTAGCTAAAAGAAAACATTAAAACAAGATAGTTACTATTTCAAGTGTGGTGGGTCTTCTAGAATCCAGCCCATGTAGCTTACAATATAAAACGTATTCATCAAGAATAGGAAAATCTAACTTTATTTTTGTAAAAAATCATATAAATATTTGCTTCCGCGCCCGAATTTTATAATTCTTTATCATATTTTACCTAAAAAAAACATTGCAACAAGAAAATTGCTATTTCAAGTGTTGTAGGTATTCTATAATCCAGCTTATGTAGCTTACAATATACAACGTATTCATTAAGAATAGGTAAAATCTGACTTTATTTTTGTAAATAAACATATAAATATTTGCTTCCGCGCCCGAATTTTATAATTCTACATCATATATTAGCAAGAAAAAAAAACATTGCAACAAGAAAATTGCTATTTCAAGTATGGTAGGTATTCTAGAATCCAGCCCATGTAGCTTACAATATACAACGTATTCTTTAAAATGACACCAGAAAATTTTATGTTTATTATTTGATTGGTAACACGTTTTGGTCACTTTTGCATGTCTAATGCTTAAAACCATCCATAGTATAGATCCAAAAGCGTAAATATGAATGTAAAATCTTACCTTATTTCTGTAAAGAATCATAAAAATATTAGCTTCCGCGCCCGAATTTTATAATTCTTCATCATATTTTAGCTAAAAAAACAATGCAACAGGAAAATTGCTATTTCAAGTGTGGTAGGTATTCTAGAATCCAGCCCATGTAGCTTACAATATACAACGTATTCTTTAAAATGACACCCGAAAATTGAATGTTTATTTTAAATAAAAAACAGTAACTTTGTTAATATCACTTTTTATTTACAAATTTTGTTACTAGTTTCAACCATTACGGTCATCATCAGACAATGTGTACAATAATCATTACATGCGTATTTATACCAAACTAAGTAACAATACCGTTATAGACAACTGTTGAAGAGAGGGGAGTATATTAGATCAGTCTGGTCGTTTAATAAATAGTTATTTTTGTTTTCTTTATATTTAAATATTTCTAATGATTCTAGTAAGTTAGTGATATTAACAAAGTTACTGTTTTTTATTTAAAATACTTAACATGTATCACAAAGTAAAAGGCTGAAATAATTAATAATTTTGAATGTTTATTATCTGATTGGTAGCACGTTTTAGTCACTTTTGCATGTCTAATGCTTAAAACCATCCATAGTATAGATCCTAAAGCATGAATATGAATGTTTTAACAAAAATATTCATTTCAAGAATAAGTAAAATCTGACTTTATTTTTGTAAAAAATCATATAAATATTTGCTTTCGCGCCCGAATTTTATAATACTTCATCATATATTAGCTAAAAGAAAATATTGCAACAAGAAACTTGCTATTTCAAGTGTGGTAGGTATTTTAGAATCCAGCCCATGTAGCTTACAATATACAACGTATTCATTAAAATGACATTTGAAAATTGAATGTTTATTATCTGATTGGTACCACGTTTTGGTCACTTTTGCATGTCCAATGCTTAAAACCATTTATAGTATAGATCCTAAAGCATGAATATGAATGTTTTAACAAAAATATCTATTTCAAGAAAAGGTAAAACCTGACTTAATTTTTGTTAAAAATCATATAAATATTTGCTTCCGCGCCCGAATTTTATAGATCTTTATCATATTTTAGCTAAAAGAAAAAAATGCAACAAGAAAATTGCTATTTCAAGTGTGGTAGGTATTCTAGAATCCCATGCAGCTTAAAATATACAACTTGATGTTGGTGTACACCCAAGTGTGAAAATATATAAGAAAAGTTGGAAAGTGATGTAAAAAATCACCGCAGTCTTATTCACACAGTTCTCTTATTTAAAAATAAAATATTTATATGATTTTTTACACAAATAAAATCATATTTTACCTATTCTTGAAATGGATATTTTAGTTAAAACATTCATATTCATGGATTAGGATCTATACTATGGATGGTTTTAAGCATTGGACATGCAAAAGTGACCAAAACGTGGTACCTATCATTTAATAAACATTTAATTTTCGGGTATCATTTTAATGCATACGTTGTATATTGTAAGCTACATGGGCTGGATTCGAATACCTACCGCACTTGAAATAGCAATTTTCTTGTTGCATTGTTTACTTTTAGCTAAAATATGATGAAGAATTATAAAATTCGGGCGCGGAAGCAAATATTTATATGATTTTTTACAAAAATAAAGACAGATTTTACCTATTCTTGAAATGGATATTTTTGTTAAAACATTTATATTCATGCTTTAGAAACTACACTATGGATGGTTTTAAGCATTGGACATGCAAAAGTGACCAAAACGTGGTATCAATCAGATAATAAACATTTAATTTTCGGGTATCATTTTAATGCATACGTTGTATAATGTAAGCTACATGGGCTGGATTCTAGAATACATACCACACTTGAAATAGCAAATTTGTTGTTGCAATGTTTTCTTTTACCTAAAATATGATGAAAAATTGTAAAATTCGGGCGCGGAAGCAAATATTAATATGATCTTTTACAAAAATATAGTCAGATTTTACTTTTTCTAGATGAATACGTTGTATATTGTGAGCTACATGGGCTTGATTCTAGAATACCTACCACAGTTGAAATAGCAAATTTCTTGTTCAATGTTTTCTTTTAGCTAAAATATGATGAAGAATTATAAATTCGGGCGCGAAAGTAAATATTTGTATGATTTTTCACAAAAATAATGTCACATTTTAACTATTCTTGATGAATACGTTGTATATTGTAAGCTACATGGGCTGGAATCTAGTATACCTACCACACTTGAAATAGCAATTTTCTTGTTACTGTGTTTTCTTTTAGCTAAAATATGATGAAGAGTTATACAAATCGGGCGGGAAAGCAAATATTTTTGCGATTTTTTACAAAAATAAAATCAGATTTTACCTATTCTTGAAATGAATATTTTTGTTAAAACATTTATATTCATGCTTTAGGATCTATACTATGGATAATTATAGCATTGGACATGCAAAAGTGACCAAAACGTGGTTCTAATCAGATAATAAACTTTCAATTTTCGGGTGTCATTTTAATGAATACGTTGTTTATTGTAAGCTACATTGGCTGGATTCTAGAACACCTACCACACTTGAAATAGCAATTTTCTTGTTGCAATGTTTTCTTTTAGCTAAAACATGATAAAGAATTATAAAATTCGGGCGCGGAAGCAAATATTTATATGATCTTTTACAAAAATAACGTCAGATTTTACCTATTCTTGATGAATACGTTGTGAATTGTAAGCTACATGGGCTGGATTCTACAATACCTACCACACTTGAAATAGCAAGTTTCTTGTTGCAATGTTTTCTTTTAGCTAAAATATGATGAAGATTTATAACATTCGGGAGCGGAAGCAAATATTTATATGATTTTTTACAAAAATAAAGTCAGATTTTACGTATTCTTGTAAATGGATATTTTTGTTAAAACATTCATATTCATGCTTTAGGATCTATACTATGATTAATTTAAGCATTGATCATGCAAAAGTGACCAAAACGTAGTACCAATCAGATAATAAATATTCAATTTTCGGGTGTCATTTTACGTTATTTTTACGTTGTATATTGTAAGCTACATGGGGTGGAGTCTAGAATACCTACCACACTTGAAATAACAATTTTCTTGTTGCTGTGTTTTCTTTTAGCTAAAATATGATGAAGAGTTATACAATTCGGGCGCGAAAGCAAATATTTATACGATTTTTTACAAAAATAAAGTCAGATTTTACCTATTCTTGAAATGGATGTTTTTGTTAAAACATTTATATTCATGCCTTAGATTCTATACTATGATTAAATTTAGCATTGGACATGCAAAAGTGACCAAAACGTGGTACAAATCAGATACTAAACATTCAATATTCGGGTGTCATTTTAATGCGTACGTTGTATTGTATGCTAAATGGGCTGGATTCTAGAATACCTACCAGATTTGAAATAGCAATATTCTTGTTGCAATGTTTTCTTTTAGCTAAAATATGATCAAAAAATATAAAATTCGGTCGCGGAAGCAAATATTTATATGATTTTTTACAAAAATAAAGTCAGATTTTACCTTTTCTTGATGCATACGTTGTATATTGTAAGCTACATGAGCTGGATTCTAGAATACCTACCACACTTGAAATAGCAATTTTCTTGTTGCAATGTACTTTTTTAGCTAAAATATGATGAAGAATTATAAAATTCGGGCGCGGAAGCAAATATTTGTATGATTTTTTACAAAAATAATGTCAGTTTTTACCTATTCTTTAAGAATACGGTGTATATTGTGAGCTACATGGGCTTGATTCTAGAATACCTACCACACTTGAAATAGAAAATATCTTGTTCAATGTTTTCTTTTAGCTAAAATATGATGAAGAATTATAAATTCGGGCGCGGAAGCAAATATTTATATGTTTTTTTACAAAAATAAAGTCAGATTGTACCTATTCTTGATGAATACATTGTATATTGTAAGCTACATGGGCTAGATTCCAGAATACCTACCACACATGAAATAGCAATTCTCTTGTTGCAATGTTTTCTTTTAGCTTAAATATGATGAAGAATTATAAAATTCGGGCGCGGAAGCAAATATTTATATGATTTTTGACAAAAATAAAGTCTGATTTTACCAATTCTTGATGAATACGTTGTATATTGTAAGCTACATGGGCTGGATTCTAGAATACTTTCCACACTTGAAATAACAATTTTCTTGTTGCAATGTTTTCTATTAGCTAAAATATGATAATGAATTATAAAATTCAGGCGCGAAAGCAAATATTTATATGATTTTTTACTAAAATATAGTTAGATTTTACCTATTCTTGAAATGTATATTTTTGTTAAAACATTCATTTTCATGGTTTAGGATCTATAACATGGCTGGTTTTAAGCATTGGACATGCAAAAGTGACCAAAACGTGGTACCAATCAGATAATAAACATTCAATTTTCGGGTGTCATTTTAATGAATACGTTGTATATTGTAAGCTACATGAGCTGAATTATAGACTACCTACCACACTTGAAATAGCAATTTTCTTGTTGCAATGTTTTCTTTTAGCTAAATTATGATGAAGAATTATAAAATTCGGGAGCAGAAGCAAATATTTATATGATTTTTTACAAAAATAAAGTCAGATTTTACCTATTCTTGGAATGGATATTTTTGTTAAAACATTTATATTCATGCTTTAGTATCTATACTATGGATAATTTTAGCTTGGACATGCCAAAGTGAACAAAACGTGGTACCAATCAGATAATAAACATTCAATATTCGGGTGTCATTTTAATGAATACGTTGTATATTGTAAGCTACATGGGCTGGATTCTAGAATACCTACCACACTTGAAATAGCAATTTTCTTGTTGCAATGTTTTCTTTTAGCTAAAATATGATGAAAAATTATAAAATTCGGGCGAGAAGCAAATATTTATATGATTTTTTACAAAAATAAAGTCAGATTTTACCTTTTCTTGATGAATACGTTGTGTATTGCAAGCTACATGGGCTGGATTCTAGAATACCTACCACACTTGAAATAGCAATTATCTTGTTGCAATGTTTTCTTTTAGCTAAAATATAATAAAGAATTATAAAATTCGGGCACGAAGGCAAATATTTATATGATTTTTTACAAAAATAAAGTCAGATTTTACCTTTTCTTGATGAATACTTTGTATATTGTAAGCTACAAGGGCTGGATTCTAGAATGCCTACCACACTTGAAATAGCTATTTATTGTTGCACTGTTGTCTTTTAGCTAAAATATGATGAAGAATTATAAAATTCGGACGCGGAAGCAAATATTTATATGATTTTTTACAAAAATAAATTTAGATTTTACCTATTCTTGAAATGGATATTTTTGGTAAAACATTCATATTCATGCATTAGGATCTATACTATGGATGGTTTTAAGCATTGGACATTCAAAAGTGACCAAAACGTAGTACCAATCAGATAATAACCATTTAATTTCCGGGTGTAATTTTAGTGAATACGTAGTATATTGTAAGCTACATGGGCTGGATTCTAGAATACCTACCACACTTGAAATAGCAATTTTCTTGTTGCAATGTTTTCTTTTAGCTAAAATATGACGAAAAATTATAAAATTCGGGCGCGGAAGCAAATATTTATATGATTTTTTACAAAAATAAAGTCTGATTTTACCTATTCTTGATGAATACGTTGTATATTGTAAGCTACATGGGCTGGATTCTTAAACACCTACCACACTTGAAATAGCAATTTTCTTGTTGCAATGTGTTCTTTTAGCTAAAATATGATGAAGAATTATAAAATTTGGGCGCGGAAGCAAATATTTATATGTTTTGTTACAAAAATTAAGTCAGATTTTACCTATTCTTGAAATAAATATTTTTGTTAAAACATTCATATTCATGCTTTAGGATCTATACTATGGATAATTTTAGCATTGGACATGCAAAAGTGACCAAAACGTGGTACCAATCAGATAATAAACATTCAATTTTCGGGAGTAATTTTAATGAATACGTTGTATATTGTAAGCTACATGGGCTGGATTCTAGAATACATACCACATTTGAAATAGCAATTTTCTTGTTGCAATGTTTTCTTTTAGCTAAAATATGATAAAGAATTATACCATTCGGGAGCAGAAGCAAATATTTATATGATTTTTTACAAAAATAAAGTCAGATTTTACCTATTCTTGGAATGGATATTTTTGTTAAAACATTCATATTCATGCTTTAGTATCTATACTATGGATAATTTTAGCTTTGGACATGCCAAAGTAAACAAAACGTAGTACCAATCAGATAATAAACATTTAATATTCGGGTGTCATTTTAATGAATACGTTGTAAATTGTAAGCTACATGGGCTGGATTCTAGAATACCTACCATACTTGAAATAGCAATTTTCTTGTTGCAATGTTTTCTTTGAGCTAAAATATGATGAAAAATTATAAAATTCGGGCGAGAAGCAAATATTTATATGATTTTTTACAAAAATAAAGTCAAATTTTACCTTTTCTTGATGAATACGTTGTATATTGCAAGCTACATGGGCTGGATTCTAGAATACCTACCACACTTGAAATAGCTATTTTTTTGTTGCAATGTTGTCTTTTAGCTAAAATATGATGAAGAATTATTAAATTCGGACGCGGAAGCAAATATTTATATGATTTTTTACAAAAATAAAGTTAGATTTTACCTATTCTTGAAATGGATATTTTTGTAAAAACCTTCATATTCATGCATTAGGATCTATGCTATGGATGGTTTTAAGCATTGGACATGCAAAAGTGACCAAAACGTGAGTAGTATTGTAGCAGATTCTGGCACGTCGGTCAAAGGTTACACTGGCGCCAGTCTTATCAAGAGAGAAGTTGTTTTTTTTAAAATAAATAAACATAAACATTGATAAGCTTTTTTTGTTAATAATTAAATATTAATATGGAAATTTTTTTATTTATTAGAGAAAAGGTCAATGCATTGTAGTTTGGTTAGTGGTGTTCTAGAGAAATCGTTATCATTCCTTTTAAATTATTCTAGAAAAAGTTGTAATTGTAAGAATAATATTGTTAGTATTCACTTAATTATAATTATTATTAATTTTGGTCGAAGAGAATAACAATTATTTGTTCTGTTTATTTTAACAAGTTGAAATAGACCATTTAAAAAATATAAAACCGCGAATGAAAATAAACAATATAGAAGTTTATTAACTATTTATTTCATTATTCCTAAGAAGAAATTATAAAAATATTTCAGACTCAAGAAAAAAAGTTTTCAATTGTGTAGGATACATATATATTCTGACCAGGGTGAATTTTATTTATTTATTATTTTCCATAATTATTATTACTTTTGTTTAAAGAGAATAACATTTATTTGTTCTGTTTATTTTAATAAGTTGAAATAGGCCATTTGAAAAATATAAAACCGTGAATGAAAATAAACATTATAGAAGTTTATTAACTATTTATTTCATTATTACTAAGAAGATATTATAAAAATATTTCAGACTCAAGAAAAAAAGTTTTCAATCGTTTAGGATACATATATATATTCTGACCAGGGTGAATTTTATTTATTTATTAGTTTCCATAATTATTATTACTTTTGTTTAAAGAGAATAACAATTGTTTATTTTGTTTGGAAATAGATTTCAACAAGATGAATGAAATATGCTATTTGGAAAAACATAAAACCAGCGAATGAAAGTAATCAATATAGAATTTTATTATTTAAAATAAAACTCCAAACACCTTATTCATACTGTTCAGTTAATAACAGAAAATTAGTTAAAGTGTTTATCATCATCTATGATGTTCAAAACACATATTGTTATCTTGTCTTCAGTTACTTGGAGAAAATACATTCTTATGTACAAACAATTATTTTTGTTTAGAATAGATATCATAAATGCACCAAAATATTTAAATAAAATTCTTATAATAAATCACAAACAATTAGTTATGTGATAAGTTATTATTGTTTAAAATATATATTATATCTGCAGCAAAATATTTAAATAAATTCTTATTAATCCTTAATACTTATAATTAGTTTAATGTTATCGCTGATGACAAATTTTGTTTTTCCCTTACTTGGAGAAAATGTACTTGGTATCAGTGTTTAAACACTGAATAATAATACCCCATAGTTTAAATAGACCGGTTTGAAAGGAAATATGCATAGTTAGTGTCACACGAGATAGTTGGAGTGCCTGAGAAACCCAATGAAAATATAATTAAAATAGTGAGTGACATAGGCAATAAAATAAATTGTCCTGTTTTACATCAAGATGTAGATGCACTACACAGAATTACTCCATTCAATTCAAATAACAAACCGAAAAACATTATTGTTCGATTTGTTTCACGGTTAAAAAAAGATAGTTTCATAGCCGCAGCGCGTAAGCATAAATTCCTATCAGCTGATCAAATAAATTTTACTGACGTTAATACAATCTTTGTCAATGATCATCTTAGTCCAACGAATAAATTGCTTTTAAAAAAAACTAAAGACATTGCCAGGGAGTTAGGTTATAAATACGTCTGGGTTCGAAATTGTAAAATATTCGCCAGGAAAAATGACAATGCTCCTATAATACTCATTAATGCCGAAAAGGATCTTGCTAAACTTAAATAATTAGATCAAATAAGTTATTTGTTTGCTTCAATCAACATGGTTAGCATCTACTACCAGAATGTTCGTGGAATAAAAACTAAATTAATAAATATTTATAATGAAATATCTGCAAATGATTATGACGTCATATTTTTTTCTGAAACTTGGCTAAACAGTTCAGTAAGTGATAGTGAGATTTGTGATTTGAGTAAGTACTCTGTTTATAGACGTGATCGCGTAAACTCTAATAAAAAACAAGGAGGTTGCGTACTTATTCTTGTTTCTAAAAAGTTTTACTCTAAACATCATCCTGAGTGGAATTCTGCAGCTGAAGATATCTGGGTAACCATGTCGAGTTCCAATCAACAAAAGCTGCACCTATGTTGTGTTTATATCCCCTCTCAAAGTGTCAGTGCGTTGTACTCTAGTCATTTAGACAAAGTCAGCGAAGTATAATTGCAACTGTCTAATAGCAATATTTTAATTGTTGGAGATTACAATCTTCCTGATTTGTCCTAGTTATCTACTCAAGACAAAAATTTAACTCCAGTTTTTTCTAAATGCTTGGATTTAAACCATGAATTTGTTTGTGCCTTGTCTGTCTGTAATATTAATCAATATAATAATATACGCAACAAATTTGGGTCAATACTGGATTTAGTTCTTTGCTCTTGTGATGTTACTGTAACAAAGTGTATGCAACCAATTAGTATTCTTGACAGCTATCATCCTGCTTTGGACATTTATTTTTCTCGCCTCGAGTTTAAGTCATTGACAAACCATCACATTGCACTTTACAATTTTAAAAAATGCGACTATGAAATTTTGATATACAAATTGTCAGCAGTAGACTGGAATACTAAATTGAACAATGATAGTGATGTTAATGACAACGTAAAGTTATTTTATGACATATTATACAATTTATTAGATACGTATTGTCCTGTTTACTATAATAAAGCAAGTAAATACCCTAAATGGTTTTCTAAACGCTTAATAAGTATGATCAAAGAGAAAAATAAATTTCACAAAAAATGGAAAACTTATAAACAACAAGAATATTATGATTTGTTCTCTATGCTTCGAAGTAAAATTAAAATAGAAATGTCCAATGATTATAAATCTTACATAAATTATATCGAAAACAATCTGTCTTCTAATGTCAATCTATTTTGGAATCACACTAAAAACTTGAAAAGTAATAATAGCCTGCCAAACTCCATGTTTCACGGTGATAAGGAAGCTTTTACTGGTAGCGATATAAGTAATCTCTTTGCTGAATTTTTTGAGTCCGTATACATAAATTCAAATAACAATAACAGTCCTGATGTCACTAATAATGACTCAAGCATTAATATAGGCTCAATTTTTCTCCATGAGGCCGAAATTTTAAACTATTTAATGAATATTGATACCAACAAAGGATGCGGTCCAGATAGAATTCATCCCTTGTTTGTCAGGACTTGTGCTCACTACCTTTCTTATCCATTATTTATAATTTACAATAAATCTTTAAAAGCCGGTACGTTTCCTGATTTGTAGAAGATATCTCATGTTACTCCATTTTATAAATCCGGTGATAAACGTAATATAATTAATTATCGACCGATTTCAATACAAATTTTTGAATATTTTATAACAATAAAAATTAAGAATGACTTTTCTAAATTAATCTTTCCCCAACAATCAGGTTTCTGTTCTAATAAATCAGTATTGAATAATCTTATTCCCTTTACGGAATATGTTAATAATCACATGGATAAGAGAGTTCAAGTTGATGTTTTGTATACGGACTTTAGTAAAGCCTTTGATCGTGTAAATCACTTCAAGTTATTAGCTAAGTTATCATCGTACGGTATTCATGGCTCACTTTTAAGATGGATTGAATCGTATATAATAAATCGTTCACAGCTAGTCATCTGCAATGGTTACAAGTCACGATTAATTAAGGTCACCTCTGGAGTTCCACAGGGTTCTCACTTAGGTCCTCTTTTATTTAATATTTACATAAATTCAATATCGAAATGCTTTACTCATTGTGACTTTTTACTATTTGCTGATGACTTGAAATTTTTCAAAGCTGTTGAATCTAATTCCGACTGTATTGGTATTCAGGAAGATTTGGAAAGATTATACCATTATTGTAATGTAAATGATTTATCTTTAAACTTAGATAAGTGTTCTGTGGTAAGCTTTACTCGAAATAGAAATTGTATAAATTTCCAATATAACTTAAATGGTATCAATATCATTCGAAAAACTTCTATTCGTGATCTTGGTATCATATTTAGTAATAAAATGCAACCAAATGAACACGTTGACTACATTGTTGGTAAGGCGTACAAAACATTAGGATTTATTTACAGAATGGCTAAGAGTTTTAATAAAGTTCAATCACTAATTATGTTATTTAATGCTTTTGTACGTCCGATCGTTGTATATGCATCTCACGTTTGGAATCCATTTTACACAAAATATATCACGTATCGAATCAATACAAAAAAAGTTTATTTCGTTGTTATGGTATAAATTTAAAATTGATTATATTTCATATGATTCAGCTCTGCTTAAATTCAATTTGTTATCACTTGAACAAAGGAGAACGATTGCTGATATGATGTTCATGTACAAAATCTTTAACAATTTAATAGATAACAATGATATCATAGACAAATTCAATTTTCACACTCCATCAGTTATCACGAGAAATAATACTTTATTCTACATTATAAAAAGTAATTCTAATTGTCTCCAAAATTCAGCAATAAATAGAATAATGTGTTGTTACAATGCCAAATATCAGCATCTTGATCCCTTCATTTTATCAATTAATGTATTTAAGAAATCAATTTGTAATTAAGTATACACAATTTACATCTTTTTGTGACGATATTTGTTAAATTTTTCTTTTCATGTAATTCGTGGAAGCCCATAATTGGGTAATTGTCGACTTCCCAAATATTAAATAAATAAATAAATAAATAAACTGTCTCCATCATTTGAAACAAAATTTCTACTCAGGTCGGGAACTTCCCCGTCGGAGTTAGAGTCCGAGCCGCAGCCGTTAATCCCGTGTATACAGGAAGAAGGCAACCCGCGGATCGACGGTTCACCTGAAAGGCTGGCCAAGGTCACCTCCGTCGAGCAGGAATGGTAGGTAAATTTAAAAGAAAAAATCAATGTTATTAACGTTGATGTAAACTGTCATTATCATCTAAAACACAACTTTGCTCAGCCCTACGACTTTGGAGACCGGCGGCGTGCAAGAAGACTCCAGGCCGCTGACCGCCGATCCAACACCCACTATGACCATCGAGCAGGAACGGTAAGTAAACTTACAAGAAAATCAAAATTATTAACGTTGATGTAACGGTCTTCATCATTTATAACACATTTTTTTTTTGCTTAGCCCGGCTTCTGCATCGCCTGCCTTCGAGCCCGCGCCCCAACCATCAACGCTGTGTGCACAGCCGCGGGGCGAAAAGCGGGCTTATGAAGAAGCCGAGCCTCTCGCCGACATCCCGACACCAGGACCGTCTTCACAAGGTGAAAAAAAAAAAACGACGGATCTCGATCTCGTCAGCATCGTCATCATCAGAATGCATCATCGTCGAAGACGAGGAGCCCGATGTGGGGGGCCAAGTCTTCGAAGAATATGCCCAACGGTGGACGGAAGATGATGATACGCAGATACAAAATGCGGAAATCATCTTCGAAGACGACGACGACGAGTTCATCGTGGATGATGACTTGGCTTTGCTAACGGGATCGGCTGCGGTGGTGCCCTTTAACATGCCGAATAATAGGGATTATCGGGACAATTGGGATCGCCTGCTAGCCTGTCGGATGTTTCCCTTAGACACGTCGCTAAAAAGGTATTTAGCAGTGGGTATTAACCCAAATACTTTTAAAGTAGAAATCCGGTTATTTAGTGACGTGTCTAAAAAAACTTTTATAGTTATAAGTAATTTTAAGGTATCTATAAATTTTTAAAATAATTTAGAAGAAAATATTATCCATAATATATTAGATTTTAAAATAAGATTAGTAAATAATATTTTAGAAATAAGGCAAGGAAGTAGGGTTGTAGAAGTAAGTAAGTTCAGCAAGGTAAGTATTAGACTGGTAAGTGTAGAAGTAAATACTATAATTAATTGTTATAATAAAAAATATAAAAATATGAACTTAGATTATAGGAAATTATTACAAAACATTAGTATACATAAATTAAGATATCAATTATGTTTAGATTTAAGTATATATCAATATATTACCTATCATAATACTAGTTATAAGGATTTTTTATAGAATTGTATATTTATTATAATAATAAGTTAGCTAAGGACTGTAGTTATGTAAGCAAATTTATAGAAAAAGAAAAAAAATATATTATATAATTTATTGACATATATGAATTTTATTTTCCTAATTAATAATCCTCAATAAATATATTTGCTTCTTGAGAAAATAAACATTTTCACTTACTTATTCACGATAATTAGCGTTTTACGATCTCTGTTTTTAAAAATAAAATTTTTGTCAAATAATGACGAAGGAATAGATAACGTGTTTCCAAACATAAGGCGGGGGTGATATTATATATAAATAAAGACAGGGAAATAGACATTTAGCTGTCCAGTATCGACAAAGTATTCTGTTTAGCACGTGTTTTGGTGAATTGCGTAGAGAAATGGATTCTCAGGAGAATTTTAATCGTTTTTTTAATATCTGCGATAACATTATTTAGTTTTCAATCAGCGAAGATAATTATAATAATTTTTTTGATATATGCGAAAATATTATTCAATCTTCGCTGATTGAAAACCGTGAAGACAATATTAATCCCGGTGACCAGGAGGGAGCACGTGTCGGTAATCGTATTGTCAACGAACCCGAAATCAGGCGGTACGAAGGCGTGCAAGACCAGGAAGGAGCAGGCGTCGGTAATCGTATTGTCAACGACCCCGAAATCAGGCGGTACGAAGTCGTGCAAGACGTAGAAAAACACGTCAAAAGATTCGGAATCAGAGGCCGACGTTTGACGTTTCAAATGACCGATCCTCCAAACCATGAAAATCCGATCAATTGGTTTCACGACAGCATCGAACAGGTAGGAAAATATAAATATATATGTTATAACAATAACAAAACAGACTAGATATTAATTATTTAATTTAACAGGTCATATCTGACATTCTTAAAGATATGAATGCTGGGGATTTTGTGGGGTTCACGTTTTATACCCCCCGTTTGGAGAGTAGACCAGCCTGGGTGAGTTTTAGACGCGTGGATCAAATCCACATCGATGTACTGTGGGACGCCATTGACAGAATTCTGCAGAGTTTACCTTGGAATTAACCCAGGTAGCTATGCCGGTCGGTAATGGGAAAACATTTAAAGGCCATGGACTTAGCTATGCAGAATTATGTCGACGGAAATATGGTATCATCGAGATCAATAATGTGGATAATCTTTGCCTTCTTCGTGCGCTTATCGTAGCCGAAGCGCTCGTCACGAAAGACCCTTGTTTCAATAACATTCGGAAAGATAACAGCGTAATTCAGCGTACGAGAGTAGAGGAGTTACTGGTCAAACAGGTGTCAAAATAAATGAAAACGGAGCGGGTATACCTGAATTAACAGAATTTCAACGCTATTATAGGCAATACAACATATGTGTATATGAATATAATTCGCGTGGTGAAGTGATTTTTGAGGGTGCCCGAGATCAAAATCTTCCGAGATTAAATCTCCTGCACTATCAGAATCATTATTCTGTAATTAAGAGTTTAACTGCTGCATTTTCAAGCAGATATTTTTGTGAGCAATGTCATGTTCCTTATAATTCGGTAAACGGCCACCCTTGCGAAAATATTTGCGTATTTTGTAAAACATCATTGCCTGCGATCGTACGTTGCAATTAGTACATTGTGACAAATGTAACCGAAATTTTCGCGGACAAGACTGCTATAACAATCACAAAAGAACAGTATGTAATTTATTTCACACATGTAAAAAATGTTTTAAGACATTTAATTTTCAAAGAAATAAAGCGCATACGTGTGGTGAAATTTTCTGTAAACTTTGTGATTGTTATAAAATACAAGGACATAAATGTTACATACAACCAGATACAACCACTATGAAAGACAAAACTTTATTTATTTATTACGATTTTGAAACGCGACAGGAAAAAATTGTAAATGGACACAATGAACACGAGGTTAATTTATGTGTAACTCAGCAATCTTGCTCTACTTGTTGTAATATAGATGACTTAAAAATTCTATGCAATGCATGTGGTGTTCGACAACAACTATTTAGAGACGATCCGATTAAAAATTTTATTTTGTATGTGTAACAAAACGTCTGATCCAGTTAAACAAATACTCGTTTTGTTATTTATGTTGCTATTGACTAGTTTCAAAATTCTTTTTGGTAATAAATAGTAAGTTGGAGAGTCACAGACAGAGAGTCACCGAGAAAAGAAGTAGAGTCAAGCATGACTCGTTGTGTAAATATTATTTGTAAGTAACTTTAAGTTTTTCTCACATATAAGTTATAATTATTTATTAGTAGTTTTTAACTTTTAATTTGTATCACATCTTTGTAAATTCTCTTTCATTTTAATATATTTTTTGTTAAGTTTTCTTATTATCGCTTTGTTTATCCCTTCTAATTAATTCTTTTCCTAAAATTAGTTTGATTGTTCTAATTAAAAATAATCTGGTGGCAGCAATTTTAAATTCTACCAATTTCGACATTTTAATTCCAAATTAAATAAATAACTTTTTTATTAAAGTAAAACCCAAAATTCAATAGTTTAAATTCCGTGTGTTCAGCCATTGTTACATATGTTTTGGCCCCGCGAACTTCATTTTCTTCAGTAACATGCATTGCCCACAATGCCAAATCTTTTGATGCGCAATTTATTTTGAAATTTCTTGTAGAAAATATGAATTTGAAACCAAAATTAATATTAAACGGAAATAAAATTTTATTAATTGAAGTTAATAACACCATTAGATTTATTGATTCGATAAATTATTTATCGATGTCTTTAGCTGCTTTACCTAAAGCAATGGGGTTACCAGCGTCAATTAAAAAAGGTTATTTTCCTCATTTGTTCAATACCTTGGAAAATACTGATTATGTAGGACCTCTACCGAGAGCTGAATATTACGGAATGGACAGTATGAATTATTCTGCAAGACAAGACTTTTTGGTTTGGTATAATGAACAATTAGAAAATAACGCGTTATTTAATATGAAAAGAGAATTGATAGAGTATTGCGTGTCTGACGTCGATATTTTGCGTCGTGCGTGTACAAAATTTCGGGAAACATTTATTAATGATTGTAAAGTTTGTCCATTTACAGAATCTGTAACCATTGCTTCATCATGTAATAAGGCATTCCGTCGTTTGTTTTTGAAACCTGGTACTATCGGTATTATTCCACTGTGAGGCTATAGATTGAAAGACAATCAATCTAAAATTGCGTTGCAGTGGTTAATATCACAAGAAAACGAAAGAGGAATACGTATACAGCATGCTGGGCATGGTTCGGAGGCTGTAATAGGTAGTAATATAAAAGTTGATGGATTTTACGCGCAGGACAAATTAGTTTTTGAATTTTTTGGGTGTTTTTGGCATGGTTGTAAATCTTGCTATAGATCTAACAGGGATAAATCAATTTATAGTAGTACAAAGCAAACAATGGATTTTCGGCTTCAAAACACACTGGCTAAATTAGAAAAAATTCAAAATTTAGGTTATAGAGTAATTAGTATTTGGGAATGCGAATTTAGAAATTATTTAAAACAAAACAAAATTTTAGAAAAGGAATTAAAAAACCATCATCTTTTTAACAACCTACCTTTAAACGCGCGCGATTCCTTGTACGGCGGCCGGACAGGCGATACTTTTTTATATAAAAAAGTCGAAAATAATGAGAAAATTTAATATGTCGACGTGTGTTCATTATACCTATATGTTTGCAAGTATGGCAAACATTCAATCGGCCATCCAAAAATTTTTGTAGATGCAGAATGTAATTCATTATGTCCTGACAATAATATAGACTCGGTAGAGGGGTTAATAAAATGCACAATTTTATCTCCTACTAATCTGTATCATCCGTTATTGCCGAGAAAAGCTCATGGAAAACTTATGTTTGTTTTATGCAGGATGACTGTACTCATAAACGATGACGAAAGACAATTTACCAGGACATGGGTTGTGGACGAGGTGAAAGTAGCCGTTTCGTATAGCTACAAAATAATAAAAGTACACGAGATATGGCAATACGAAACTACCCAGTACAATAAATCCACTAAAACGGGGGATTTATTTGTTGAATACATCAACAATTTTTTGAAAATTAAACAAGAGGCGTCGGGATTTCCAGTAGAATGTACCACAGACGAGGCGAAATCTAAATATCTTAAAGATTTCCTAGACCAGGAAGGAGTTCAGCTTGTTGCGAATTTAATTGAAAAAAACGCTGGGAAACGAGCAGTGGCAAAAATTTCATTGAATTCGTTATGGGGTGAGATATAATGTATTTTTTTATCAGGATAATTAATTAATTTATTTGTATATTAACAGGTAAATTCGCACAAGCTGAAAATCGACCACGTACAACAACTGTGTCATCGGCTGGAGAACTCTACGAGTTGTTGGCTAATCCAGCCGTTATAGTCAACAAGATTATTCCAGCAGGTGACCGGATGGTGTACGTAAACTGGATCTACCAGGACGAGTCTGTGGAACAGCTTCCAACCGTGAATGTGGTCGTCGCGGCCTTTACTACAGCCCAAGCACGATTAGAACTTTACAAATATTTATATCATTTAGATAATAGGGTTCTATATTACGATACAGACTCCATTATTTTCTCTCATTCTCCAGGACAATATGAAACAATGACAGGTAATTTTTTGGGTGATTTAACAAACGAATTAGCTTGTTTTGGTTCTGAAACCTATATTAGCGAATTTGTTTGTGGTGGTCCGAAAAATTACGCGTATAAAACGTATTGTCCGGAAAATAAAAGTACTAATGAAGTTTGTAAAGTAAAGGGTTTCACGCTTAATTATAAAAATTCCAAAAAAAATTAATTTTAATTGTATTAAGGACTTAGTATTAGAAAATAGTGATAGAAAACCAGTTATTAGTAGTTTTAATATTAGATGTGCTTTAGATCATAGTGTAATAACAAAAAAAGAAAAAAAAGAAATTTTCTGTAAATTTTATGAAAAGAAAATTAATAGCTGATTACAATTCTATTCCTTATGGTTATCAAAAAATTAAATTATAATTAGAAGTATACTTATTTATTTATGTATTTGTTAATGTTACATAGGAGTTTATGAAATAAAACTATTGTGATTATTTAAAACTCAAATCATTTTTTTATTGAACCAGAACTATACAAATGTTTCAAAAATAATTATTAAAATAATAATTTGATATATACCTTACGAATCTATCGTTGTCATATTTATTACATTTATTAAATAATGATATAAAATTATTATGGCTATAATTATTAACTCTAAATAACAAATATATTATACAGTAATGACCACAAACAGCTGAGGAATAATCTTGTAAAACAACAGAATTATAGGTCCATGTTTTTGTATTACGTTTCATGAAATCTTCCGAAACTGTCGAAATACATTCCATGGCCATAGAGATCAATAAAATTAGCGATCCAGTGATATCCAGGCTTGGTGTCAGGGTCTGTGTTGACAATAATTGTGCATGGATAATTTACCCGGTATGGCAATCTATTTGCAGCATAAACTCCATAATGCCCCACATTTTGGAAATTCTGTTGAAATATTGTTTCTATCTGAACTGCATTCATTCTCGACAAACCACTGTTGCAAAAGATGTACGTTTTTTACAGCACAGACCATTCCTTCATGAGATCTCGGTGTTACACACGAAACGACGTCTTTCTTGTCTGATAATTTCAATAACGACGCACATCCACGTTCTGATAACTCGATTATATCAGTTCCTAATAAAGTATCCTCGATTGTTTTCTTTTTTTCAGTTCCTTTCACATAAATGTTATCGGATGTTTTAAAAATACTTTGTAATATATTGGGTAGTTGTATATATTCCACATAACCATAACTCCAATCAAACCCGTGGTAATTATGCTTTAACCAACGGACATGTTTTTGATACTTTCCATTCAATTCTTCAATATTAAATGGTGATTTAAATACATAATGTTAAAAATATAACCCGTTTATAGAAATAACAGCTAGTTCTTTTACAATAAACTCCTCTGTATTTCCGTAGAAACCTTGCACATCAACTATATAACCTGCCATGACAACGGTTTAAAATGAAATAACATGTTTTCTTAAGATTACATTTATTTTATATGATACAAATTTAATACAATTACAATAATTATTATCCATAACTTTCAAAGTCCACTATTACATTTCTATTTTTATCATTTTCAATTATATTATCAAATTCGGCATAGATAACGCAGTTTACTGTTTGCTCTAGAGCTGCTTCGAAACCAACTTCAATCCTTAGAGAACCATGACGTGTCAAATTCCAATGCATCATCGAATTTGCAGATAAATCAGGAGTTAAGTCGAATGCTGTTAAACAATATCCCAAAGGATAGTCTTCTGTGTTGATTTCATTTTCGGCATTTCCGAAATGTATACCTGTTCCTGAGAACAAGGTATTATACATTTGTATATATGTTTTTTTACCCGTGAATGATGGCTGTAATGGCTTTGAAGGCAATTGTTGACCATTTACAAATAATAATAAATAATTCAATTTGAAATTTTCAAAGTTCAAAGGATTTGCTGTAAAATCACCATTGAACGCCTTGTTAGACACAAAACCGATGACACAACGTTTCGGAAGTTGGCCTAAGAAGATATTATCTAGCGACTTTCCCTGCACGCCCGTTAGTATTGTGATAGCTTTCACTTCGGCCCTAGTCACTGGATATTTTGCGGTATTAATTTCTAATGCCGAATTATGTGCAAGTAATATGCTTGGATTTAATTTCATCCGACGGACATATAACGTGGCTTCGTTAATATGGAGTTTATAAACAGTTGTAGCCGACATTAGATGAAAATTATCACGTGCGCGAACAAGTCTAACTCTCATTTCAACACCATTAATTAAAATTTTTTTTGATTAAATATATCAACATGTAGATGTCCAATTAAATCCACTGGTTTACTTTTTTCCGTCAATTTTTCCCGTTTACTGTATCCTGAATTGCTAACGTCTGTGCTATTCATTTTTCCTGCTTCGTCAGCATACCACAGAGATGAGGTAAGATGAGACTTTTTTTGCATCTTTACCATAATTCAGTAATGTTTCAATATAGGATCTGTATGCGTAAGTATTGTTCGGTGGAGACACTAGTTTCTAATTTAAATAAACTTGACTGAAAATTGAATGAAGCCAGTTATTAACAGGTGCTACACTATCAACATCCGTTATTAAGTCAGTATTATCAGCTTTAATTATTTTTGCATTTATATACAGCATTGTTTGTGATAAATCTAAATATTCTTCCCCATGACCAGGAATTACAAATTCAATAGGACCATCTTCAGTAAGCGACGATAAAGGCTTGTAATTGATCCATTGTCCATTTTCAATGCTTGTTTGTGTTGGAGGTAAAGCAAATAAATCTAATTCTGTTTTAATACATTCACACGATTGAGCATGTAAAAATGCCATTTTAAGAAAATATATCTGACTGTTTTGAGCGTTTATTTTTCTTCTTCTTTACTCGGGGATGTAAAGTCGTGGAATGAGTACGATTACTCATTAACCTTTTCTTTTTATAGCTTGCACCATTTATTAACTTATCAATTTTATTCTCAGCTTTACGTTTTAAATTTACTCCCGCCTCTGCTATACGTTTTTGAAATGATTCTTTCGCAGGCTGATTTTCATTGAGATCACCCAAAAATTGTATTCCCGTGTTTAATGCTTGTTTACCAACTGCACAGACGCCTTTTTTTATTAATGGCATAATACTTCAAAATAACCCGCTAAAAAAACTACCGAGACCATGGCCTCTTTGAAACTGATTCACTTTGAATACAGACCCCACTCCACTTCCAGCCTGTAAATTGTAATATTGTTGATACGGACACGTCTTCATTATGCAACTCTTCTAAAATGAAGTTTAACGCATAAAATTCCGAATTGAAATGGTGCTGCGTACCCGTCGTTACACCTTATATCAATTTCTATATTTGTAAATTTTTTTCTCAAAACTGAAACGCAGTGTGGCTGGGGGTAGGATATCATTTTATTAGAACCAAAAACATAGTTATCTGTGTTGTGACGAAGCGTCACGATGCAGTTTTATTTGAACAGTATTTTTGAACGTAAATTAGTTATCAAATTTACCGAAGCTCTACCTTCCAAATATTTTAAAAACTATTGCCGAGATTTTTACATTCGAGTCAAGCAACCGCGCAAGGCCAGCGCGCGCATGTCTAGTAATGGCTGAACAATATGGAGTTTTATTTGTTTACATCGTGTTTTTGTGAAGTTGTTCTACAAACCATTACTCTGATATTCTTGATTCGAACACCATAAGATGCAAGATAATGTTCTACATAGTGTAGTGCCAAACACATCGCAGTGGTTTTTGTGAAAGTGGTGTTTTGAAAAACATAACCATCGAACATGTGTTTGGATTGTAGTCAAGTTACTCGTTCAGTTAATTTCATGCGGCGAAATTAACTCGTTTAGTGACTTAAGGCAATAGTAAGTGTTTTATTACTGTTTGTATTGTATTTAAATGTTATTTATTTATATTTATATTTATATATTGTATTTATAATTGTTTTGTTACTACGTTCACCTCTGATGATGGGTACGAGAGGAAGGGGGTGAACATTTTTTATAAAAGCGCGGTCGTTGACCGACTCAGGGCTTTTTTTTAGTGAATTTTTGGCCAAATAAAGACGTAAAAAATAAAAGTTCTGAAGCAGAGTTTATTATTTGAATTATTTTTATTTGTTTTCCTATCCTTCCACTGGTGCACGTAAGGTAAGTGGAAGTGAAGTATTTATGGGAAAATTGGAATAGTGTTTTGCCGTTTTTCACACCCTTATGTGAGCAAAAGATGTGTGTGAGAAAATCGTTCTTTTTCATCCCGCGTACAAGTTGTGCGATAGTTGCGATAGTTTGTGAATCCGATTACTAGGGGAAGAGAAGAACTAGTGATTGCGCTACCACTATCGAGACAATTTTGGATGAATTTCGGCGTAGAAAGAATCCTCGAAACCGTCATTTTGCTTCGTGACCCGCGGAACAGGATTCGGCTTGTCCATCGGCCACTGCCAGGACTAATCAAGGATAGTTCTGCTGAATTTGGTTTTGCGTTCGTTTTTACCTCACCCTCGCATCGCGTGCACGTGGGTGAGCGAGCAACGCAGGTTGTAAGAATAACCGATTTTTATCCGAAATTTATTTATGCATTTATTTACGTCTTTTACTGTCTTTTTTTGGAAAGTCGTTCCGTGATGTTGTGTTCAAGCGAGCGACCACAACCAATGTTGGAATCCGAACCTTGGACATTTTTCTCCATTGAGATATCCGTGGCCGTCGTCACTGGAAGCCTGCGAGTTAGACGTCTCTACCGTTACGTAGAGTGGCGCTCGAGATTTAGCAACGAATAGTGCGACAGCGTTTGTATATTTTATTATACCGTGCCTGTCGACTAATTATTGTGCTTTTGCACGAGTTATTGTTTTGTAGGCTGTGACGATGTATTTTACATTGTGTGACGCGAAGGTAACGCCGTAGTCCGTCACACGTTTTCGAGAACGATACGGACTGGCGACGTAACGACGTCACAGTGTTTATATGAATTATTCTTAATAACGGCGTAACAACATCGCCGACCAACTGCGGTTCAATTATGTCACAGTAAATATATAACTGTGGTGGTACACCTAGCACCAAATTTGGTAAATTAATTGAAGTTTTTTGTTGGTATAAATCAGTAAATGGTGGATATCCTAATTGCAAAGATAATCTCGGAGATAATTTCGTAGAACATATATTGTCATTTTTAATTTTTGTATGCACCCGTTTTTCTGTCTTATTATAAGAAAATGATACATATTTATTTATTTCGACGTGTACATTCATTTCGTGTAATACACTATCGATATTTTCGTAATTTTTCGAAGAAATTTTTTCCTGAATTAATTTTTTTTTCCATTCTTGTCCGTGGTTATAATGTTTACTCTATTTTCTCTCTCGCTGATATTGTAGAATGAACAAGGATAGATAATTTCTGATAATGCAACCTCCCATGTCCCATTCAACTTTACGTTTTGGGGTAACTGTGTTGTAAATTTTGTAGTTTTATTATCGGGAAAATATTGCATCGAACTGTTACTAGGTAAAGTAATAAAAAATTCTTTATCATACATTGTTTAATGATTTTACTTGCTTTGCAGATATAAACGAATCAAATTTATCACTATAACCTTGCCACTTGACGAGCAACTTCTTTCTACTTCCTTTACCTGATTCTGCTACAATTTTATCAATTTTATATGTCTTATCAGCTGTTACATTCACTCTTTGTAATTCAGGTTCGTAGAATGTACCCTCGATTATTTCATTATTTAAGTCATTTAATTTGTAAACTACGGGGTTTCGTTTTATAATAACATATATTTTAAATAATTCTTCACTCCAGTTAGCTTCATAACCTTTTTTGAAAATATGTTTATATTTTGATATACGAACTATATCATTTATTGAATACCTGGCTGGTTTTAAATTTTCTTTCATTTCATACTGAGTTCTCCATACTTTTAATACGTTATTTTCATTCACATCGACCGGGGCAATTTTTGTTATTCGATGTTTTGTTTTATTATAAGCATCAACGAGGTTTTGTAATACCTCAATATATATATATATATATATATATATATATATATATATATATATATATATATATACATATATATATATATATATATATATATATATATGTATTTTTAAAAGTAAAGTAACGATACATTTTTGTTTCTAATGTACTATTAAATCTTTCTACAAAACAAGCTTTCACGTCAGAATTTTGTGTAACATAATATTTAATATCATTTTTCTGTAAAAATGATATTACAGATTTAGCAATAAATTCAGACCCCTTATCTGTTTGTAAATAAACAGGCTTTCTGTCCATAAATTTAACTTCAAACGCGGCAATCACTTATGACAGCTTCTTATCTTTCAGAGGTATTGCCCAAGCAAATCTACTAAACACATCAATAAAATTCGGGCGCGGAAGCAAATATATATACGATTTGTTACAAAAATAATGTCAGATTTTACCTATTCTTGAAATGGATATTTTTATTAAAACATTCATATTCATGCTTTAGGATCTATACTATGGATGGTTTTAAGCATTGGACATGCAAAAGTGACAAAAACGTGATAACAATCAGATAATAAACATTCCATTTTCGGGTGTCAATTTAATGAATACGTTGTATATTGTAAGCTACATGGGCTGGATTCTAGAATACCTACCTCACTTAAAATAGCAATTTTCTTGTTGCAATGTTTTCTTTTAGCTAAAATATGATGAAGAATTATAAAATTCTGGCGCGGAAGCAAATATTTAAATGATTTTTTACAAAAATAAAGTCAGATTTTACCTATTCTTGAAATGGATATTTTTGTTAAAACATTCATATTCATGCTTTAGGTTCCATACTATGGATAGTTTTAAGCATTGAAAATGCAAAAGTGACCAAAACGTGGTACCAAACAAATAATAAACATTATATTTTCGGGTGTCATTTTAATTACTACGTTGTAAATTGTAAGCTACATGGGCTGGATTCTAGAATACCTACCACATTTGAAATAGCAACTTTCTTGTTGCAATGTTTTCTTTTAGCTAAAATATGATAAAGAATTATAAAATTCGCGCTCGGAAGCAAATATTTGTATGATTTTTTACAAAAATAAAGTCAGATTTTACCTATTCTTGATGAATACGTTGTATATTTTAAGCTACATGGGCTGGATTCTAGAATACCTACCACACTTGAAATAACAACTTTCTTGTTGCAATGTTTTCTTTTAGCTAAAATATGATAAAGAATTTTAAAATTCGGACGCGGAAGCAAATATTTATACGATTTTTTACAAAAAATAATTCAAATTTTACCTATTCTTGAAATCGATACTTTTCTTAAAACATTCATATTCATGCTTTAGGATCTATATTATAGATGGTTTTATGCATTGGACATGCAAAAGTGATCAAATCGTGGTACCAATCAGAAAATAAACCTTCAATTTTCTGCTGTCATTTTAATGAATACGTTGTATATTATAAGCTACATGGACTGGATTCTAGAATACCTACTACACTTGAAATAGCAATTTTCATGTTGCAATATTTTCTTTTAGCTAAAATATAATGAAAAATTATAAAATTCGGGGGCGGAAGCAAATATTTATATGATTTTTTACAAAAATTAAGTCAGACTTTACCTATTCTTGAAATGGATATATTTCTTAAAACATTCATATTCATGCTTTACGATCTATACTATGTATGGTTTTAAGCATTGGACATGCAAAAGTGAGTAAAACGTGGTGCCAATCAGATAATAAACATTCAATTTTCGGATGTCATTTTATTGAATACGTTGTATATTGTAAGCTACATGGGCTGGATTCTAGAATACCTACCTCACTTGAAATAGCAATTTTTTGTTGCAATGTTTTCTTTTAGCTACAATATGATAAAGAGTTATAATATTCGGGAACGGAAGCAAATATTTATATGATTTGTTACATAAATTAAAGTCAGATTTTACCTATTCTTGAAATGGATATTTTTGTTAAAACGTTCATATTCATGCTTTAGGATCTATACTATGGATGGGTTTAAGCATTAGACATGCAGAAAGGACCAAAACGTGGTACCAATCAGATAATAAACACTCAATTTTCAGATGTCATTTTAATGAATAAGTTGCATATTGTAAGCTACCTAGGCTGGATTCTAGCATCCCCACCACACTTGAAATAGGAATTTTCTTGTTGCAATGTATTCTTTTAGCTAAAATATGATGAAGAATTAAATAATTCAGGCGCGAAAACAAATATTTATATGATTTTTTATAAAAATTAAGTCAGATTTTACCTATTCTTGATGAATACGATGTATTTTGTATGCTAAATAGGCTGGGTTCTAGACTACCTACCACACTTGAAATAGCAATTTTCTTGTTGCAATGTTTTCTTTTAGCTAAAATATGATGAAACATTATAAAATTCGGGCGCAGAAGCAAATATTTATATGATTTTTACAAAAATATTGTCAGATTTTACCTTTTCTTGATGAATACGTTGTATATTGTAAGCTACATAGGCTGGATTCTATATTACCTACCACACTTGAAATAGCAATTTTCTTGTTGCAATGTTTTTTATTTGCTAAAATATGAAAAAAAATTATTAAATTCGGGCGCAGAATCAAATACTTATATGATTTTTTACAAAAATAAAGTCAGATTTTACCTATTCTTGATAAATACGTTGTATATTGTAAGCCACATGGGCTGGATTCTAGAATACCTACTACACTTGAATTTTTCTTTTCTTTCTTTTAGCTAAAATATGTTGAAGAATCATAAAATTCGGGCGCGGAAGCCAATATTTAAATTATTTTTTACAAATATAAGGTCAGATTTTATCTATTCTTGAAATGGATATTTTTGTTAAAACATTAATATTCGTGATTTAGGATCTATACTAAGGATGGTTATAAGCATTGGAGATGCAAAAGTGACCAAAACGTGGTACCGATCAGATATATATATATATGTGGTGGCTTGACACCTCTAAGAGGTTACGCCGCTTCTTTGAAGCTTTCTAGATCCTTTATTTTGGGGGGGATCAGTCCTCATTTCATATAGTTTTTCTTTTTAGATTTTCTTGCAGATGTTCTTCCATTCTATCCTATTCCTGGTCTTTTCCTGCCAATTTTTAATTCCTATGTTTCGTAAATCTTCTAATACTTCTTGTTTCCACTTCGATCTGGGGCGACCGCGTCTTCTCTTCCCCGCTGGTTCCCATTTCATAATTGTTTTTATTATATCTGTTTCTGCTGCTCTCTCTATGTGTCCTAACCACTTAGCTCTCTGTTGTTTAATTTTTCTGACTATGTCTTCTCCCTGTAACTCTTCTTCTATTTCGCTGTTCATTCTTATCCTGTACTCATTTTCTTCTATTTTAACGGGTCCTAAAATTACTCGCATTATTTTTCTTTTCATGATTCTGAGTTCTTCTTCATCTTTTTTTGTCATCGTCATTGTTTCTGCGGCATACAATACAATGGGTCTTATTATTGTTTTATATATTCTTACTTTGGTTGTTTTTGTAAGACTTTTGTTTGTTAACAATTTTTTATTTGCGTGGAAGGCTCTGTTTGCTGTTATTATTTTTTCTTGAATTTCTGCTTCTCTTTCTCCTTCACTTGTAATTGTACAACCCAAATATTTAAACTTATTTACTTCTTCAAAAGAATAGTCACCTATTTTACCGAACCGATCAGATAATAAACATTAAATTTTTAGGTGTCATTTTAATGAATAAGTTGTATATTGTAAGCTACATGGGCAGGATTCTAAAATACCTACTACACATGAATAAGCAATTTTCTTGTTGCAATGTTATCTTTTAGCTAAAATATAATGAAAAATTATAAAATTCGGGCGCGGAAGCAAATATTTATATGATTTTTTACAAAAATAAAGTCAGATTTTACCTTTTCTTGATGAATACATTGTATATTGTGAGCTACATGAGCTGGATTCTAGAGTACTTACCACAATTGAAAAAGCAATTTTCTTGTAGCAATGTTTTATTTTAGCTAAAATATGATAAAGAATTATAAAATTCGGGCGCGGAAGCAAATATTTATATGATTTTTTACAAAAATAAAGTCAGATTTTACCTTGATATTTTTGTTAAAACATTCATATTCATGCTTTAGGATCTATACTATGGATGTTTTTAAGCATTGGATATGCAAAAGTGACCAAAACGTGGTAACAATCAGATAATAAACATTCAATTTTCGGGTGTCATTTTAATGAATACTTTATATTAAGTAAGCTACATGAGCTGGATTCTAGAATACCTACCACACTTGAATAAGCAATTTTCTTATTGCAATGTTTTCTTTAAGCTAAAATATGATGAAGAATTATAAAATTCGGGCGTGGAAGCAAATATTTATATGATTTTTTACAAAAATTAGTCAGACTTTACCTATTCTTGAAATGGATATTTTTGTTAAAACATTCATATTCATGCTTTAGGATCTATACTATGGATAATTATAGCATTGGACATGCAAAACAGACCAAAACGTGGTACCATTTAGATAATAAAAATTCAATTTTCGGGAGTCATATTAATGAATACGTTGTATACTGTAAGCTACATTGGCTGGATTCTAGAATACCTACCACACTTGAAATAGCAATTTTCTTGTTGCAATGTTTCCTTTTAGCTAAAATATAATAAAAAATTATATAATTTGGGCGCGGAAGCAAATATTTGTATGAGTTTTTACAAAAATAAAGTCAGATTTTACCTTTTCTTGATGAATACGTTGTATATTGTAAGCTACATGGGCTGGATTCTAGAATACCTACTACACTTGAAATAGTAATTTTCTTGCTGCAATGTTTTCTTTTAGCTAAAATATGGTAAAGAATTATAAAATTCGGGCGCGGAAACAAATATTTATATGATTTTTTACAAAAATAATGTCAGATTTTACCTATTCTTCAAATGGATATATTTGTTAAAACATTCATATTTATTCTTTAGAATCTATACTATGGATAATTTTAGCATTGGACATGCAAAAGAGACCAAAACGTGGTACCAGTCAGATAATAAACATTCAATTTTCGGGTGTCATTTTAATGAATACGTTGTGTATTGTAAGCTACATGGGCTGGATTCTAGAATACCTACCAAACTTGAAATAGCAATTTTCTTGTTGCAATGTTTTCTTTTAGCTAAAATATGATGAACAATTATAAAAATCGGGCGCGGAAGCAAATATTTATATGATTTTTTACAAAAATTAAGTCAGACTTTACCTATTCTTGAAATGGATATATTTGTTAAAACATTCATATTCATGCTTTAGGATCTATACTATGGATGGTTTTAAGCATTGGACATGTAAAAGTGACTAAAACGTGGTACCAATCAGATAATAAACATTCAATTTTCGGATGTCATTTTAATGAATACGTTGTATTTTGTAAGCTACATGAGCTGGATTCCAGAATACCTGCCTCACTTGAAATAGCTATTTTCTTGTTGAAATGTTATTTTTTAGCTACAATATGATAAAGATTAAAGAAATTCGGGCGCGAAAACAAATATTTGTATGATTTTTTATAAAAATAAAGTCAGATTTTACCTATTCTTGATGAATACGTTGTATATTGTAAGCTATATGGGCTGGATTCTAGAATACTTACCACACTTGAAATAGCAATTTTCTTGTTGCAATGTTTTCTTTTAGCTAAAATATAATAAAAAATTATATAATTTGGGCGCGGAAGCAAATATTTGTATGATTTTTTACAAAAATAAAGTCAGACTTTACCTATTCTTGAAATGGATATATTTGTTAAAACATTCATATTCATGCTTTACGATCTATACTATGTATGGTTTTAAGCATTGGACATGCAAAAGTGACTAAAACGTGGTACCAATCAGATAATAAACATTCAATTTTCGGATGTCATTTTATTGACTACGTTGTATATTGTAAGCTACATGGGCTGGATTCTAGAATACCTACCTCACTTGAAATAACAATTTTTTGTTGCAATGTTTTCTTTTAGCTACAATATGATAAAGAGTTATAATATTCGGGAACGGAAGCAAATATTTATATGATTTTTTACAAAAATTAAAGTCAGATTTTACCTATTCTTGAAATTGATATTTTTGTTAAAACATTTATATTCATGCTTTAGGATCTATACTTTGGATGGGTTTAAGCATTAGACATGCAGAAGGGACCAAAACGTGGTACCAATCAGATAATAAACACTATTTTCAGGAGTCATTTTAATGAATAAGTTGCATATTGTAAGCTACCTAGGCTGGATTCTAGAATACATACCACACATGAAATAGGAATTTTCTTGTTGCAATGTATTCTTTTAGCTAAAATATGATGAAGAATTAAAAAATTCGGGCGCGAAAACAAATATTTATATGATTTTTTACAAAAATAAAGTCAGATTTTACCTATTCTGGATGAATACGTTGTATATTGTAAGCTATATGTGCCTGATTCTAGAATACTTACCACACTTGAAATAGCAATTTTCTTGTTGCAATGTTTTGTTTTAGCTAAAATATGATGAAGAATTATAAAATTCGGGCGCAGAAGCAAATATTTATATGAATTTTTCCAAAAATAAATCAGATTTTACCTATTCTTGATGAATACGTTGTACTGGGTGGCGCAAAAGCTGTCACCCGATGTTCTTTGGCTGCAATTTTTTTTATGAATGAAAAACTTTGTTTCTGCTTTTTGATTATGTTTAGTTGATGTCTTAATTTTTTTCCTATTAAGTCGAGAAAATGATATCGGCCAATTGGCCGCCGCCAGAATGGATGATCATACGGGTCCGATTTATAGCATTTTCCATTACTCTTGCCAGTACTTCCGGCGATAGGTTCTCGCTTTCTTGACGGATATTATCTTTGAGGGCTTGAAAAGTCTGAGGCTTGTTGACATAGACTCGTGACTTAAAGAAACCCCACAAAAAGAAGTTTGGAACGGTTAAATCGGACGACCTTGCCGGCCAGTGCAAATCACCAAAACGAGAGATTAGGCGACCCGGAAATGTAGCCCTCAGAATTTCCGTTGTGGCTTGTGCAGTATGCGCCGTTGTTCCATCCTGTTGGAACCACATGTTCTCCAGTTCAAATTCATGCAATTGAGGAAGAAGAAAGTCGTTGAGCATGGCTCTGTAGCGCTCGCCGTCCACAGTAGTCGTCTTCAGCCACAGCCGCGATATTCTGAGCAGAACGGCTCCTCCGGGGCCGGCCAGACCTGGCAGCATCTCGTGTTGTACCATATTCTTCTAGGCGAGCGGCTGAACGCCGCAGTGTTTGCCCAGTTGGTGTCAGGCGACCGGGAAATCTGCGCGTAAATTCACGCTGCGCCAACACCAACGACGAATTATTCCACGAAAAAATCGAAGTAATTAAACCGCGTTTTTGAGGAATATAGCGATTCATGTTTTGTG
Source organism: Stenolophus ochropezus (assembly GCA_035578165.1). Lineage (NCBI taxonomy): Eukaryota > Metazoa > Arthropoda > Insecta > Coleoptera > Carabidae > Stenolophus > Stenolophus ochropezus. The sequence goes on from JAQOWZ010000016.1 coordinate 20,335,017, forward strand.
GACATTTATTTTACATTTGTTTACTTCACAAATGTCAAAGCAGATTTGATATTTGCCGCTATTTGCAAAAATTATAGCATGTTTCAATAGGGTGATTACTTTTGCGCCAGCTTGTATATTGTAAGCTACATGGGCTGGATTATAGAATACCTACCACACTTAAAACAGCAATTTTCTTGTTTCAATGTTTTCTTTAAGCTAAAATATTATAGAGAATTATAAAATTTGGGCACGGAAGCAAATATTTATATGATTTTTTACAAAAATAAAGTCAGATTTTACCTCGTCTTGATGAATACGTTGTATATTGTAATCTACATGGGCTGGAATCTGGAATACCTACCACATTTAAAATAGCAATTTTTTTGTTGCAATGTTTTCTTTTAGCTAAAATATGATGAAGAATTATAAAATTCGGGCGCGTAAGCAAATATTTATATGGTTTTTTACAAAAATAAAGTCAGATTTTATCTATTCTAGATATGGATATTTTTGCTAAAACATTCATATTCATGCTTTAGGATCCATACTACGGATAATTTTAGCATTGGACATGGAAAAGTGACCAAAACGTGGTACCATTCAGATAATAATCATTCAATTTTCAAGTGTCATTTTAATGAATAAGTTGTATATTGTAAGCTACCTGGGCTGGATTCTTGAATACCCACCACACTTGAAATAGCAATTTTCTTGTTGTAAAGTCTTCTTTTAGCTAAAATATGAAGAAGAAGTATAAAATTCGGGCGCGGAAGTAAATATTTATATGATTTTTTACAAAAATAAAGTCAGATTCTACCTATTTTTGATGAATACTTTGTATATTGTAAGCTACATGGGCTGGATTCTAGAATCCTTACCACACTTGAAATAGCAATTTGCCTTGTTGCAATGTTTTCTTTTAACTAAAATATGATGAAGATTTATATAATTCGGGCGCGGAAGCAACTATTTATATGATTTTTTACAAAAATAAAGTCAAATTTAACCTTTTCTTGATGAATACTTTGTATATTGTAAGCTACAAGGGCTGGATTCTAGAATACCTACCACACTTGAAATAGCTATTTTTTGTTGCACTGTTGTCTTTTAGCTAAAATATGATGAAGAATTATAAAATTCGGACGCGGAAGCAAATATTTATATGATTTTTTACAAAAATAAATTTAGATTTTACCTATTCTTGAAATGGATATTTTTGTTAAAACATTCATATTCATGCATTAGGATCTATACTATGGATGGTTCTAAGCATTGGACATTCAAAAGTGACCAAAACGTAGTACCAATCAGATAATAACCATTCAATTTCCGGGTGTAATTTTAGTGAATACGTAGTATATTGTAAGCTACATGGGCTGGATTCTAGAATACCTACCACACTTGAAATAGCAATTTTCTTGTTGCAATGTTTTCTTTTAGCTAAAATATGACGAAAAATTATAAAATTTGGGCACGGAAGCAAATATTTATATGATTTATTACAAAAATAAAGTCTGATTTTACCTATTCTTGATGAATATGTTGTATATTGTAAGCTACATGGGCTGGATTCTTGAACACCTACCACACTTGAAATAGCAATTTTCTTGTTGCAATGTTTTCTTTTAGCTAAAATATTATGAAGAATTATAAAATTTGGGCGCGGAAGCAAATATATATATGTTTTGTTACAAAAATTAAGTCAGATTTTACCTATTCTTGAAATAAATATTTTTGTTAAAACATTCATATTCATGCTTTAGGATCTATACTATGGATAATTTTAGCATTGGACATGCAAAAGTGACCAAAACGTGGTACCAATCAGATAATAAACATTCAATTTTCGGGAGTCATTTTAATGAATACGTTGTATATTGTAAGCTACATGGGCTGGATTCTAGAATACATACCACATTTGAAATAGCAATTTTCTTGTTGCAATGTTTTCTTTTAGCTAAAATATGATAAAGAATTATACCATTCGGAAGCAGAAGCAAATATTTATATGATTTTTTACAAAAATAAAGTCAGATTTTACCTATTCTTGGAATGGATATTTTTGTTAAAACATTCATATTCATGCTTTAGTATCTATACTATGGATAATTTTAGCTTTGGACATGCCAAAGTGAACAAAACGTGGTACCAATCAGATAATAAACATTTAATATTCGGGTGTCATTTTAATGAATACGTTGTATATTGTAAGCTACATGGGCTGGATTCTAGAATACCTACCACACTTGAAATAGCAATTTTCTTGTTGCAATGTTTTTTTGAGCTAAAATATGATGAAAAATTATAAAATTCGGGCGAGAAGCAAATATTTATATGATTTTTTACAAAAATAAAGTCAGATTTTACCTTTTCTTGATGAATACGTTGTATTTTGCAAGCTACATGGGCTGGATTCTAGAATACCTACCACACTTGAAATAGCAATTATCTTGTTGCAATGTTTTCTTTTAGCTAAAATATAATAAAGAATTATAAAATTCGGGCGCGAAAGCAAATATTTATATGATTTTTTACAAAAATAAAGTCAAATTTTACCTTTTCTTGATGAATACGTTGTATATTGTAAGCTACAAGGGCTGGATTCTAGAATACCTACCACACTTGAAATAGCTATTTTTTTGTTGCAATGTTGTCTTTTAGCTAAAATATGATGAAGAATTATAAAATTCGGACGCGGAAGCAAATATTTATATGATTTTTTACAAAAATAAAGTTAGATTTTACCTATTCTTGAAATGGATATTTTTGTTAAAACATTCATATTCATGCATTAGGATCTATACTATGGATGGTTTTAAGCATTGGACATGCAAAAGTGACCAAAACGTGAGTAGTATTGTAGCAGATTCTGGCACGTCGGTCAAAGGTTACACTGGCGCCAGTCTTATCAAGAGAGAAGTTGTTTTTTTTAAAATAAATAAACATAAACATTGATAAGCTTTTTTTTGTTAATAATTAAATATTAATATGGAAATTTTTTTATTTATTAGAGAAAAGGTCAATGCATTGTAGTTTGGTTAGTGGTGTTCTAGAGAAATCGTTATCATTCCTTTTAAATTATTCTAGAAAAAGTTGTAATTGTAAGAATATTATTGTTAGTATTCACTTAATAATAATTATTATTAATTTTGGTCGAAGAGAATAACAATTATTTGTTCTGTTTATTTTAACAAGTTGAAATGGACCATTTGAAAAATATAAAACCGCGAATGAAACTAAACAATATAGAAGTTTATTAACTATTTATTTCATTATTCCTAAGAAGAAATTATAAAAATATTTCAGACTCAAGAAAAAAAGTTTTCAATTGTGTAGGATACATATATATTCTGACCAGGGTGAATTTTATTTATTTATTATTTTCCATAATTATTATTACTTTTGTTTAAAGAGAATAACATTTATTTGTTCTGTTTATTTTAATAAGTTGAAATAGGCCATTTGAAAAATATAAAACCGTGAATGAAAATAAACATTATAGAAGTTTATTAACTATTTATTTCATTATTACTAAGAAGATATTATAAAAATATTTCAGACTCAAGAAAAAAAGTTTTCAATCGTGTAGGATACATATATATATTCTGACCAGGGTGAATTTTATTTATTTATTAGTTTCCATAATTATTATTATTTTGTTTAAAGAGAATAACAATTGTTTGTTTTGTTTGGAAATAGATTTCAACAAGATGAATGAAATATGCTATTTGGAAAAACATAAAACCAGCGAATGAAAGTAATCAATATAGAATTTTATTATTTAAAATAAAACTCCAAACACCTTATTCATACTGTTCAGTTAATAACAGAAAATTAGTTAAAGTGTTTATCATCATCTATGATGTTCAAAACACATATTGTTATCTTGTCTTCAGTTACTTGGAGAAAATACATTCTTATGTACAAACAATTATTTTTGTTTAGAATGGATATCATAAATGCACCAAAATATTTAAATAAAATTCTTATAATAAATCACAAACAATTAGTTATGTGATAAGTTATTATTGTTTAAAATATATATTATATCTGCAGCAAAATATTTAAATAAATTCTTATGAATCTTAAATACTTATAATTAGTTTAATGTTATCGCTGATGACAAATTTTGTTTTTCCCTTACTTGGAGAAAATGTACTTGGTATCAGTGTTTAAACACTGAATAATAATACCCCATAGTTTAAATAGACCGGTTTGAAAGGAAATATGCATAGTTAGTGTCACACGAGATAGTTGGAGTGCCTGAGAAACCCAATGAAAATATAATTAAAATAGTGAGTGACATAGGCAATAAAATAAATTGTCCTGTTTTACATTAAGATGTAGATGCACTACACAGAATTACTCCATTCAATTCAAATAACAAACCGAAAAACATTATTGTTCGATTTGTTTCACGGTTAAAAAAAGATAGTTTCATAGCCGCAGCGCGTAAGCATAAATTCCTATCAGCTGATCAAATAAATTTTACTGACGTTAATACAATCTTTGTCAATGATCATCTTAGTCCAACGAATAAATTGCTTTTAAAAAAAACTAAAGACATTGCCAGGGAGTTAGGTTATAAATACGTCTGGGTTCGAAATTGTAAAATATTCGCCAGGAAAAATGACAATGCTCCTATAATACTCATTAATGCCGAAAAGGATCTTGCTAAACTTAAATAATTAGATCAAATAAGTTATTTGTTTGCTTCAATCAACATGGTTAGCATCTACTACCAGAATGTTCGTGGAATAAAAACTAAATTAATAAATATTTATAATGAAATATCTGCAAATGATTATGACGTCATATTTTTTTCTGAAACTTGGCTAAGCAGTTCAGTAAGTGATAGTGAGATTTGTGATTTGAGTAAGTACTCTGTTTATAGACGTGATCGCGTAAACTCTAATAAAAAACAAGGAGGTGGCGTACTTATTCTTGTTTCTAAAAAGTTTTACTCTAAACATCATCCTGAGTGGAATTCTGCAGCTGAAGATATCTGGGTAACCATGTCGAGTTCCAATCAACAAAAGCTGCACCTATGTTGTGTTTATATCCCCCCTCAAAGTGTCAGTGCGTTGTACTCTAGTCATTTAGACAAAGTCAGCGAAGTATCATTGCAACTGTCTAATAGCAATATTTTAATTGTTGGAGATTACAATCTTCCTGATTTGTCCTAGTTATCTACTCAAGACAAAAATTTAACTCCAGTTTTTTCTAAATGCTTGGATTTAAACCATGAATTTGTTTGTGCCTTGTCTGTCTGTAATATTAATCAATATAATAATATACGCAACAAATTTGGGTCAATACTGGATTTAGTTCTTTGCTCTTGTGATGTTACTGTAACAAAGTGTATGCAACCAATTAGTATTCTTGACAGCTATCATCCTGCTTTGGACATTTATTTTTCTCGCCCCGAGTTTAAGTCATTGACAAACCATCACGTTGCAGTTTACAATTTTAAAAAGTGCGACTATGAAATTTTGATATACAAATTGTCAGCAGTAGACTGGAATACTAAATTGAACAATGATAGTGATGTTAATGACAACGTAAAGTTATTTTATGACATATTATACAATTTATTAGATACGTATTGTCCTGTTTACTATAATAAAGCAAGTAAGTACCCTAAATGGTTTTCAAAACGCTTAATAAGTATGATCAAAGAGAAAAATAAATTTCACAAAAAATGGAAAACTTATAAACAACAAGAATATTATGATTTGTTCTCTATGCTTCGAAGTAAAATTAAAATTGAAATGTCCAATGATTATAAATCTTACATAAATTATATCGAAAACAATCTGTCTTCTAATGTCAATCTATTTTGGAATCACACTAAAAACTTGAAAAGTAATAATAGCCTGCCAAACTCCATGTTTCACGGTGATAAGGAAGCTTTTACTGGTAGCGATATAAGTAATCTCTTTGCTGAATTTTTTGAGTCCGTATACATAAATTCAAATAACAATAACAGTCCTGATGTCACTAATAATGACTCAAGCATTAATATAGGCTCAATTTTTCTCCATGAGGCCGAAATTTTAAACTATTTAATGAATATTGATACCAACAAAGGATGCGGTCCAGATAGAATTCATCCCTTGTTTGTCAGGACTTGTGCTCACTACCTTTCTTATCCATTATTTATAATTTACAATAAATCTTTAAAAGCCGGTACGTTTCCTGATTTGTAGAAGATATCTCATGTTACCCCAGTTTATAAATCCGGTGATAAACGTAATATAATTAATTATCGACCGATTTCAATACAAATTTTTGAATATTTTATAACAATAAAAATTAAGAATGACTTTTCTAAATTAATCCTTCCCCAACAATCAGGTTTCTGTTCTAATAAATCAGTATTGAATAATCTTATTCCCTTTACGGAATATGTTAATAATCACATGGATAAGAGAGTTCAAGTTGATGTTTTGTATACGGACTTTAGTAAAGCCTTTGATCGTGTAAATCACTTCAAGTTATTAGCTAAATTATCATCGTACGGTATTCATGGCTCACTTTTAAGATGGATTGAATCGTATATAATAAATCGTTCACAGCTAGTCATCTGCAATGGTTACAAGTCACGATTAATTAAGGTCACCTCTGGAGTTCCACAGGGTTCTCACTTAGGTCCTCTTTTATTTAATATTTACATAAATTCAATATCGAAATGCTTTACTCATTGTGACTTTTTACTATTTGCTGATGACTTGAAATTTTTTAAAGCTGTTGAATCTAATTCCGACTGTATTGGTATTCAGGAAGATTTGGAAAGATTATACCATTATTGTAATGTAAATGATTTATCTTTAAACTTAGATAAGTGTTCTGTGGTAAGCTTTACTCGAAATAGAAATTGTATAAATTTCCAATATAACTTAAATGGTATCAATATCATTCGAAAAACTTCTATTCGTGATCTTAGTATCATATTTAGTAATAAAATGCAACCAAATTAACACGTTGACTACATTGTTGGTAAGGCGTACAAAACATTAGGATTTATTTACAGAATGGCTAAGAGTTTTAATAAAGTTCAATCACTAATTATGTTATTTAATGCTTTTGTACGTCCGATCGTTGAATATGCATCTCAGGTTTGGAATCCATTTTACACAAAATATATCACGTATCGAGTCAATACAAAAAAAGTTTATTTCGTTGTTATTGTATAAATTTAAAATTCATTATATTTCATATGATTCAGCTCTGCTTAAATTCAATTTGTTATCACTTGAACAAAGGAGAACGATTGCTGATATGATGTTCATGTACAAAATCTTTAACAATTTAATAGATAACAATGATATCATAGACAAATTCAATTTTCACACTCCATCAGTTATCACGAGAAATAATACTTTATTCTATATTATAAAAAGTAATTCTAATTGTCTCCAAAATTCAGCAATAAATAGAATAATGTGTTGTTACAATGCCAAATATCAGCATCTTGATCCCTTCATTTTATCAATTAATGTATTTAAGAAATCAATTTGTAATTAAGTATACACAATTTACATCTTTTTGTGACGATATTTGTTAAATTTTTCTTTTCATGTAATTCGTGGAAGCCCATAATTGGGTAACTGTCGGCTTCCCAAATATTAAATAAATAAATAAATAAATAAACTGTCTCCATCATTTGAAACAAAATTTCTACTCAGGTCGGGAACTTCCCCGTCGGAGTTAGAGTCCGAGCCGCAGCCGTCAATCCCGTGTATACAGGAAGAAGGCAACCCGCGGATCGACGGTTCACCTGAAAGGCTGGCCAAGGTCACCTCCGTCGAGCAGGAATGGTAGGTAAATTTAAAAGAAAAAATCAATGTTATTAACGTTGATGTAAACTGTCATTATCATCTAAAACACAACTTTGCTCAGCCCTACGACTTTGGAGACCGGCGGCGTGCAAGAAGACGCCAGGCCGCTGACCGCCGATCCAACACCCACTATGACCATCGAGCAGGAACGGTAAGTAAACTTACAAGAAAATCAAAATTATTAACGTTGATGTAACGGTCTTCATCATTTATAACACATTTTTTTTTGCTTAGCCCGGCTTCTGCATCGCCTGCCTTCGAGTCCGCGCCCCAACCATCAACGCTGTGTGCACAGCCGCGGGGCGAAAAGCGGGCTTATGAAGAAGCCGAGCCTCTCGCCGACATCCCGACACCAGGACCGTCTTCACAAGGTGAAAAAAAAACGACGGATCTCGATCTCGTCAGCATCGTCATCATCAGAATGCATCATCGTCGAAGACGAGGAGCCCGATGTGGGGGGCCAAGTCTTCGAAGAATATGCCCAACGGTGGACGGAAGATGATGATACGCAGATACAAAATGCGGAAATCATCTTCGAAGACGACGACGACGAGTTCATCGTGGATGATGACTTGGCTTTGCTGACGGGATCGGCTGCGGTGGTGCCCTTTAACATGCCGAATAATAGGGATTATCGGGGCAATTGGGATCGCCTGCTAGCCTGTCGGATGTTTCCCTTAGACACGTCGCTAAAAAGGTATTTAGCTGTGGGTATTAACCCAAATACTTTTAAAGTAGAAATCCGGTTATTTAGTGACGTGTCTAAAAAAACTTTTATAGTTATAAGTAATTTTAAGGTATCTATAAATTTTTAAAATAATTTAGAAGAAAATTTTATCCATAACATATTAGATTTTAAAATAAGATTAGTAAATAATATTTTAGAAATAAGGCAAGGAAGTAGGGTTGTAGAAGTAAGTAAGTTCAACAAGGTAAGTATTAGAATGGTAAGTGTAGAAGTAAATACTATAATTAATTGTTATAATAAAAAATATAAAAATATGAACTTAGATTATAGGAAATTATTACAAAACATTAGTATACATAAATTAAGATATCAATTATGTTTAGATTTAAGTATATATCAATATATTACCTATCATAATACTAGTTATAAGGATTTTTTTATAGAATTGTATATTTATTATAATAATAAGTTAGCTAAGGACTGTAGTTATGTAAGCAAATTTATAGAAAAGGAAAAAAAATATATTATATAATTTATTGACATATATGAATTTTATTTTCCTAATTAATAATCCTCAATAAATATATTTGCTTCTTGAGAAAATAAACATTTTCACTTACTTATTCACGATAATTAGCGTTTTACGATCTCTGTTTTTAAAAATAAAATGTTTGTCAAATAATGACGAAGGAATAGATAACGTGTTTCCAAACATAAGGCGGGGGTGATATTATATATAAATAAAGACAGGGAAATAGACATGTAGCTGTCCAGTATCGACGAAGTATTCTGTTTAGCACGTGTTTTGGTGAATTGCGTAGAGAAATGGATTCTCAGGAGAATTTTAATCGTTTTTTTAATATCTGCGATAACATTATTTAGTCTTCAATCAGCGAAGATAATTATAATAATTTTTTTGATATATGCGAAAATATTATTCAATCTTCGCTGATTGAAAACCGTGAAGACAATATTAATCCCGGTGACCAGGAGGGAGCACGTGTCGGTAATCGTATTGTCAACGAACCCGAAATCAGGCGGTACGAAGGCGTGCAAGACCAGGAGGGAGCAGGCGTCGGTAATCGTATTGTCAACGACCCCGAAATCAGGCGGTACGAAGTCGTGCAAGACGTAGAAAAACACGTCAAAAGATTCGGAATCAGAGGCCGACGTTTGACGTTTCAAATGACCGATCCTCCAAACCATGAAAATCCGATCAATTGGTTTCACGACAGCATCGAACAGGTAGGAAAATATAAATATATATGTTATAACAAAAACAAAACAGACTAGATATTAATTATTTAATTTAACAGGTCATATCTGACGTTCTTAAAGATATGAATGCTGGGGATTTTGTAGGGTTCACGTTTTATACACCCCGTTTGGAGAGTAGACCAGCCTGGGTGAGTTTTAGACGCGTTGATCAAATCCACATCGATGTACTGTGGGACGCCATTGACAGAATTCTGCAGAGTTTACCTTGGAATTAACCCAGGTAGCTATGCCGGTCGGTAATGGGAAAACATTTAAAGGCCATGGACTTAGCTATGCAGAATTATGTCGACGGAAATATGGTATCATCGAGATCAATAATGTGGATAATCTTTGCCTTCCTCGTGCGCTTATCGTAGCCGAAGCGCTCGTCACGAAAGACCCTTGTTTCAATAACATTCGGAAAGATAACAGCGTAATTCAGCGTACGAGAGTAGAGGAGTTACTGGTTCAAACAGGTGTCAAAATAAATGAAAACGGAGCGGGTATACCTGAATTAACAGAATTTCAACGCTATTATAGGCAATACAACATATGTGTATATGAATATAATTCGCGTGGTGAAGTGATTTTTGAGGGTGCCCGAGATCAAAATCTTCCGAGATTAAATCTCCTGCACTATCAGAATCATTATTCTGTAATTAAGAGTTTAACTGCTGCATTTTCAAGCAGATATTTTTGTGAGCAATGTCATGTTCCTTATAATTCGGTAAACGGCCACTCTTGCGAAAATATTTGCGTATTTTGTAAAACATCATTGCCTGCGATCGTACGTTGCAATTAGTACATTGTGACAAATGTAACCGAAATTTTCGCGGACAAGACTGCTATAACAATCACAAAAGAACAGTATGTAATTTATTTCACACATGTAAAAAATGTTTTAAGACATTTAATTTTCAAAGAAATAAAGCGCATACGTGTGGTGAAATTTTCTGTAAACTTTGTGATTGTTATAAAATACAAGGACATAAATGTTACATACAACCAGATACAACCACTATGAAAGACAAAACTTTATTTATTTATTACGATTTTGAAACGCGACAGGAAAAAATTGTAAATGGACACAATGAACACGAGGTTAATTTGTGTGTAACTCAGCAATCTTGCTCTACTTGTTGTAATATAGATGACTTAAAAATTCTATGCAATGCATGTGGTGTTCGACAACAACTATTTAGAGACGATCCGATTAAAAATTTTATTTTGTATGTGTAACAAAACGTCTGATCCAGTTAAACAAATACTCGTTTTGTTATTTATGTTGCTATTGACTAGTTTCAAAATTCTTTTTGGTAATAAATAGTAAGTTGGAGAGTCACAGACAGAGAGTCAGCGAGAAAAGAAGTAGAGTCAAGCATGACTCGTTGTGTAAATATTATTTGTAAGTAACTTTAAGTTTTTCTCACATATAAGTTATAATTATTTATTAGTAGTTTTTAACTTTTAATTTGTATCACATTTTTGTAAATTCTCTTTCATTTTAATATATTTTTTGTTAAGTTTTCTTATTATTATTATTAAGTTCTAATTAAAAATAATCTGGTGGCAGCAATTTTAAATTCTACCAATTTCGACATTTTAATTCCAAATTAAATAAATAACTTTTTTATTAAAGTAAAACCCAAAATTCAATAGTTTAAATTCCGTGTGTTCAGCCATTGTTACATATGTTTTGGCCCCGCGAACTTCATTTTCTTCAGTAACATGCATTGCCACAATGCCAAATCTTTTGATGCGCAATTTATTTTGAAATTTCTTGTAGAAAATATGAATTTGAAACCAAAATTAATATTAAACGGAAATAAAATTTTATTAATTGAAGTTAATAACACCATTAGATTTATTGATTCGATAAATTATTTATCGATGTCTTTAGCTGCTTTACCTAAAGTAATGGGGTTACCAGCGTCAATTAAAAAAGGTTATTTTCCTCATTTGTTCAATACCTTGGAAAATACTGATTATGTAGGACCTCTACCGAGAGCTGAATATTACGGAATGGACAGTATGAATTATTCTGCAAGACAAGACTTTTTGGTTTGGTATAATGAACAATTAGAAAATAACGCGTTATTTAATATGAAAAGAGAATTGATAGAGTATTGCGTGTCTGACGTCGATATTTTGCGTCGTGCGTGTACAAAATTTCGGGAAACATTTATTAATGATTATAAAGTTTGTCCATTTACAGAATCTGTAACCATTGCTTCATCATGTAATAAGGCATTCCGTCGTTTTTTTTGAAACCTGGTACTATCGGTATTATTCCACTGCGAGGCTATAGATTGAAAGACAATCAATCTAAAATTGCGTTGCAGTGGTTAATATCACAAGAAAACGAACGAGGAATACGTATACAGCATGCTGGGCATGGTTCGGAGTCTGTAATAGGTAGTAATATAAAAGTTGATGGATTTTACGCGCAGGACAAATTAGTTTTTGAATTTTTTGGGTGTTTTTGGCATGGTTGTAAATCTTGCTATAGATCTAACAGGGATAAATCAATTTATAGTAGTACAAAGCAAACAATGGATTTTCGGCTTCAAAACACACTGGCTAAATTAGAAAAAAATCAAAATTTAGGTTATAGAGTAATTAGTATTTGGGAATGCGAATTTAGAAATTATTTAAAACAAAACAAAATTTTAGAAAAGGAATTAAAAAACCATCATCTTTTTAACAACCTACCTTTAAACGCGCGCGATTCCTTGTACGGCGGCCGGACAGGCAATACTTTTTTATATAAAAAAGTCGAAAATAATGAGAAAATTTAATATGTCGACGTGTGTTCATTATACCCATATGTTTGCAAGTATGGCAAACATTCAATCGGCCATCCAAAAATTTTTGTAGATGCAGAATGTAATTCATTATGTCCTGACAATAATATAGACTCGGTAGAGGGGTTAATAAAATGCACCATTTTATCTCCTACTAATCTGTATCATCCGTTATTGCCGAGAAAAGCTCATGGAAAACTTATGTTTGTTTTATGCCGTTCATGTTGTGACAAGTTAGAGCAGGATGGCTGTACTCATAACGATGACGAAAGACAATTTACCGGGACATGGGTTGTGGACGAGGTGAAAGTAGCCGTTTCGTATAGCTACAAAATAATAAAAGTACACGAGATATGGCAATACGAAACTACCCAGTACAATAAATCCACTAAAACGGGGGGTTTATTTGTTGAATACATCAACAATTTTTTGAAAATTAAACAAAAGGCGTCGGGATTTCCAGTAGAATGTACCACAGACGAGGCGAAATCTAAATATCTTAAAGATTTCCTAGACCAGGAAGGAGTTCAGCTTGTTGCGAATTTAATTGAAAAAAACGCTGGGAAACGAGCAGTGGCAAAAATTTCATTGAATTCGTTATGGGGTGAGATATAATGTATTTTTTTATCAGGATAATTAATTAATTTATTTGTATATTAACAGGTAAATTCGCACAAGCTGAAAATCGACCACGTACAACAACTGTGTCATCGGCTGGAGAACTCTACGAGTTGTTGGCTAATCCAGCCGTTATAGTCAACAAGATTATTCCAGCAGGTGACCGGATGGTGTACGTAAACTGGATCTACCAGGACGAGTCTGTGGAACAGCTTCCAACCGTGAATGTGGTCGTCGCGGCCTTTACTACAGCCCAAGCACGATTAGAACTTTACAAATATTTATATCATTTAGATAATAGGGTTCTATATTACGATACAGACTCCATTATTTTCTCTCATTCTCCAGGACAATATGAAACAATGACAGGTAATTTTTTGGGTGATTTAACAAACGAATTAGCTTGTTTTGGTTCTGAAACCTATATTAGCGAATTTGTTTGTGGTGGTCCGAAAAATTACGCGTATAAAACGTATTGTCCGGAAAATAAAAGTACTAATGAAGTTTGTAAAGTAAAGGGTTTCACGCTTAATTATAAAAATTCCAAAAAAAATTAATTTTAATTGTATTAAGGACTTAGTATTAGAAAATAGTGATAGAAAACCAGTTATTAGTAGTTTTAATATTAGATGTGCTTTAGATCATAGTGTAATAACAAAAAAAGAAAAAAAAAGAAATTTTCTGTAAATTTTATGAAAAGAAAATTAATAGCTGATTACAATACTATTCCTTATGGTTATCAAAAAATTAAATTATAATTAGAAGTATACTTATTTATTTATGTATTTGTTAATGTTACATAGGAGTTTATGAAATAAAACTATTGTGATTATTTAAAACTCAAATCATTTTTTTATTGAACCAGAACTATACAAATGTTTCAAAAATAATTATTAAAATAATAATTTGATATATACCTTACGAATCTATCGTTGTCATATTTATTACATTTATTAAATAATGATATAAAATTATTATGGCTATAATTATTAACTCTAAATAACAAATATATTATACAGTAATGACCACAAACAGCTGAGGAATAATCTTGTAAAACAACAGAATTATAGGTCCATGTTTTTGTATTACGTTTCATGAAATCTTCCGAAACTGTCGAAATACATTCCATGGCCATAGAGATCAATAAAATTAGCGATCCAGTGATATCCAGGCTTGGTGTCAGGGTCTGTGTTGACAATAATTGTGCATGGATAATTTACCCGGTATGGCAATCTATTTGCAGCATAAACTCCATAATGCCCCACATTTTGGAAATTCTGTTGAAATATTGTTTCTATCTGAACTGCATTCATTCTCGACAAACCACTGTTGCAAAAGATGTACGTTTTTTACAGCACAGACCATTCCTTCATGAGATCTCGGTGTTACACACGAAACGACATCTTTCTTGTCTGATAATTTCAATAACGACGCACATCCACGTTCTGATAACTCGATTATATCAGTTCCTAATAAAGTATCCTCGATTATTTTCTTTTTTTCAGTTCCTTTCACATAAATGTTATCGGATGTTTTAAAAATACTTTGTAATATATTGGGTAGTTGTATATATTCCACATAACCATAACTCCAATCAAACCCGTGGTAATTATGCTTTAACCAACGGACATGTTTTTGATACTTTCCATTCAATTCTTCAATATTAAATGGTGATTTAAATACATAATGTTAAAAATATAACCCGTTTATAGAAATAACAGCTAGTTCTTTTACAATTAACTCCTCTGTATTTCCGTAGAAACCTTGCACATCAACTATATAACCTGCCATGACAACGGTTTAAAATGAAATAACATGTTTTCTTAAGATTACATTTATTTTATATGATACAAATTTAATACAATTACAATAATTATTATCCATAACTTTCAAAGTCCATTATTACATTTCTATTTTTATCATTTTCAATTATATTATCAAATTCGGCATAGATAACGCAGTTTACTGTTTGCTCTAGAGCTGCTTCGAAACCAACTTCAATCCTTAGAGAACCATGACGTGTCAAATTCCAATGCATTATCGAATTTGCAGATAAATCAGGAGTTAAGTCGAATGCTGTTAAACAATATCCCAAAGGATAGTCTTCTGTGTTGATTTCATTTCCGGCATTTCCAAAATGTATACCTGTTCCTGAGAACAAGGTATTATACATTTGTATATATGTTTTTTTACCCGTGAATGATGGCTGTAATGGCTTTGAAGGCAATTGTTGACCATTTACAAATAATAATAAATAATTCAATTTGAAATTTTCAAAGTTCAAAGGATTTGCTGTAAAATCACCATTGAACGCCTTGTTAGACACAAAACCGATGACACAACGTTTCGGAAGTTGGCCTAAGAAGATATTATCTAGCGACTTTCCCTGCACGCCCGTTAGTATTGTGATAGCTTTCACTTCGGCCCTAGTCACTGGATATTTTGCGGTATTAATTTCTAATGCCGAATTATGTGCAAGTAATATGCTTGGATTTAATTTCATCCGACGGACATATAACGTGGCTTCGTTAATATGGAGTTTATAAACAGTTGTAGCCGACATTAAATGAAAATTATCACGTGCGCGAACAAGTCTAACTCTCATTTCAACACCATTAATTAAAATTTTTTTTTGATTAAATATATCAACATGTAGATGTCCAATTAAATCCACTGGTTTACTTTTTTCCGTCAATTTTTCCCGTTTACTGTATCCTGAATTGCTAACGTCTGTGCTATTCATTTTTCCTGCTTCGTCAGCATACCACAGAGATGAGGTAAGATGAGACTTTTTTGCATCTTTACCATAATTCAGTAATGTTTCAATATAGGATCTGTATGCGTAAGTATTGTTCGGTGGAGACACTAGTTTCTAATTTAAATAAACTTGACTGAAAATTGAATGAAGCCAGTTATTAACAGGTGCTACACTATCAACATCCGTTATTAAGTCAGTATTATCAGCTTTAATTATTTTTGCATTTATATACAGCATTGTTTGTGATAAATCTAAATATTCTTCCCCATGACCAGGAATTACAAATTCAATAGGACCATCTTCAGTAAGCGACGATAAAGGCTTGTAATTGATCCATTGTCCATTTTCAATGTTTGTTTGTGTTGGAGGTAAAGCAAATAAATCTAATTCTGTTTTAATACATTCACACGATTGAGCATGTAAAAATGCCATTTTAAGAAAATATATCTGACTGTTTTGAGCGTTTATTTTTCTTCTTCTTTACTCGGGGATGTAAAGTCGCGGAATGAGTACGATTACTCATTAACCTTTTCTTTTTATAGCTTGCACCATTTATTAACTTATCAATTTTATTCTCAGCTTTACGTTTTAAATTTACTCCCGCCTCTGCTATACGTTTTTGAAATGATTCTTTCGCAGGCTGATTTTCATTGAGATCACCCAAAAATTGTATTCCCGTGTTTAATGCTTGTTTACCAACTGCACAGACGCCTTTTTTTATTAATGGCATAATACTTCAAAATAACCCGCTAAAAAAACTACCGAGACCATGGCCTCTTTGAAACTGATTCACTTTGAATACAGACCCCACTCCACTTCCAGCCTGTAAATTGTAATATTGTTGATACGGACACGTCTTCATTATGCAACTCTTCTAAAATGAAGTTTAACGCATAAAATTCCGAATTGAAATGGTGCTGCGTACCCGTCGTTACACCTTATATCAATTTCTATATTTGTAAATTTTTTTCTCAAAACTGAAACGCAGTGTGGCTGGGGGTAGGATATCATTTTATTAGAACCAAAAACATAGTTATCTGTGTTGTGACGAAGCGTCACGATGCAGTTTTATTTGAACAGTATTTTTGAACGTAAATTAGTTATCAAATTTACCGAAGCTCTACCTTCCAAATATTTTAAAAACTATTGCCGAGATTTTTACATTCGAGTCAAGCAACCGCGCAAGGCCAGCGCGCGCATGTCTAGTAATGGCTGAACAATATGGAGTTTTATTTGTTTACATCGTGTTTTTGTGAAGTTGTTCTACAAACCATTACTCTGATATTCTTGATTCGAACACCATAAGATGCAAGATAATGTTCTACGTAGTGTAGTGCCAAACACATCGCAGTGGTTTTTGTGAAAGTGGTGTTTTGAAAAACATAACCATCGAACATGTGTGTGGATTGTAGTCAAGTTACTCGCTCAGTTAATTTCATGCGGCGAAATTAACTCGTTTAGTGACTTAAGGCAATAGTAAGTGTTTTATTACTGTTTGTATTGTATTTAAATGTTATTTATTTATATTTATATTTATATATTGTATTTATAATTGTTTTGTTACTACGTTCACCTCTGATGATGGGTACGAGAGGAAGGGGGTGAACATTTTTTATAAAAGCGCGGTCGTTGACCGACTCAGGGCTTTTTTTTAGTGAATTTTTGGCCAAATAAAGACGTAAAAAATAAAAGTTCTGAAGCAGAGTTTATTATTTGAATTATTTTTATTTGTTTTCCTATCCTTCCACTGGTGCACGTAAGGTAAGTGGAAGTGAAGTATTTATGGGAAAATTGGAATAGTGTTTTGCCGTTTTTCACACCCTTATGTGAGCGAAAGATGTGTGTGAGAAAATCGTTCTTTTTCATCCCGCGCACAAGTTGTGCGATAGTTGCGATAGTTTGTGAATCCGATTACTAGGGGAAGAGAAGAACTAGTGATTGCGCTACCACTATCGAGACAATTTTGGATGAATTTCGGCGTAGAAAGAATCCTCGAAACCGTCATTTTGCTTCGTGACCCGCGGAACAGGATTCGGCTTGTCCATCGGCCACTGCCAGGACTAATCAAGGATAGTTCTGCTGAATTTGGTTTTGCGTTCGTTTTTACCTCACCCTCGCATCGCGTGCACGTGGGTGAGCGAGCAACGCAGGTTGTAAGAATAACCGATTTTTATCCGAAATTTATTTATGCATTTATTTACGTCTTTTACTGTCTTTTTTTGGAAAGTCGTTCCGTGATGTTGTGTTCAAGCGAGCGACCACAACCAATGTTGGAATCCGAACCTTGGACATTTTTCTCCATTGAGATATCCGTGGCCGTCGTCACTGGAAGTCTGCGAGTTAGACGTCTCTACCGTTACGTAGAGTGGCGCCCGAGATTTAGCAACGAATAGTGCGACAGCGTTTGTATATTTTATTATACCGTGCCTGTCGACTAATTATTGTGATTTTGCACGAGTTATTGTTTTGTAGGCTGTGACGATGTATTTTACATTGTGTGACGCGAAGGTAACGCCGTAGTCCGTCACACGTTTTCGAGAACGATACGGACTGGCGACGTAACGACGTCACAGTGTTTATATGAATTATTCTTAATAACGGCGTAACAACATCGCCGACCAACTGCGGTTCAATTATGTCACAGTAAATATATAACTGTGGTGGTACACCTAGCACCAAATTTGGTAAATTAATTGAAGTTTTTTGTTGGTATAAATCAGTAAATGGTGGATATCCTAATTGCAAAGATAATCTCGGAGATAATTTCGTAGAACATATATTGTCATTTTTAATTTTTGTATGCACCCGTTTTTCTGTCTTATTATAAGAAAATGATACATATTTATTTATTTCGACGTGTACATTCATTTCGTGTAATACACTATCGATATTTTCGTAATTTTTCGAAGAAATTTTTTCCTGAATTAATTTTTTTTTCCATTCTTGTCCGTGGTTATAATGTTTACTCTATTTTCTCTCTCGCTGATATTGTAGAATGAACAAGGATAGATAATTTCTGATAATGCAACCTCCCATGTCCCATTCAACTTTACGTTTTGGGGTAACTGTGTTGTAAATTTTGTAGTTTTATTATCGGGAAAATATTGCATCCAACTGTTACTAGGTAAAGTAATAAAAAATTCTTTATCATACATTGTTTAATGATTTTACTTGCTTTGCAGATATAAACGAATCAAATTTATCACTATAACCTTGCCACTTGACGAGCAACTTCTTTCTACTTCCTTTACCTGATTCTGCTACAATTTTATCAATTTTATATGTCTTATCAGCTGTTACATTCACTCTTTGTAATTCAGGTTCGTAGAATGTACCCTCGATTATTTCATTATTTAAGTCATTTAATTTGTAAACTACGGGGTTTCGTTTTATAATAACATATATTTTAAATAATTCTTCACTCCAGTTAGCTTCATAACCTTTTTTGAAAATATGTTTATATTTTGATATACGAACTATATCATTTATTGAATATCTGGCTGGTTTTAAATTTTCTTTCATTTCATACTGAGTTCTCCATACTTTTAATACGTTATTTTCATTCACATCGACCGGGGCAATTTTTGTTATTCGATGTTTTGTTTTATTATAAGCATCAACGAGGTTTTGTAATACCTCAATATATATATATATATATATATATATATATATATATATATATATACATATATATATATATATATATATATATATATATATATATATATATATATATATTGTAACAATTCAAAATATCTGTATAGCTCCTCAATGAACTTCCCGCTTTTATCCATATCCCATATCCTGTTTTGCGAAATTGTAGAACAAAAAATATTTTTAGTCTATGGCGTACCCCAAATAATGATTACCGATAACGGCAAACAATTCGTAAGCCACGAATTTAAAAACTTAGCGAAAGACTATAAAGTTAAAATAAGTTTCAACGCAAATTATCATCCGCAGAATAATCCTGCAGAACGAGTAAATCGCACGGTAAAAACAATGATTCGATCTTATTTAAAAGAAAACCATCGCAAATGGGATACCTACATCGCCCAAATAGCTTGCGCGATAAATACCTCTAAAAGCGAGGATACTCTTTTAACGCCGTTCTATATAAATTTTGGTAGAGAACAGGTGATTTCGGGCGATTATTTTTCCAAATTTAATTCGAACGAAATTCCGCCTATAGAGAGACCTCCCGCCGAAAATCGTAAGTTAACACAAGTTTTTAATGAAGTCCAAAATAGATTACGGGTGGCTCACGAACGTAATGAGAAATATTATAATTTTCGTCGCAAACAAAATGAATTTCGCGTCGGACAGTTAGTTTTCTTGAAAAACCACGTACTCTCCGACGGTAGCAAATTTTTCGCAGCGAAACTCGCCCCGAAGTATACCGGACCTTACCGAATAAAAATTAAAACTTCTAGCGTCACTTATGAGTTAGAGACTTTAGATGGCAAGCCAAAAGGTAATTGGCATATCAAGGATTTAAAAGAAGTGGAAGCTGATGATAAATAAAATTAGAATCTCCATACGTTATTGACTTTTTTATATTTTTTTTTGACGAAAGGGGGAGGTTGTAACAATTCAAAATATCTGTATAGCTCCTCAATGAACTTCCCGCTTTTATCCATATCCCATATCCTGTTTTCGAGTCGCGGTTTTCAAATGATAGGTAGTTGCTAAGTTAAAAACTGATGGCAGCATGTCTCGGACATACCATTATTTATTTATTGTTAATTAAATTTAAGAAATAAGTACCTGCGAGGTAGGAAGAAATACGAGTCAGAAGGCGAGAGAATTCTGAGTGCGTCCGATGTACAGGTGATTTTGCCTCCAGTGTCGGGTAGTGCACCTTTTTTATGTGACTGGAGATCAATTTATTTATCGATCATCCATGGTGAAGTATCGTGACTCCATCATAAAGCCCTAGAGGCAGATTTAGTGTGTAGTGTGTGCCCCACGCCCGAGTTTTGGACTTCGTTCAGGAAGTTGCCGACGCCTTCCACGAGCCATCGCTCCACGACGTATGTGCGAGCCATCCAGTTATTGCTGGTGGGTAACAACCACCGTTCCATCGACCTCTTCGACGATCACCTACTCTCCGATTCAGCTAAGTACCAATTCCACTTCGATTTGCCAGCTTACATCACGTGGTGCTTAATATAACTGTCTTTTCCCCAACGTTAGTGCACTTCACGCACTGCACCCCTACATTAGTGTACATAAACTGTGAAGTTACCCCGAATTCGGTCGTGTATCTAGAATAACGAAATTAGGATAATATTGAAATTCTTGTACCGCCGCCCATGTGTATGGGTAGAGTTTATGCTCGTTGTGTTGAGAATATTCTCGATTTTATTTTTGTTTCTCACCTGTTAAATGTTCTCAATCTCTGAAAACAAATTCAGATAGTTGTTATACCTACAATAACTAGATTTAAGAACCATATATGGATACAAGTATGTTCGCATGTCACGCTGCCATCAGATATGTATATCGACCTATGAGTTAAAATTATAACGCATTGTCAAATTGGGCTTCCGAGCTTCATTTCGATTATCCCTCCATAACCTTACTTACACTCGATCTCTTTTCTCGGTTTTAACCCTATCCAAAACCGAGTGGCGCCCCGTTATTCCACTTGCAGGTAATATGAATTGTGCAACACCGTAAGTATAATACTTTCTCCAAGTGAACCCATAAATTGGTACTTGATTTGCTTACCCCATCCCCACTGTGTAAGTCGGTTGTCGTGGCGTAAGTATATTTTATGATTGAGCCATATTTGGTACACTCATAAAGAAAAGTGTTTCAAATTTTGGCGCCCAACGTGGGGCCCTCTTTTCCAAAAACATAATTTCAAATCATAAGGTCTCGCAAATTTATTAGTTAATTAGAAAAATTATTATCTCGGACAAACACTTGAAGCTCTAAATATTTGTACTTAGTATCGGAGATTAACATCAATTCTTCCGATTCTTTAAAAAAAAACAAACATTAAGTTAGGTATTGTAAAAACCTTTTTGCGATATAACGGTACCCGGAGCGAGTTTAGCATGGAAGTTAATCGACTAAGTAGGGACGAGCTGGAATACAAATTATCCGTGCGAGGAGTAGAAAATACGAACGTACTCACGATACCAACCATGCGTCAAGTACTAAATCGTAAAATAAAAGGCGAAGAAATCGGAACCCTAATCGACAATAGTACGACTGCTCGTGACCCTTCAGACGAGGTAGATATTTGTGCCGATAAATTATTTGATATCAAAGCGTTAGCGGCAGAATATTCACAATCTCCGTCCGAGGGAAATTTCAAGAAGATTTCTGCAAAATTATCCCATTTAACAAGTAGAGTATTTCGTATAAAAACGGAGGCCGCGGAATTAAAAGAGTCGGTACAGCAACTTCTAAAAGAAATTCGTGAATTTGAACAACAATTTATAGACCAAGTCGATAACAGGGACAATGTCGAAACCAAAACGGATGTCGGTGAAACGGCTACAAATCTTGGGGGGTCATATAGGAAACAAATTCCCGTAAGCCAATGGAACATTTCTTTTAGTGGCGAAGGTGGTTTGAGCGTCAATGCATTTCTCGAACTAGTACAAGATTATAGCATTTCGCGAAATATTAGTAAAGAAGAGTTATGTAATTGCGCAGTAGAATTATTAAGAGGAAGAGCTCAAATATGGTATAGGTCCATAAGACATACGATAAAATCCTGGAATGATTTTGTGACTCAATTGCGCGGTGAATATGAACCTTCGGACTACGAAGTAGAGTTGTGGGAGGAAATTAGAGAGCGGTCTCAAGGCCGAGATGAGTCCATCGGTAATTATTTTGCGTGCATGATTAATTTATTTACTCGGTTACCAACAAAGCCGACTGAAGATCAGAAATTACAAGTGCTGCGACGGAATATTCCACCGTATTATATACATGCAATTGCGTTACACGAAATACGCACCGTGGATGAGTTACGAGAAACCTGTAAAAAACTAGAAGTGACTCGACAAATGGCTGACAAATTTCATCCCCCGCCCTTAAACAAGCGAAATCTACTTGAACCCGATCTCGGTTATCAAAGTCGCACACGAGTACCTCATGTAAATACGTCCGAAATCCGCACAACCTCGCGCGCACCGCTAACTCAATGTTGGAATTGTAAACACATCGGTCATTTATATAAAGATTGCAGAAATCCGCGTAATAAATTTTGTTATAAATGTGTGTTACCGAATTTTACGACCAAAACTTGTACTAATTGTAACAAATTTTCTTCGGGAAACGGGAACCGAAGCTCCTCTTTTCGAACCGGAGAGCGAACTTCCTAAATAAGGTTCAACAAAAAATTGATTGGCAGTCCTAGTTGGAATTTATAAAAATTAATACCGCAAAATCAGAAATAGATTATGCGTTGTCTAATGTTTATGGCGATAATAGACCCTTTGTTACTATAGAAATTTTTGGGAATAAGTTTAGAGGACTGTTGGATTCAGGGGCGAATGCATCTATCATAGGGGAAAAAATTTGGTGTGTGTTACGTAAATTAGATATTAATTTAAACGAAAATAAAAACATAATATGCACGGTAGCTAATGGTATTAGATGTAAATGTTTGGGTAGCATAAATGTTCCAGTTACGTTAAATAATAAAACTAAGTTAATTGAATTTTTGATCGTTCCGTCGGTAAGTCAAGATTTAATTTTAGGGGTAGATTTTTGGAATTCAATGAGTTTGACAGTTGATATTTGTCGCGGCGAATACACCATGGGGATTCATATCGACGAAATAAATTCAAAACTCGGCATAGTTAATGATGAAAATTTAAGTCCCGAACAGAAAGTAAAGCTCAATAAATTAACTTCACAATTCTTTAAAAAAATGAAAACAAATCTAGGCTGTACTACGATAGTTGAACACGAGATATTAACTGATTCTGAACCGATAAAGCAGCGCTATTACCCGGTGTCTCCTAAAGTACAAGAACAGATTAACACTGAGCTAGATAATATGTTGAAAGAGGGTATAATTGAACCTTCTAAAAGTGCATGGGCGAGCCCGATAATTTTAGTTCGAAAACAGGATAATAGCTATAGATTTGTTGTAGATTATCGGAAATTAAACTCGGTAACGAAACGCGACGCATACCCGCTACCTTATATAAATAGTATCCTGGATCAGTTGAAAGACGCACGCTATCTGACATCACTGGACATAAAATCCGCGTTTTGGCAAATTCCGGTCAAAAAGTCTTCACAAGACAAAACGGCTTTCACGGTTCCAGGTCGAGGTCTATTTCATTTCAAAAGAATGCCCTTCGGTCTCCATAACTCGCCTGCCACTTTTCAAAGGCTTATGGATCGACTATTCGGTCATGAGTTCGAACCCTACATCTTTGTTTACTTAGATGATATAATTATCGCAACCCCTACATTCGAAAAACATTTAGAAATTTTGGCTCAAGCTCTTACTAAAATAATTGATGCAGGGTTAACTCTAAACCGAGATAAATGCCATTTTTGTCGACCAGAACTTAAATATCTGGGATACGTCGTTAACAACACCGGATTGCACGTAGATCCAGATAAAATTAAATCTATCATAGATATCCCGGCCCCTAAAACCGTAACCGAAGTACGACGCTTTATCGGAACCGTTAGCTGGTACAGACGGTTCATACCCGATTTTTCAACCTTAACGGCTCTTATAATAGAACTCGTGAGGAAAAATAAACGTTTTTCCTGGACCACCGAATGTGAGCGAGCTTTCGTTTTGATAAAAGAGAAATTAATCTCTGCTCCGATCTTAAGATGCCCAGATTATAAGAAACCATTCATCGTTCAATGTGACGCATCAGGATATGGAATAGGCGCGATACTGGCTCAAAAATATGACGATGTAGAACACATAGTATGTTATGCCAGTCGTAGCTTAAATAATTTAGAAAGGAAGTACTCAGCTACCGAACGCGAATGTTTGGCGGTCATCTGGGTTATAGAGAAATTCCGACCTTATTTAGAAGGTGATAAATTCACAGTTATTACAGATCATTATTCCTTGATTTGGCTAAATAATTTAAAAGATCCTACCGGCCGACTTGCGCGTTGGGCCGTTCGACTACAACAATTTAACTTCACTATAATACACCGTAAAGGTAAAGAGAATTTAATGCCAGATTTATTATCACGCGCCATGGACACTGATATAAATTTAATTACGGTTACTAATCCCATTTCAGACCCGTGGTATAGACAATTATTTGACAATATTACGGAAAAACCCGAAAATTATCGTCGCTGGAAAATTATCGATGGACAAATTTTTAAGTATATAAATTCGAAAACAGACTCTAATTGGAAATTAGTTATACCAAAAGAACTTCGAAGTCAAGTGCTTCGTGAATGTCATGATATTCCCACTTCAGGTCATGTGGGTGCGTATAAGACCTTTCATCGCGTATCAAATATATATTATTGGCCAAAGCTATTTGGAGATGTAAAATCTTATGTCCGGAAATGTCAGGTGTGTCAACGTCAAAAACCCCTACAGAATCCAAAGCTCGGTTTTATGGATAATCGACCTTCCGTTAATCAACCTTGGCAACTTATAAGCTTGGATTTTATGGAGTTTCCACGCTCACTTTCAGGTCACACTAGTTTACTGGTAATATCGGATTATTTTTCTAAATATGTGCTTTTATTTCCACTCCGAAATGCTACTGCCAAAAAGTTATGCGAAATTGTAGAACAAAAAATATTTTTAGTCTATGGCGTACCCCAAATAATGATTACCGATAACGGCAAACAATTCGTAAGCCACGAATTTAAAAACTTAGCGAAAGACTATAAAGTTAAAATAAGTTTCAACGCAAATTATCATCCGCAGAATAATCCTGCAGAACGAGTAAATCGCACGGTAAAAACAATGATTCGATCTTATTTAAAAGAAAACCATCGCAAATGGGATACCTACATCGCCCAAATAGCTTGCGCGATAAATACCTCTAAAAGCGAGGTTACTCGTTTAACGCCATTCTATATAAATTTTGGTAGAGAACAGGTGATTTCGGGCGATTATTTTTCCAAATTTAATTCGAACGAAATTCCGCCTATAGAGAGACCTCCCGCCGAAAATCGTAAGTTAACACAAGTTTTTAATGAAGTCCAAAATAGATTACGGGTGGCTCACGAACGTAATGAGAAATATTATAATTTTCGTCGCAAACAAAATGAATTTCGCGTCGGACAGTTAGTTTTCTTGAAAAACCACGTACTCTCCGACGGTAGCAAATTTTTCGCAGCGAAACTCGCCCCGAAGTATACCGGACCTTACCGAATAAAAATTAAAACTTCTAGCGTCACTTATGAGTTAGAGACTTTAGATGGCAAGCCAAAAGGTAATTGGCATATCAAGGATTTAAAAGAAGTGGAAGCTGATGATAAATAAAATTAGAATCTCCATACGTTATTGACTTTTTTATTTTTTTTTTTGACGAAAGGGGGAGGTTGTAACAATTCAAAATATCTGTATAGCTCCTCAATGAACTTCCCGCTTTTATCCATATCCCATATCCTGTTTTCGAGTCGCGGTTTTCAAATGATAGGTAGTTGCTAAATTAAAAAATGATGGCAGCATGTCTCGGACATACCACTATTTATTTATTGTTAATTAAATTTAAGAAATAAGTACCTGCGAGGTAGGAAGAAATACGAGTCAGAAGGCGAGAGAATTCTGAGTGCGTCCGATGTACAGGTGATTTTGCCTCCAGTGTCGGGTAGTGCACCTTTTTTATGTGACTGGAGATCAATTTATTTATCGATCATCCATGGTGAAGTATCGTGACTCCATCATAAAGCCCTAGAGGCAGATTTAGTGTGTAGTGTGTGCCCCACGCCCGAGTTTTGGACTTCGTTCAGGAAGTTGCCGACGCCTTCCACGAGCCATCGCTCCACGACGTATGTGCGAGCCATCCAGTTATTGCTGGTGGGTAACAACCACCGTTCCATCGACCTCTTCGACGATCACCTACTCTCCGATTCAGCTAAGTACCAATTCCACTTCGATTTGCCAGCTTACATCACGTGGTGCTTAATATAACTGTCTTTTCCCCAACGTTAGTGCACTTCACGCACTGCACCCCTACATTAGTGTACATAAACTGTGAAGTTACCCCGAATTCGGTCGTGTATCTAGAATAACGAAATTAGGATAATATTGAAATTCTTGTACCGCCGCCCATGTGTATGGGTAGAGTTTATGCTCGTTGTGTTGAGAATATTCTCGATTTTATTTTTGTTTCTCACCTGTTAAATGTTCTCAATCTCTGAAAACAAATTCAGATAGTTGTTATACCTACAATAACTAGATTTAAGAACCATATATGGATACAAGTATGTTCGCATGTCACGCTGCCATCAGATATGTATATCGACCTATGAGTTAAAATTATAACGCATTGTCAAATTGGGCTTCCGAGCTTCATTTCGATTATCCCTCCATAACCTTACTTACACTCGATCTCTTTTCTCGGTTTTAACCCTATCCAAAACCGAGTGGCGCCCCGTTATTCCACTTGCAGGTAATATGAATTGTGCAACACCGTAAGTATAATACTTTCTCCAAGTGAACCCATAAATTGGTACTTGATTTGCGTACCCCCTCCCCACTGTGTAAGTCGGTTGTCGTGGCGTAAGTATATTTTATGATTGAGCCATATTTGGTACACTCATAAAGAAAAGTGTTTCAAATTTTGGCGCCCAACGTGGGGCCCTCTTTTCCAAAAACATAATTTCAAATCATAAGGTCTCGAAAATTTATTAGTTAATTAGAAAAATTATTATCCCGGACAAACACTTGAAGCTCTAAATATTTGTACTTAGTATCGGAGATTAACATCAATTCTTCCGATTCTTTAAAAAAAAACAAACATTAAGTTAGGTATTGTAAAAACCTTTTTGCGATATAACGGTACCCGGAGCGAGTTTAGCATGGAAGTTAATCGACTAAGTAGGGACGAGCTGGAATACGAATTATCCGTGCGAGGAGTAGAAAATACGAACGTACTCACGATACCAACCATGCGTCAAGTACTAAATCGTAAAATAAAAGGCGAAGAAATCGGAACCCTAATCGACAATAGTACGACTGCTCGTGACCCTTCAGACGAGGTAGATATTTGTGCCGATAAATTATTTGATATCAAAGCGTTAGCGGCAGAATATTCACAATCTCCGTCCGAGGGAAATTTCAAGAAGATTTCTGCAAAATTATCCCATTTAACAAGTAGGGTATTTCGTATAAAAACGGAGGCCGCGGAATTAAAAGAGTCGGTACAGCAACTTCTAAAAGAAATTCGTGAATTTGAACAACAATTTATAGACCAAGTCGATAACAGGGACAATGTCGAAACCAAAACGGATGTCGGTGAAACGGCTACAAATCTTGGGGGGTGTGTTTCAATATATATATATATATATATATATATATATATATATATATATATATATATATATATATATGTATTTTTAAAAGTAAAGTAACGATACATTTTTGTTTCTAATGTACTATTTAATCTTTCTACAAAACAAGCTTTTACGTCAGAATTTTGTGTAACATAATATTTAATATCATTTTTCTGTAAAAATGATCTTACAGATTTAGCAATAAATTCAGACCCCTTATCTGTTTGTAAATAAACAGGCTTTCTGTCCATAAATATAACTTCAAACGCGGCAATCACTCATGACAGCTTCTTATCTTTCGGAGGTATTGCCCAAGCAAATCTACTAAACACATCAATAAAATTCGGGCGCGAAAGCAAATATATATACGATTTGTTACAAAAATAATGTCATATTTTACCTATTCTTGAAATGGCTATTTTATTAAAACATTCATATTCATGCTTTAGGATCTATACTATGGATGGTTTTAAGCATTGGACATGCAAAAGTGACAAAAACGTGATAACAATCAGATAATAAACATTCCATTTTCGGGTGTCAATTTAATGAATACGTTGTATATTGTAAGCTACATGGGCTGGATTCTAGAATACCTACCACACTTGAATTTTTCTTTTCTTTCTTTTAGCTAAAATATGTTGAAGAATCATAAAGTTCGGGCGCGGAAGCCAATATTTAAATGATTTTTAACAAAAATAAGGTCAGATTTTATCTATTCTTGAAATGGATATTTTTGTTAAAACATTAATATTCGTGATTTAGGATAAATTCGGGCGCAGAATCAAATATTTATATGATATTTTACAAAAATAAAGTCAGATTTTACCTTTTCTTGATGAATACGTTGTATATTGTAAGCTACATGGGCTGGATTCTAGAATACCTACTACACTTGAAATAGTAATTTTCTTGCTGCAATGTTTTCTTTTAGCTAAAATATAATAAAGAATTATAAAATTCGGGCGCGGAAATAAATATTTATATGATTTTTTACAAAAATAAAGTCATATTTTACCTATTCTTCAATTGGATATATTTGTTAAAACATTCATATTTATTCTTTGGAATCTATACTATGGATAATTTTAGCATTGGAAATGCAAAAGTGACCAAAACGTGGTACCAGTCAGATAATAAACATTCAATTTTCGGGAGTCATTTTAATGAATACGTTGTGTATTGTAAGCTACATGGGTTGGATTTTTGAATACTTACCACACTTGAAATAGCAATTTTCTTGTTGCAATGTTCTTTTAAGCTAAAATTTGATAAAGAAATGTAAAATTCGGGCGCGGAAGAAAATATTTATATGATTTTTTACAAAAATAAAGTCAGATTTTACATATTCTTGATGAATACGTTGTATATTGTAAGCTACATGGGCTGGATTCTAGAATACCTACCAAACTTGAAATAGCAATTTTCTTGTTGCAATGTTTTCTTTTAACTAAAATATGATGAACAATTATAAAATTTGGGCGCGGAAGCAAATATTTATATGAATTTTTACAAAAATTATGTCAGACTTTACCTATTCTTGAAATGGATATATTTGTTAAAACATTCATATTCATGCTTTACGATCTATACTATGTATGGTTTTAAGCATTGGACATGCAAAAGTGACTAAAACGTGGTACCAATCAGATAATAATCATTCAATTTTCGGATGTCATTTTATTGACTACGTTGTATATTGTAAGCTACATGGGCTGGATTCTAGAATACCTACCTCACTTGAAATAGCAATTTTTTGTTGCAATGTTTTCTTTTAGCTACAATATGATAAAGAGTTATAATATTCGGGAACGAAAGCAAATATTTATATGATTTTTTACAAAAATTGAAGTCAGATTTTACCTATTCTTGAAATGGATATTTTTGTTAAAACATTCATATTCATGCTTTAGGATCTATACTTTGGATGGGTTTAAGCATTAGACATGCAGAAGGGACCAAAACGTGGTACCAATCAGATAATAAACACTCAATTTTCAGGAGTCATTTTAATGAATAAGTTGCATATTGTAAGCTACCTAGGCTGGATTCTAGGATACCCACCACACTTGAAATAAGAATTTTCTTGTTGCAATGTATTCTTTTAGCTAAAATATGATGAAGAATTAAAAAATTCGGGCGCGAAAACAAATATTTATATGATTTTTTACAAAAATAAAGTCAGATTTTACCTATTCTGGATGAATACGTTGTATATTGTAAGCTATATGTGCTGGATTCTAGAATACTTACCACACTTGAAATAGCAATTTTCTTGTTGCAATGTTTTGTTTTAGCTAAAATTTGATGAAGAATTATAAAATTCGGGCGCAGAAGCAAATATTTATATGAATTTTTACAAAAATAAAATCAGATTTTACCTATTCTTGATGAATACGTTGTATATTGTAAGCTACATGGGCTGGATTATAGAATACATACCACACTTAAAATAGCAATTTTCTTGTTGCAATGTTTTCTTTAAGCTAAAATATGATAGAGAATTATAAAATTTGGGCGCGGAAGCAAATATTTATATGATTTTTTACAAAAATAAAGTCAGATTTTACCTCGTCTTGATGAATACGTTGTATATTGTAATCTACATGGGCTGGAATCTGGAATACCTACCACATTTAAAATAGCAATTTTTTTGTTGCAATGTTTTGTTTTAGCTAAAATATGATGAAGAATTATAAAATTCAGGCGCGGAAGCAAATATTTATATGGTTTTTTACAGAAAAAAAGTCAGATTTTATCTATTCTAGATATGGATATTTTTGCTAAAACATTCATATTCATGCTTTAGGATCCGTACTATGGATAATTTTAGCATTGGACATGGAAAAGTGACCAAAACGTGGTACCATTCAGATAATAATCATTCAATTTTCAAGTGTCATTTTAATGAATAAGTTGTATATTGTAAGCTACCTGGGCTGGATTCTTGAATACCCACCACACTTGAAATAGCAATTTTCTTGTTGTAAAGTCTTCTTTTAGCTAAAATATGAAGAAGAAGTATAAAATTCGGGCGCGGAAGCAAATATTTATATTATTTTTTACAAAAATTAAGTCAGATTATACCTATTTTTGATGAATACTTTGTATATTGTAAGCTACATGGGCTGGATTCTAGAATCCTTACCACACTTGAAATAGCAATTTGCCTTGTTGCAATGTTTTCTTTTAACTAAAATATGATGAAGATTTATATAATTCGGGCGCGGAAGCAAATATATATATGATTTTTTACAAAAATAAAGCCAGAATTTACCTATTCTTGATGAATACGTTGTGTATTGTAAGCTACATGGGCTGGATTCTAGAATACCTACCACACTTGAAATAGCAATTTTTTTGTTGCAATGTTTTCTTTTAGCTTAAATATGATGAAGAATTATAAAACTCGGGCGCGGAAGCAACTATTTATATGATTTTTTACAAATATAAAGTCAGATTTTACCTATACTAGAAATGGATAATTTTATTAAAACATTCATATTCATGCTTTAGGATCTATACTATGGATGGTTTTAAGAATTGGACATGCAAAAGTAACTAAAACGTGGTACCAATCAGATAATAAACATTCAATTTTCGGGTGTCATTTTAAAGAATACGTTGTATATTGTAAGCTACACGGGCTGGATTCTAGAATACCTACCACACTTGAAATATCAATTTTCTTGTTGCAATGTTTTCATTTAGCTTAAATATGATAAAGAATTATTAAAGTTGGGCGCGGAAGCAAATATTTATATGAATTTTTACAAAAATAAAGTTAGATTTTACCTATTCTTGATGAATACGTTGTATATTGTAAGCTACATAGGCTGGATTCTAGATTCCCTACCACACTTGAAATATCAATTTTCTTGTTGCAATGTTTTCTTTTAGTTAAAATATGATAAAAAATTGTAAAATTCGGGCGCGGAAGCAAATATTTATATGATTTTTTACAAAAATAAAGTCAGATTTTACCTAATCTTGAAATGGACATTTTTGTTAAAACATTCATATTCATGTTTTAGGATCTATACTATGGATGGTTTTAAACATTGGACATGCAAAAGTGACTAAAACGCAGTACCAATCAGATAATAAACATTAAATTTTCGGGTGTCATTTTAATGTATACGTTGTATATTCTAAGCTACATGGGCTGGATTCTGGAATACCTACCACACTTGAAATAGCAATTTTCTTGTTGCAATATTTTCTTTTAGCTAAAGTATGATAAAGAATTATAAAATTCGGGCGCGGAAGCAAATATTTATATAATTTTTTACAAAAATAAAGTCAGATTTTACCTTTTCTTGATGAATACGTTGTATATTGTAAGCTATATGGGTTGGATTCTAGAATACCTACCGAACTTGAAATAGCAATTTTCTTGTTGCAATGTTTTCTTTTAGCTAAAATATGATAAAGAATTATAAAATTCGGGCGGGGTTGCAAAAACTTTTATGATTTTTTACAAAAATAAAGTCAGATTTTATCTATTCTTGAATTGGATATTTTTGTCAAAACATTCATATTCATGCTTTAGGATCTATACTATGGATAATTTTAGCATTGGACATGCAAAAGTGACCAAAACGTAGTACCAATCAGATAATAAACATTCAATTTTCGGGTGTCATTTTAATGATTACGTTGTTTATTGTAAGCTACATGGGCTGGATTTTAGAATACCTACAACACTTCAAATAGCAATTTTCTTGTTGAAATGTTTTCTTTTAGCTAAAATATGATGAAGAATTATAAAATTCAGGCGCGGAAGGAAATATTTATATGATTTTTTACAAAAATAAAGTTAAATTTTACCTATTCTTGATGAATACAGTAGTTAAGTCATGAGAGTTCTGGCTCATTGGTGCGGGGGTGAGGTGGTGCTGACGGTGTCGTGGGCGTTTGTATGCGGGTTGTTGTGACGTCATAGCGGTGGGATGCGGGTGCGGTGACGTCATAGCGGTGGGTTGGCGGGTCCTTAAGTCGTTGGCGAGTCCTTAAGACGTTGGTGAGGTCCTTAAGACGTAAGCGGGGTCCTCAAGACGTTGGCGGGTTCCTCAATACATTGGCTGGGGCCGCTCTTAAGGCCCGCATTTGACCATATGGTGGGTGACTCATTTACAAGACCAGCATTTCAACACATGACTTTACCCAGACAGACAAATTTAATTTATGCACTTTGGAAATCGAACATTTGCAATCTGATTAACCAGCATCTACACATTTGTTGCCACCAGCCACAAAGTGTTTCCCAGTCGAGTAATTAAGGATCTGGCTTTATAAACAAGTAGTTCGTGTTTGACACCGTATCGAAGCTATTTTTTATTATATAATTAAAAGGGGGAACAAAAAATTAGCACACTACTTAAATGTTTTCGCAGACAAATTTAATTTATGCACCCTAATCATCGAGCACGTGGTTGAATGTCCAGATGTTCATTGAACAAGTATGTGCTTGTTTGTTTATGAAGTTAAATAGCATTTCAAAAGATCTGCACTGCCACTGTACTGTTTATTCATCACTGGGGATAGAAGAGAAGGAATAAATAATAAAAACAATTATTATATTTATTTATTTATTTGTGAAACTATATTACAAATATCTGAAATACAATATCTATGGACTAAACTAGCGTACTACAATATCCATGCGGATAAGTATCTGGTGACATAAAACTTATCATTCGTTTATCATCATATGGACTAAAAGCTAACTTATTCTGTCTAACAGTATATACAACATGTTGTTTTGATGTTATTAACATTTGTGGTGTTGTTATAGTTTCATTATTAAATATGCAATTGTAATAGTCTTCAAAACAAATTGATTTCAATGTAGCTTTCGAAATACCTTTAGCCTTCATACTTACCTCATGCTTATTGTTTGAAAAAGTTTTATATTCATAAATTTTTGCCCGTAACCCAATAAATTCAGTCATAATGTTACCATTATTTTCATCTTTCATTAAACCGATGACTTTCTTATTAACTAAAGGAATATTATATACATTATCTATAGGCTACTCTGAAGTATCAAACTTATGAAGATCTCTTTTCATAATATTATAATTATTAACATTTTTAAATAAATAAATTAAACTGTCAGTATTGGTATAACACAATTCTGCATTTGAATTTAAATTTTGTTGCATATAGTTATAATGAAAATCATAAATGTATGTTTTTGATATATCTAATATACAAAATCCAACATAAGTAGGTTTGTTAAGAAGAACTGATGTTTTATTCATTTCAACAAGTATTACGTCATCACCGAGTATAGTACAGCTGTGAAAATTTGGTTTAGCTATGAGATTTTTCGCTCCATGTTTGCCATCCCACATTGTAACTAATTTAACATTTTTGTTTTCGAACATTTTCCATCGTTTTCCCAAAAACAACATTATTCATCAATTTGAAAAAATTCTTTTGAAATTCATTATTTCATTGTTTTCTAAGTTCAGTGTTTAAATCGATATAAGATTTTAACCAAAGACTTTGCTTGAATTTAATAATTCTGTGAATTTTCTTTAGTTGTAATTTTAATTTCAAACACTGTTTAAAATTTTGATAATGTATAACATAGCTTTTTTTATTATACAAGTTTGCTACTAATTTAGACTGCTTTGAATTTGGAGGTATAAAATTTTCCGGACATAATGGCAAATCTTTATGTAATTCATGTAAAGATTTGGGGTACTCCAAATCAACTTCAAAAATGTAGCCGATTTCAGAATTCTCTGGAAGATTTATAAGGTCTATGTGATAAAATTCAGTAATATTAACCCAGCTGAACTCTCCATATGGTAAATAGTGACTCATCGCCGCTCCGTACAAATTATTCACATCAAAATACATAAGGTAAGTATCTTCTTCTTCAGAGTTGTACAATTCATTTAAATATTTATTATTTGCCTTTGCGTACCTCTTTGAACACTGGACTAAACCATCTCGAATCCCTTTTTCTATAAATAATAATTTTTCAACATCTGTAAGTAATTCAAGTTGTATATTTGTATATTTCAACATCGCATCAAATGCTAGACCAGGCGCTGTGAAATAATGAAGAGCTTCTAATTTATATGTTTCTAAACAATTTTGTCGAAAATTTTCAAACACATCTGCTAATAAATGAACATCCGTTGTTAGATACAGGTCGGAATATTGCCCTAATGTTTTGAAGTTAAATGTTTCCCATACTTTTTTAGCATGTTCATAATCCTGGTCCTTGATGTTTTCATGCTTCAAACTACTATAAAATTCATTCTGGTCAGGTAAAAAAGATTCTTCAAAGTTATTCCAGTTGTCAACATATTCATAAGGAAATACCCCTTTTCTTGTCAGTAACTTAAACTGGTTTATGTCTTTACAGAAATTTTGTGTTATCGGCTTCTCATCGTCTTTCAAATAGGATGATAATTTTTCAATACTACTAGGCATAAATCGGAAAGAATCTATGAACCTGAAATTTATTTTCGAGCCCTGAATATATTTTGTAAATGAAATGTAGCGTTCTTTATTTACTGGAAGTAATGACACTACTCCTGGTATCTTTGTAGCTATGTTTTTAATAATGAAATGTCCATCATAATTACTGAGGTTATGAAATACAACTGGGATAGTATGTGATTTTTTAAAATTTAAATTACATGATTGATGCTCCGCGCCACGAAAAAAACCCGTAAAATGATTGTGATCGCGAACTTTTACATCAGTCACAAAGAATTTCTTTTGACATATGTAACAAATTTTTCTTCTTAAGAACTCTATTTCTTGTTCTCTTGTCATTTTTAGGGGTACTGGGTCATCAAATTTATCGCTAATAAACTGTGAAATTCTGTAAAGTTCATTTGAAAACCAATCAATGCAGTGCTCACTTCGGTTTAATTTAAAATCTGAAAGACTGTTATCATGTGAACATTTTAAATAATACGCAATGCTACTTGGAACATGCTTATGAATTCTGATTGAATTTTTATTATCTTTATCTTCAGTTTTTTGTAAAATAGATTCTATATCGGCATATATTACAAACGGTACAGTATTCTGATAATGATAATTTTTGATTTTTATATATTTGTTTTCTTCAGTAGGTAATTCAACGCGACAGTTATTAATTAATTTACAGTCAATTAAATGCTGATTAAAAGCCGTCTCTGAAATAAAATGATTTAAACATCTATCACAAAAGTACATTTTTCCGTTATGTTTTGATATTTGTTTAGTTAGTAGTCTAGTTATATTTTTAATCCACATAAAGAGATAATTAGTATTATTTCTTATATTTTTAACAGTGTCATTATCCTCTTCTATATTTTTGTCACTACTATCATTATTAGATAACATTAATAAATAAATAAATTTACTACCTTCGAATTTAGTCAAGTACAATGGCACAACTTCATTTTTCTCTTTACCGAATTTTTCCAATGTATAAACATTTATGGATAAATTATTCATTTTTTCAAATTTGGGAATTTTGTTTAAATGCATCGGAAAACTTATGCCGTCATATTTCAACACTCTACTGTAATGTGGGTAAGATGACACTCTATCTGAATTTTTATTTGCAGGGTATAGAGCGGAAACTATAGCCCATAAAAAGCAGTATTCATCTGCATTTTTTAAATTGATTATTGCATGTTTATTTTCAATGTCAAGCGGTAAATCAATATATTCCCCACCAAAAATAGGTGTATATTTATTAATATTAATTTTTAAATGTAATATTTCAAACAAAGCCCACCCCGAATCGCGCTCCTGAAACTCAGATAATTTTGTTAGTATTTTACTCACATTTTCACGAAACCACTCTCTGACACTTGCCGTTTTGGTTATAATACTATTGGCTGTATTGAAAGATTTTATTTCGATCACACCTGTTTTAGGTAATATAAAATTTGCACTAAAGGTTAAATTTACTTTCAAATTTGAAGATTTTAGAAGTTCTTTAATTTTATTAGAAAACATTCTAAAACACTTATTTAAGAATAATGAAGAATCTTTGTAATTTAAATTTGCGATAATTCCCGTACATATTCGAGATTCAAAACAGGATTGTAGATCTTGCCAAACTAATTTTTTTTACTTTAACCCACCGCCATAAATACCTCTTTTTATTGGTTTTAACTTTTCGCGGTAAAATTTGAATAAAGCTAAATTAGATTCCAACTGAAATAAATTACCATTAATTTCACCATTTTGTTTTAAAGCCCGGTTAATTAATAAAATAAACTTATTAATAATCTTTAACCATCGTATACATTCATCTTGAGTTTTTAAAATTTTAATTCCGTCGACAAGTGTCTTTAATGATTTGCTACTTACTTTAGCATCGCTTGACATCGCTATCTGTTCTGTGCGCGTAACCGAGCTCAAATGACTGATTTGCAATGACATCGCGCTTCTGAAGGGCTGAGTGTGCAACATCAGACACAGTAACCAATCAAAACAGTGCATTCCAATTTATAAATACTTCATTACCCACTAATTATTTTAATTTATGCATCATTCAAAAATACATGTCTGAACATGCAAGCTACAACTTTACAAATTGCGCTGGGAGTAGGGAAGGAATGAAGAACATTAGAAATCATAACTATTATAATAATTTATTTAAACGAGTTATTAATTTCTGATTCGTTAAAATATTATATATATATATATATATATATATATATATATATATATATATATACATGCATATAGTACAAGGTGGCGCAAAAGTAATCACCCTATTGAAACATGCTATAATTTTTGCAAATAGCGGCAAATGTCAAATCTGCTTGGACATTTGTGAAGTAAACAAATGCAAAATACATGTCCATAAAACATGAATCGCTATATTCCTCAAAAAACGCGGTTTAATTACTTCGATTTTTTCGCGGAATAATTCGTCGTTGGTGTTGGCGCAGCGTGAATTTACGCGCAGATTTCCCGGTCGCCTGACACCAACTGGGCAAACACTGCGGCGTTCAGCCGCTCGCCTAGAAGAATATGGTACAACACGAGATGCTGCCAGGTCTGGCCGGCCCCGGAGGAGCCGTTCTGCTCAGAATATCGCGGCTGTGGCTGAAGACGACTACTGTGGACGGCGAGCGCTACAGAGCCATGCTCAACGACTTTCTTCTTCCTCAATTGCATGAATTTGAACTGGAGAACATGTGGTTCCAACAGAATGCTACGGCGCATACTGCACGAGCCACAACAGAAATTCTGAGGGCTACATTTCCAGGTCGCCTAATCTCTCGTTTTGGTGATTTGCACTGGCCGGCAAGGTCGTCCGATTTAACTGTTCCAAACTTCTTTTTGTGGGGTTTCTTTAAGTCACGAATCTATGTCAACAAGTCTCAGACTTTTCAAGCCCTCAAAGAGAATATCCGTCAAGAATGCGAGAACCTATCGCCGGAAGTACTGGCAAGAGTAATGGAAAATGCTATAAATCGGGCCCGTATGATCATCCATTCTGGCGGCGGCCAATTGGCCGATATCATTTTCTCGACTTAATAGGAAAAAAATTAAGACATCAACTAAACATAATCAAAAAGCAGAACCAAAGTTTTTCATTCATAAAAAAATTGCACCCAAAAAACATCGGGTGACAACTTTTGCGCCACCCAGTACTTATACACCTCCGGTTGCTATGTTGTACGGACGTTTCTGCCTCCGAAATTACGTTTTCGCCTCCGGTTTTGGAGGCGAACTCGCTGACTAGTTTTTTTAGCATGTAGACCCTTCTATAAGATGTATAGTGTAATTTGAGCCGGAGGCAGTTTGTGCCTCTAAACGTATATTTTTATACAACTTAGTTCAGTAATCTGCCGCTGAAAGTGGCGCCATTATATACACTTATACAACTGCTACACTGGGCGGTTGACTCTACCTTCGCATGTTCAGGCGTTCAAAATGCCTCCGAAGAAACGGCAACAATGCATCAGTTTAGTCTATGAGGCTATTTTTGTTAAGTTTTAGAGAACAGTATGTAATATTAAATTTAATACTGTTATATTTTGCTAAATAACAGGGAAGTTCATCGTGTTTGAAAATATTCCTTATTATAGTAGGTTGTATTAATTTCATGTTTTTTGTTTTAATTTAAAAACGAACATATTACGTTTCTAGCAACTATCATGAGATCTACATCGTTAATAGTTATTTACGTGGCCAGCGGTGTAAGTTAATCTTTACAGGGCGAGCTCATAATCCAGTGAGCCCAGTAAATATTTTCTTTCTGTATGTTACCAGACAAGATTTGGTTTAGAAATTTTTAATTGTTTTTAAGATTGGTGGAAACAAAACATTTAGACACCAACATTTAATTTTGTATGATGTTTGATTTGTTAAATATTGTCAATTTGTTAACAAATTTGCAGAAGTTTTTAACATGAAAATTCATAGAATCTAGTGTTGTATAGTATTTGAAATATAAGTAATTTAAATAAGTATTTGAAATAGAATATGTACTTTAATAAATTGTTTAAAATATTTTTTGCGAAAAGTATTTTGTAATTTTATTTCAAATACATCTTAATTAAAAGTATTTTATATTTTAATATCGAAATAATTCCCTTAATACAAAATAAAAATTTTCAAAATTTGAAATATTGTATTTCAAATATTTATACCTACAGTGGCTCACAGAATTATTCGTACACCTAAGTTTTCTATTCAAAAATTAAAATAAAAACAAAATATATATACAAGAAATAGGTACACAAAATTACACTTACAAAATCTTACATATAACGAGTCAATATTTATATTTATAAATATAAAACATCTACTATTGCGTAATTATCATTTGTTTGAGTATTCTGTATAAGGTTTTTTCTAAAATCGGTCACAAAAACAAGAAATTACGGTAGTTGAAAAGCGAACCGGTTTGAAATTATTTTGCCAGTGTAAATCTTTAAATGAGGTTGTGAAAATTGTATGAAGATTGCTCTTAATTGTTGAGAACATTAGAAGTAAATGTAAAAATGAAGAGTATTTGAAAAATATTTGCCATGCGGGCCGTAAGAAAATTTGAAATCAGCAGAATAAACAATTTATTGAGCGTTAAATAAAATTAAATCCTAAAAAAACCCTTAATAAATGAACATTAAAAATATCTGAAATTTTAGGGGGATCTACTGGAATATAGACTATTCAAAGAACTTTTAAGAAATTTTTGTTTTAATGGCCGTATAATCATAAGGAACCCCTACGCTACCTGTCGCCAATCTATTATGTTCCTGCCGCCGTGTTTTATGTGCTACATAAACTGCAGTTATTAAGCTCAAAATTTGGATTTCTCTAAATTAAAAATTTGCCACTCCTCTCAAATAGGTACAATTTACTTTCATCCGCAAAATTACCAATTTCCAAAAAACACAATCCGTGCTAATGTACTATTTGCAAAAGCGAGTCTTTATTTTATTTTGTTTGGAATTGTAGAGCTCGCTTTTTTACTATAAGACCATTAAAACCAAAATTTCTTAAAATACTTCGAATAGTCTATGTTCCAATAGACCCTTCAAAAGTTTCAGATATTCTTAATGTTAATTTATTAAGGGTATTTTTAGGATTTAATTTCATATAAATATCAATATATCGTTCATTCTGCTGATTTCAAGAAAAATTTACGGCCTCCAAGGGAAATATTTTTCTACTGGTCCTCATTTTTATATTTACTTATAAGGTTCTCAACATTTAAGTGCGATCTTCGTTCAATTTTGACAGCCTTCCTTAAAGATTTACACTGGCAAAGTAATTTCAAGCAAATTCGCCTTTCAACTACCATAATTCCTAGTTTTTTTGTGACCTATTTTAGAATAAAATTATACAAAACACTCAAACAAATGATAATTATGTAATCAAAGAAGTTTTAAATTTATAAACATAAATATTGATTCGTTATATGCAGGGCATGTAACCGAAAAAAATACTGGTTAACGGTTAACCCTTATAGAGAACGTTATAATAATAAAGGTTTTAGTTCGAAAACCGGTTTTTGAAAATTGGAAACCGGTTTAAACCGGTTAATATATCGGTTAAAAAAATAATTAAAATTAATTAAAACAAATTAATTATAAAAATTTGATTAAAAAAAATTACAGAATAATTAATTAAAAAAAAAAATAAAAAATTACTATCTGAGATAAATATAACTGTAATGTCTTCTGTTACAAATAATATATGATTCTGTTTCAAAATTTATATTTATTATTCTTTAATTACATTGACACTTATTTTACAACTGACTGCAATGTTAATTCCTTGCCTAGCAACTACCTACAACTACTAAGATTCTAATTACTTTAATATAATTCATTCCATTATATTACATCTCCCTTTTTTTCAAATCTGAATTTCTTTCTTCGTAATTTTCATCTTATTTTAGTTTCCTTAAATGCCATCTGTTTCTTCTATAAGTCTTCTCGTTTTCCTTTAGCTTCACGGTGTATGTTCTTGGTGCAGTTGTAAGTTTATCTACTATTATCCCTTCTTTCCAATGTTTTCCAAAGTCCACCATAACTCTATCTCCTGATTTTAGTTCTGGTAGCTGATTTTTTGTTTTATCATAAAACATCTTTTGTATTTCTTGAGTGTTTTGTAATTTTTTTCTTGCTCCAATTTCAACTTTAGGCATGAGTGATCTTTTTATTGTTGGTATTTTGGTTCTTAGTCTTCTACTCAGCAACAATTGTGCTGGTGATTTGTTGATTCCTGTGATCGGAGTATTTCTATATTCGAGTAGAGCTTCATGTAGGTTCAAGTTTTCTTCCAACGATTTTCTAATTAGATTTTGAGAAATTTTAACTCCATTTTCAGCCATTCCATTAGATTGG
Organism: Stenolophus ochropezus; assembly: GCA_035578165.1. Taxonomy (NCBI): domain Eukaryota; kingdom Metazoa; phylum Arthropoda; class Insecta; order Coleoptera; family Carabidae; genus Stenolophus; species Stenolophus ochropezus. Next base: position 20,377,286 of record JAQOWZ010000016.1, read on the forward strand.
GCAAATGTCGGACTTGTTGTAATTACTGTAATATCATTATTTTTACAGAGATTGCGAAACTCAATACTGTCAAATGGTTGATTGTCCGCTATAATAATTTCTGGATACCCTTGTGCTGAAAAACAAATCATTAAGTTATCAAAAACATGTTTTGCAGTTTTAAATTTGATAGGTAGTATCTCAATCCATTTTGACATATAATCTTTGACAATTAAATATTTTTTCGTTTCATATTCCAAAATGTCTATGCCTAATTTTTCCCATGGTCTTTCAGGTATTGGATGTGGTAGTAGAGGTTCCTTTCTATTTCTCATTTGAAATTTCGCACATATTTTACATTTTTGAATATATTGTTCAATGTCCATATTTATTCCAGGCCAGTATAAAACTGATCTTGCCTTGGTTTTTGATTTTTGTATACCTGGGTGCCCCTTGTGGATTAGATTGAGCATATCATGTCTTAATGTTGCTGGTACAATCAGCTTGTCACCGTGAAACAACAGACCTTCATATTCTGTAATTTCTTCTTTTATTGGCCAATAATTTCTTATTCTCGGTGAAACAAGGTTTTTATGTTCTGGCCAACCTTTTTGAATAATATTTAGAAGTTCTTTAAGATCTTCATCTTCTTTAGTTTTCTGTTGAAATTCTTTTTTTTCTTTCTTCACTAATCGCTAAATTTCTTTCTATAATGTGAATGTAGTTCTCTAACTCGGGATCATCTTTAACGTCTTCTTTTAAAAATGCTCTTGAAAGCGTATCGGCAATAAACATTTCCTTTCCCGGTAGATATTTTACTGATATATTATACGGAAGTAATTTTATTAGCATTCTTTGCAATCTACCAGTAGTTTTATTTATATCTTTTCTATTTACGATAGTTTCCAGAGGTTTGTGATCTGAATAGATGATCACATTTTGACCATATATATATTGATGAAATTTCTCTGTTGCGAAAACAATTGCTAGTAGTTCTTTTTCTATCTGACAATAATTCTTCTGTGTTTCAGTCAATGCCCTTGATGCATACGCTATCGGATTTTCTCCTTGAATCAAACATGATCCTAATCCATCTTTGGAAGCATCTGTTTGTATATATATTTTCTTCTCATTTGGGTTATAATATTTTAATACTGGTGCTTCTATTAGTTTTTTCTTTATGAGCTCGATAGCATTTGTATGACAAACTTCCCATGTCCAAATGACATTTTTTTTTAAAAGATCTCGAAGAACAGATGTGATATTTGACATGTTTGGTATAAATTTTAAAAAATAATTTACCATGCCTAAAAATCTTTGTAATTCCACTTTGTTTTTTGGTATATCCATTTTTAAAATGGCTTTTATTCTACTCAAATCTGGCTTCAGACCTTCCTTGCATAATATGTGTCCAACATACTTGACTTCTGGTACTCGAAACTGCATTTTCTCTTTGTTAAATTTGATATTGAACTTTCTGGCTTGTTCTAAAACATTTTTTAAATTTAAATCATGTTCTTCTTTGGTCTTACCTGATATAATTATATCATCAAATATAATCTCAACTCCATTTAATTCTCCAAATATTTCCTTCCCTTTCTTTTGAAAAATTTCTGGAGCTGAACATATGCCAAAAGGTAATCTGCAGAATTTAAATCTTCCAAAAGGTGTGTTGAACGTACACAAATCTGAGCTCTCTTCATCTAATCTTACTTGCCAAAATCCATCTTTCATATCTAAAACTGTAAAATATGCTTTTCCATATAGCTTACTTGCGATTTCTTCTGCGGTTGGGATTTGATAGTGCTCTCTTTTTACGTACATGTTTAAATGTTTGGGATCTAGACATAATCTTAAGGTTCCATTTTTCTTTTCTGTAATAACCAAACTGTTAACCCATTCTGTTGGTTTGTCCACTTTTTTTATTATTTTATCTTTTTCCAGGCTAGTGAGAGTCTTCTTAAGTCTATTTAATAAAGCAAATGGAACTTTTCTTGCTGGATGTACAACTGGACGAGCATTTTCTTTCAATTCGATATGATGTACTCCTGGCATACATCCTAGATCACGAAAAACATCTTCATAGTTTTCTAATACTGTTTTTTCAGTACAAAATATTTCATTAATTCGTCTAATTAATTTCAGCTCTTTACATGCTTCTAATCCTAATATTGGATGTGCTACTATGTCAACAACTAAGAATTCTAAATTTGTACTAATTTTTGATTTTCTCATTACTTGCATAATTACTCGTCCCATCGGTCTAATTCTATTTTCTCCATATGACATTAATATAATTGGAGTTCTTTTTAATTCAAAATTCACTGAACTTAATTTTTTGAAAACATTAATTGGTAATATATTAGCTTCTGCGCCCGTGTCTAATTTAAAGTTTACTTTGATGTTATTTATGTATAATTCTTCGTACCAAGCATTTTTAACATCATTAACTTTCTTGATTATTATTTCACTGATATGTAATCTCTCCATTGTCTGTTCATTTTCTTCTACTTCTAGTTCCTGTATCTTTGTATGATAACAACATTTTGCGTAGTGATTTGTAACAGTGGGATGTCTGGTGCACAGTGAAGCCACCCCTTGTTGACGTATTGAATTATACGCGGACAGCTACAAGTAAAATAACAAAAGTTATACTTACCTGCGTCACTGTACTGCCCTGTGTTGACTGGTTGACTCTGACGGGAATCGGTTCGATGGGAACACAATTTGTTTAATTAAAAGACCGTATTAATTATTAACAACTATTATTATTGGATTAGAAAAATATTGTACACAAAGTTAAAATAATACAAATAATGAAATATTTCCCGATCTCTAACTACGGTTCCCGACTGTTCGTTTCCACGCTCGGACTGAGAATGTCCTCAGATTTTGGAAACGAACTGGTCGTTAGCTGTCTCAATTGACGACGTTAGCGGTTTTAGCCGGTGATCTTCCATCCGTTTTCTACGTATTTGCACTTTTCGGAGTCGAAGATCGCCCGGCTCAAGTCAGCAGTTAACAGCGGATACGATGGTTCACCTTGCTTATCGGATGTTAATAAAATTTGATACTACTTGTGCAGGGTGAACCACGTGGCTATTACACTGCCTCCCCCTTTGAACTGGACTATAATAAACGAATTATAGTTCAGTCCAAAGAAGTCAATTGAGACAGCTACGATTAATCTACTTATTCTAACTTAACCTATACATAGTTATGTAGCTACGGGCTGGCGTAAGACGCTGGTATCTGCTGGTTCTTCTTGGGGATACGGGGGTGGCTGCACGACGACCTGTTGCAGATTAGGGTACAGGGACACGGATGAACCGATGTTGGCAGCACTGATGCCTTCTACTCCTGGCTCTGGTTGTTGCATCAGGTTCACCAGGTATCTCGTCGTCAGGGCGTCCCACAGGCTGGCTAGGAGGAACCACTTCCGTTGGGGTTGATTGTTCGCTGCTCTCCTTAAACTTAACATATTTAATATTACTGAGGCAACGTACCGTAACACTACATAGACAGTGTATAGCAGCATGCATATGGAGAAGAGGTTTCCCGAGTAAGATAGGAAACCCCACACTTCAGCGGCGGCACTCCAGGCCATCTTGGCTAGTTCGTTCTTGCTGAAGACGTCGGGTAAGTGGAAATTCTGTCCATCGGCCGCTACTCCTATCACTCGGCGGGTCATGATATTTGTTACGGCACGCCTCTCATTAGGGAAGAGCAGCGTTTGATGAAATACTTCCATGTCTTGCTGGGTGTATACCCCATGAGCGCTAATCGGGGCAATGTTCATCATTGGTACGGACTCGCTTGGGTCGTTGGCATCAAGAACAAGAGGGTCCGGTTGCGTTCTTCGAAGTTCTGGATCCACTTCTAACCACTTTCCTTCTAAATAGAACATTACGGGTAGTTGTACTCCGCAATCTACTTGCGTTCCATGATCTTGGATTACGTGTGTAATAGGGGTTATAAATTTACTTCCGTTTTTATACGTTACCGGCAGCTCCTGATAGCAAAACTGTGTCCTTCTAAAGTCTACGATCTTTGGGCTACACTTGATAATGTATAAGACTTCTCCCATTACACGCCCTATATGTCCCGATGCTTCCTTCACGAGTCCGCTTACGATGTCAGGCTTCTCCAGGGCCAGCATGAGCCGATTTCTTAAAATAGTTTCTCGAAGATGGCATCTCTTTAAAATAGCGTCGTAAATTAAGTTCTTAGTTTGCTGTTTGAAAGCGATTTCAAGGAACAACAGCTTACTAAGAACTTGAGCCATCATGTCTGTATTTTGTGTCACTCTCCGTGACTTCTTAAAGTAGAAGCCAAGTGAGGATTCATTGATAATGAGCAAGCGGTGTTGCTCTGTTCGCCAAGCTGGTTGGTGGCATAGTAACTCTGCTTGTACGAGACGTAGTGCAAACACGGTGTCTTGGGCCTCGACGACGACGTATTTGGTGTTTGTCTTGTTAATCGTCAGTATTGTTGCGGTGCCTTCATACAGGACGTCAAGACCTTCAGCAGAGCAGCGCTCGTTCGTGTCGGCCGTCCAGGCGACTTCACCGGCCATATCATCGAAGCAGTATAGGTCAGTGTATGTGCATACAGTGCCGGACTTCAACCTTACTGTATTTTCTTCCACGTTGGCGATGGCGGTGTAGTCGGACAGTTTGATAGTGATCGCCGCGCTGACGATCACGTCTTCATAAGTGTTGCCCTGCTGTGTATAACGCACCCCGGAACACTTGCCACTGGTTGTCAAATGCCCGGCCAGAGTGGTGGACATTTCTACTGTGCCATTGGCCAACAACCCGGACACAATACCAGCCCCAAGCCCGGAAAGATCCAGTCGTTGAAATTTATGTGCTTCGATACATCTGTCGGCCTTGACAGGGTGGACGTATCGCGCCAGTCCACCGGCAACAGCACTTGTATGCGAGTGCATTCCGCAGTGTTCGATTATTTGCTGCACCGTAACTAGGCAGTCATATACGTGGACTTCAGTGTATCGCCTCTCTTGCACTAATTGGATCTTCGCGGTGGTCTCTGCCGAATCTTTCTTGGGGTCACTGCAGGGTTGAACATCCAGCAAGGATACTTTTGATATCTGCACGTCTGGATCCGCGCAGTCATATCCAATCAGCTCAGCCCGTAACTGATACAAAACACTTACAAATAACAAAATACATCGTAAATACATAATCACTACACTTAGAGTTTCTTAGATAACACCCACGGGTGGTCAGATACAGAGCCACGGCTTCGAGTACAATATCGGGGAGGAGGCGGGGGCGTATCTTCCTCTACCGTGGAGTATGTCTCCGTGGATGTGGTGGAACTTAGAAGTGTGCCGTCGGCTTCACTTTGTTCCGGAAGCTGGGACTCTTCTACACTCTGACGCTGACTCTCTGAAACTAAAGTCGAATTAGCACGGTTGACTTTTGTATCGTCTCCTTGTCGAACGCTAACACTTTGAGTTCTTTCGGACCAAGGGATAATGGGGGTAATACCGTCCTGATCGCACAATTCTATAGTCTTTGGCGTTTCGATTGGATCTAGCAACGATAACTCGTTTAAATCGTCTGCGGTCAAGTAACATGGTTTTAGTCTGTTCACGTGCACTTTCATTTGTCTCCTGCCAAAGATTTCTTTAATGACTGCGTTTACTTCACGTAACTCAATTATGCGATACGGTCCTGACCACTTTTTTGCTAGCTTCGCACTAATCCCGGCCTTCACCGTGGGCGTAAACAAGTACACACGGTCACCTACTTTAAATGAAACCTCAGCGCTTTTCTTATTAAAAGTGCGGTGTACTCTTTCGATATTTCTATCTAGCTGTTCTCGGGCCTTAGTGTGAGCTATTTTCAAACGTTGCATCATTTCGCTCGCATAATTAGTGTCCGTGTCGTATCGCGTCCTAAGGGGTCTAAATATTTCATCGAACGGTAATTCCATATCACGGCCATACATCAGAAAGAACGGCGACTCTCCTACCATAGAATGTACGGTACTACAAAATGCTGATACTGCAAATGGTAGCCATTCATCCCAATCAGTATGGCGCCCGTTAATATAATGCGATAGCATGTCTTTTAACGTTCGATGACTTCGTTCTAGGCTTCCATTCGTTTGAGGTCTGAAAGCGGTCGTTTGCAGGCGTTCAATTTTTAAAACTTGGCAAATTTCTTTCATTAATTTTGATAAGAAATTCGTGCCAAGGTCTGTTAGTAACTGTCGGGGTGTGCCATGTCGTAATATGATACCTTTTATAAAGGTTTTTGCAACTGTTGGGGCGGTTTGGTCAGTCATGGGAAAAGCCTCCAGATAACGAGTAGCCGCATCTTGTACTGTTAGGATGTACTTATTCCCCGAGTCAGTGGTTACAAGTGGACCTACTACGTCCATCGCAATGCGTTCAAAAGGTCGGGTGGCATGTCTGAATTTTTTCAAAGGAGCCGGGCGTAAATGAGGGCTTGTTTTCCGTTCTGAACACGATATGCATTTCTTGACGTACTCCTTTACGTCCGAGCGGAGTTTTGGCCAAAAGAAAAGAGAATTAATTTTTTCAAATGTTTTTTCTGCCCCGCCGTGACCCGATAACGGTGAGTCATGACAGGCCCTTAGTATCGCATTTCGAAATTTAAATGGAACTACTAATCTATCTTCATAACGCTCGTCATCGGATTTCTTATAAAGTAACCCGTCGTCATCCAAATAAAAGTCACAGTTCGGTTCGTGTTGCACCTTATCTATATACGTCATAACATGTGTGTCGTTTCTCTGCTCTGTTTTCATGACGTCACGATCCCATATGACTGGCTCATAGTGTTTGTATTGAAACATGACACGAACAGGCTTGATACGCGAGAGCGCGTCAGCATTTGCATGTTTCTTACCGGGACGATAATCAATTTTAAAACTATACTCTGATAAGAGCAACGACCATCTAATTAATCGGTTTGAGGGTTCTGCCGTTTCCATCAACCATTTTAGGGGTTGGTGATCGGTAAAGACCTGAAATACCGTACCGAACAGATAACATCGAAAATGTTTAATACCCCAAACCAACGCGAGTCCCTCACGTTCGGTTGTGGTATAGTTACACTCGGATGGCTTAAGTTGGCGGCTCGCATATGCAACCGGCATTTCATGTCCATCGTACTCTTGACATAAAACTGCGCCTATTGCATATGCAGAAGCGTCTGTACACAAAATGAACGGTTTTTCAAAATTTGGGTATTTTAAAATCGGGGATTTTGTTAATGCTTCTCTTAACGTATTAAATGAAATTTCGGCGTCGGGAGACCAGGAAAATCTACAATTTTTCTTTGTTAGTTTAGTCAATGGTAAGGCCAATTCGGCAAAATTTGGAATGAAACGTCTGTAAAATCCAATTAAACCTAAAAAGGATCTGATTTCAGTGATGTCACGTGGAGTTGGGAGTTCTTTCACTACATTTATCTTGTCTGGGTCCGGTTTCACACCATCTTTACTCACTACGTGTCCGAGATATTTTGTTTCAGTCATCATAAATTTACATTTATCGGGGTTTAAAGTCAAATTTGCATCTCTAAGTCTGTCAAAAATAAGTCTTAGTTTTCTGATATGTTCATCAAGATCGTCAGAACTGAAGCAAATTATGTCATCGAGATACACAAAACAGTGCTCAATCGTTAAACCGGATAATACTGTTTCCATTAGTCGTTGCCATGTGCTCGGGCTATTAATTAGACCGAACGGCATTCTATTACATTCAAAATGGCCCCATGGTATCGAAAAAGCTGTCTTTTCCTTATCACGCGGGTCCATCTCTACCTGCCAGTAGCCTTTAGTCAGATCCAGGGTTGTAAAACGATTCGCTTTGCCTAATTGGTCTAAAGTATCTTGCAAATTTGGAATAGGGAAGAAATCTCGTTTTGTAATTTTGTTTAGTTCGCGGTAATCGATGCAAAATCGAAATGAACTTTCACCATTATTTAATTTCTTTTCGACTAATACTACCGGTGCTGAATAAGGGCTGACTGAAGGTTGAATGATTTTATTGTCAAGCATTTCGTCAATTAAATTTTTCATAACTTGACGGCGACTAAAAGGGATACGATATGGGGCGCGCGCTACTGGTACATCGGAACTTGTGTGTATGCGATGCCGCACTAACGTTGTCTTACTTAGCGGTATGTCTTTCATTTTGAATATGTCAGCATATTCATTTAAAAATGATTTGAATTTATCGCGCTCTTCTACTGCCAGGTGATCTAAATTGAATTTATGTTTGGGTGACATTTGCACTGAGTTAATCACTTTACAATCTTTCTTTTCCGTGTCTAGTTGTTCTTCAGCTTCCACCGCAAATCCAATTAATGTTTTATTGTTAAGAATTAACTCTTCATCATTTACATTTAGAATATTAATGAAAGCTTCAGAATTTTCTGATTTTCGAAAAATCGTGCGCGCAACTAGAACACCGGGCTTCTCAAGATTGCGCGGCTCAGCTACATACGTCTTATCAGGCATTCGCTTATCTAACGTTAGTTCAACAATCGCAGTGTGTCGCGCTGGAATTTTCACGGTGCCTTTTAATCGTAAACTAAATCTGTTGTCTACGTTTAAAGGTTGTTTAAACGGTAAACTTTTATTGCGATCTTCGGTCATTATTTTAGAATTTAAATTTGGCGTTACAGGATCCGGACAAGTTTGATCTATATTCTGTTCGATAGCAGAATTACAATCCGCGATATTTACTATTTGATCCTGAGTTCCAAATAAATCTACCGAATCGACGTGCTCTTCGCGCTTATCTACTGCTAAGTCAGCAGAGATAACGTTTACTATCTCGCCCGCTTTATCATTATTCCTGGAAATTTCGGACATAGATAAAACCGTTTTATTCATTTTAAATTCATTTCTTCCAAAATCAATTGTTACTTTATGTTTAACCAAAAAGTCTACTCCGATCAGTCCGTCAGCTGGCAAATGCAACTCATCGGGACATACTACAAACTGATGTATTAAATTCTCGGAACCCATGGAAAATTCCATGTTAGTAACTCCATTACTACTCAACTGATTTCCGGAAACGTCTATTAATACATCATCCGATGGTGAGATAGACAAATTTAGTCCTTCTGCTACTTTACGTTTTAATAAACACACGGCCGCGCCGGAATCTATTAAAAACTTACGTTCAACGTTATTAATTTTGAATGATAGATATTTGGTTTTATCTACGACGAAATCCGCGACCCTTGGAATGATAAAGGAACGTTTGATTAAACTGTCTGACGTTGGGTCGTCGTCGAGACAGCTTGGGAGTTTAAAGGACACGACTTATCATCCGCGCGATGACCTACCTTTACACAGTTGTAACATAATATTTGTTTTTGTTGCGGGCATTTCTTAGATATATGATCTATACTACCACAATTAAAGCAACGTCCACGCATATTATGATACCTCTGATCTGTACGTAAAACTGCGTTTTTCTTCAGCGGCGATTTGTGAGACATATTGGCGGGTGCGGATATAGATTTACTATTATTATTTTGTGCTACTGATACTGCACGAACATGAGCTTTATGTGCATCTGATTTTGTCTCTTTGTATAATCGCGCCAATACCTCCTCACAATTCTCTGCGTACGGTAACGCCTCCTCTACAGTCTCGAATTGTCTGATTCTACTGATTTCGTTCGCCAGTTTAGTATCTAGTCCCTCAAAGAATTGCTTAATCATCATGGTCTCCCGTTTTATACGATTACGTAAACTAGTAATGTCATTGTGATCTGACACCGGAAAAAGTTTAGCTGCTGCAATTTCTAAACGTAAAGCAAATTTCTGGATTGGTTCATCTTTTTTCCGAAAAATTTTAAAAAATTATTTTTCAGCTATTGCGAAGTCGGTCTTTTTACCAAATAATTTTACAAGCCATTCGCGCATACAAGGTATTGTATTGGGTCGTTTGTCTGCTGGAAGTGAATAGAAGCAATTTTGTGGTTCTCCTCTAAGTTTTAATTTTATCGCAGTAACCACCTGACTATCTGTCCATCTGTAACAGTCTGCTACGGTTGCCACATTATCTAGAAACGCTTCTAGTTCGGGACCACCGGAATAGGTATCAATGGTTTTAAGGGCAGAGATGGACGTGGGATCTGTGAAAGCTTGTACAATAGGTGGTGAACTGGTGTGTACAGGTTGCCCTGTACCGGGTACTGAACTACTTGGCTTGAATTGCGTCATGTAATTTGGTAAATGATAGGAAAATGGAGCGAGATGAACATCCAATGGAGGAACACGAGAGGGACCAGGTTGCGGTGCATAACCATACGGGTAGGTTGGTATATGACTGACTGGAGGAGCGGTCGGATTCTCAGACGTGGTGCTAGTTGTCGTGGTTGTATATACAACCGTCGTGGTAACAGCAGTCGACGTTAATGTCGTCGTCGGTACGTTAGTATCGTTAACCATTTTCAACCGTCAATATAAATCAATCGAAATCGTTCAATCTAGTAGCTCTTAAGCCCTTTACTAGATCCTACCGACTGCGCCAAATGTAACAGTGGGATGTCTGGTGCACAGTGAAGCCACCCCTTGTTGACGTATTGAATTATACGCGGACAGCCACAAGTAAAATAACAAAAGTTATACTTACCTGCGTCACTGTACTGCCCTGTGTTGACTGGTTGACTCTGACGGGAATCGGTTCGATGGGAACACAATTTGTTTAATTAAAAGACCGTATTAATTATTAACAACTATTATTATTGGATTAGAAAAATATTGTACACAAAGTTAAAATAATACAAATAATGAAATATTTCCCGATCTCTAACTACGGTTCCCGACTGTTCGTTTCCACGCTCGGACTGAGAATGTCCTCAGATTTTGGAAACGAACTGGTCGTTAGCTGTCTCAATTGACGACGTTAGCGGTTTTAGCCGGTGATCTTCCATCCGTTTTCTACGTATTTGCACTTTTCGGAGTCGAAGATCGCCCGGCTCAAGTCAGCAGTTAACAGCGGATACGATGGTTCACCTTGCTTATCGGATGTTAATAAAATTTGATACTACTTGTGCAGGGTGAACCACGTGGCTGTTACAGATTTAACTTATTACATTTCAAGCACCTCTTTCCATAGGCTGGACATTCTCTATATTTATGAGTTAAACTACAATTTCTACAAATTCTCTTTTGCTCATATTCTCTATTTGTATCTGTTCTTTTAATTTCATTTTGTGGTTTAAATTTTCGTCTAATATTGTCTATTTCAGCTTCGTATGATACTTTTTTGTCATTTATTTCATTAACTTGATTTTTACTAGTTTCTGCAGCTCGACAAATATCAGCTGCTTTTTCTAGTGTTAAGTTCGAATCCCTTAACATTTTTTCTTGTAATGATTTATTCTTTATACCTAGTACAACTCTATCTCTTATTAAACTTTCCATCTGATCTTCAAACTGACATGTACTAGCCTTTTTCTTTAGCTCAGTTAAAAACTGATCAAATGTTTCTTCTGTTTGAACATAATTCATAAATTTATATCGTTCAAAAATAATGTTTTTCTTCGGTAGACAATACGACTCGAATCTTTGAATAACTCGGTGCAAAGATAAATCTTCTTCTTTTAATTGAAATGTATTATAAACTTCTAGAGCTTCTTCTCCTATAAAATTCAACAACAGAGCAATTTTTCTTGTTTCAGGTACATTTCCTAGTCCTGTAGCTTCTAAATATATATTAAATTGCTGTTTGAACTTTCTCCAATTTTCAGCTACGTTGCCTGTTAATATTAGTTCTCCTGGTATTTTACAATTAATCGTACTCTTGGCCATTTTATATATATCTTTTAACACCTGACACCATGTAATGTCTTCTGTTACAAATAATATATGATTCTGTTTCAAAATTTATATTTATTATTCTTTAATTACATTGACACTTATTTTACAACTGACTGCAATGTTAATTCCTTGCCTAGCAACTACCTACAACTACTAAGATTCTAATTACTTTAATATAATTCATTCCATTATATTACAATAACAATTAAAAAATAGTTATTTTTTATATAAGACGATAAAATAATATTTTATCGACATGCGGAAAGTGTTAATTCACGAGCGATATAATCGCGAGTGAATTATTTTTCGCGAGTCGATAATTTAATTTTATCGTCGTGTGTAAAATTCTATTTTTTTCTATAGCAGGTTTTGAAGAAAAAAGAATTAGAAAAATTAAATTATTATTTAAGAACAATTTTAAAATGTCAGTAGTGTGCGTTGTTATGGAAATGTACTTCTAATAAACAAAAGTTAAAGTACTTTATCTACCCTTGCTGTTAAAGTGTTACTTTATCTACCCTTGCGGTTAAAGTGCTACTTTATCCACTATTTTGAGTTGATAAAATTGCACTTTAACATCTGCTATAGAAAAAATCTGATGTGTCCAACACAATACCTCCCGCCACTGTAGTAATATATTCTATATAAGTTTTTCAATACATTTAATTTGTAGTTTTAAAATTAGTGTGTTATTGCAGTTAAGAATATTTTTAATTCATTTCATACCTAAAATTTTCTGTATAAAATTTGTATGACCAATATGACAGCTATTTTTGACGTTACTAAAACTGGAACCGAACTTACTTTGATTCATGCATGCAAATACATGTATCGTATTGGAGTTATCGTGGACGAAAAATCGTCACAGACACACACACGCACACACACACGGACATACAGACATCACGATAAAAATAGTAAAATCGTATTGTAGGGACCCTAATTCGTGCTCATATGTTGAAAACTCATACTCGAGAAATCTGACCAAAAACAATACCTCCCTTATCAATATATTGATAGGCGGGAGGTAAAAAGGAAATTTAATTAATGAATATTCACAAAAATTCTCGTAATATCTTCAAAAAAACGCAGGTCACTTTTCAATTTTAAACTTGCCTGTGTTGACAAAGGCCGTATTTATTTGGGACTTTTTAAGTAACCTTAACGGCCAAAGAGACTACCTACATTTATGACTCTCCAATAAAATGTTAATTGGAAAAACTGTCATGACTCATGTTCAAATACGAATAGAAAACACAGATAGGTATAAAAAAAATATTAAAATTTTTACTCGCTAAATGATATTAAAATAAAGGTTAATGTTCACTAAAACCGGTTTATTTTATTTTGGTTAACGGTTACCGGTATTTTCAGCCTGAAAAATATCGGTTAAAATTACGGTTAAAGTTCGCAATTTTCGTTCAAAATATCGGTTACCGGTTTTTATTAACCGGTTACATGCCCTGGTTATATGTAAGATTTCATAAGTGTACCTATAATTTTGTGTACCTATTTTTTGTATACATTTTGTTTTTATTTAATTTTCATAAGAAAAATAATATTTTTTTTTATAATTGGGTATTGCATTTTATTTCTGGAATATGAGAGAATATGATCCCGTCTGTAATATGTCAATATTATTTTTGAAAGTACTCTATTTTTCACTTTTTAAGTATAAAACTTAGGTGTACGAATAATTTTGTGAAGTACTGTAAGTATTTGGAATATTTGTTTATATCATCTAAAATATAAATCGACATGTGTGGTCTAGCATAGTGACGCATTGCGTATATGAAAGAAATTATACGCAATGATAATCTTGCCTTACATCCACGAGGGTAGAACAGACATAGGATTAAGTGAGATAATCTTGAATTTTAAAAATTGTTGATAATTTGGAAGAACCTGTATTCGCAACATAAATAGTTACTATTTCGACATGCCTTTACCTTACTAAATCGAAGTAGAACTGAACAAGATTGTATAGAGATAGATATTTGATGCGCTGTGTGCTTCTGTACTTTAAGAACATGGCAACATTGCTGGAGGTGAAATAAGGTATTTACTATAGCAAAATAGTTATCATGGAGCTGAAACAGGTCGTTCTGTATATGGAGGTGACTTCGCATTGCCAATATAGCAATACAATGTATATAAATATTTTTGAAAATTTTTACCCCTCTTTTGATATTCTGAAAGTTATATGTGAGAAGTAACCTTAACGTAAAAATCAGAGTCCCAGTGCACTTATTTCTGGTAGAGCTATGGTCGCCTTCTATTTGTGTGGAGGCGAACACGATACAAAAGCACGTATATATATATATATATATATATATATATATATATATATATATATATATATTCTAAAATTAAATGCTTACTTACATTAAAAATACTTATTTACTTCTGTACACATATTACATTTACATAACACACAGTTTTTAAAAAAATCAATGTTTGGTGTGCGGTGAACAATCCACACCATGTCTTCTTCGGCATCTTTTCCTTCTTCAATTTCTTCCTCTGCATCTGGTCTGTGCTCAGCATGTTGTTCTTGAGCCATCGTCTCTTCCATCGCCTGATTTTGCACAAAATTTTGTAACACCTCAAGTGACAAATTAGCAGCTTGTATATATTCCTGCTGATCCGTGATGCACTTTTCGAGGTATTCACAATATTGTTTATATTCTTGAAGCTGTAGCCAGTAATTGGAACAGCAGTACCCGATAAGTTCTTCGGGAATAACAACTCTCGCAGAAAATACTCGTGCCATGTTGTAATGATGGCTAATTGTTTTGTACTATTTAAAAATTCATTTTTAACCCTATTTAAACTGTGTGCATTCCAAAGTGCATTACAGCAGATGATACTTCATATATAGCATTGGTCGTCTGAGAGGTGACGCTTGGTGATCATTCGTTTAAATATCATCAGTAACACACGCATCCTGTGCAATTACCAGCTGTTATTATAGTTTTTAAATAAAAATCATCTAATTATTGTAAAACATTTATTTTACATCCAAAAAATAATACAAAATACATTTATATATTACTAACAATATTTGCTAACGGATTATAGTTAATTATTTTATCATGGATTATTAAACAATATGCAGCTGTGTTCTCGGGCATATTTTCAGTAGTTTCAAATTCTAATCTTATGTCAACATTACCCGACTTCAATGTCTCACTTTGATGGGAACAATCTATAACTGCTAGAGGTGCTGTATTTAAAAACTCATCTGGCGCGAAAATAGGTTCACATGACCGCTCATAGTAAGACAATTGAAACTGAGTGTACATGTCGTACAGCATTGCCCAATGATTATTCTTAAAGTTTAAATTTAAATTATCTTAAGGATACACATCAGAATTTAAATACAACTTAATATTAGTTAAGTTACAATGATCAAATTTACTCATATTTTTACTTAGTTTATTTCTGCGATCAGTTTGAAATCCCACGATGACATAACGCGGTGTTTCTAATTGAGCTGTCGTTTTAATCGGCCAGGTATGTCGCTGCGTTTTTTTGTAGTAGTGGATATTCATGAAGCTCCCAGCTGCGGAATGCTATCTCCAAATTAACACTTTTCTCCATATACTTCATAAGCATTAATCGCTCGGCATCAGCTATAGATGTATGTGGAATCTTCCAATGAACTTTACTTAACTCAATCTTCATTTTTTCGTATGCTGCGCTTTTCTCAATCGCATTCATGTCTGTGCTGCTTCGAATAAGGACTAATTCTTGTTGTAAATTTAAAATATTTTTTTTGAAATCTTTACAGAACCCCAATAGCATGTTTAATGGAATACATATGTTAAAATTGCCGTTATCATCAATTATATGTTTTGTATTATCAGTTAAAGGTGACCAACCAGCAATTTGTAATCGTTTGCTTTCATTCGTGTTATAAGAGACATAACCTTTCATACAAGAAGTTATGCCAGGATTACGGACTCTATCTATAACTATTCCACCAATTTCATATCGAATTTCACTGAACAAGAATGCAAATGCGTTGTTAACCAATTTAGCTGTAGTTGACGGTTTGTTGTCATGTGTGAGAAGTTTTCCCTCAATATAAAGTAAACTATTCCACGGTAGAGTGTACAAATCTTGTTGCTGTATGGGTATGCGAATTTCATCATTATTGTTTAATGTTGTAGATGCATACGGTTCATGTGTGTGTTTTTCCGCATGACTGATTGAATCATCAAATAAAGCCTTCTCGGACACGCTCAAAATATTAGTATTCATTTTGATGAATGCAGAAAATAAAATTTTTAGACTTTTTATATTTAACTCCAATCCAAATAATTAAGGCTTTTATCCGCTTTCTCGGTCTATTATTATCCAGATTGTACTTTAAACCCAAGAGATTTTAGAAATTGATAATTGACGTGTGTTAACCCTTCAACAGTCTTCTTACGAATGATGTAAGTACACTTTCCAGCAGTATTTATATGTTTGCAAGTAGTATGATTAAAGTTTATCCCCATTTTGTTTTTTAAGATGCGGTCTTACCGTAATAACTTCTTCTCTAAAATTAATTAACTTTCCGTCTTGGTCTACTATTTTAAGGGTTAAGGAATTTATTACTCGTGTGCTGATTGGTAGATAGATTATTTGATTTGGTGCCTCTATAATTTTGAATCCTGGCGGGACGCGCGGAAAAAATTCATGAATTATGTGCACATTTTTATTATTTGAATAAGAATTTGTAGTTATGCTACACTCAATACACACTGCATTTACTTTAATTATAGAAACTGGATTGTCAGATTCATGTGATATATTAGCTGCTAATCGACGAGGTATAAACCCTAAAATATTACCAATTGAATTGTCTCGTATAAAATATATTTCCTTAGTGCTTCTAACTTCACACTTAAGAATATTATTATTTGCTACTATGTTTAATTCAGTGCCAGCATCTAACTTACTGGTTAAGAATTTATTTATATCATCAATTTCATAAGAACCTTCCGGAATAGTTATTACACGACTACCAATATAAAATTTATTATTTTGATTATCAATGTTTGATATCGCATTATAAACTTCAAAATTTATTAAACCGAAAACATACTCCGAATCTTCATCGAGTGTAATTGGTGTATAAAAGGTCTGAGTTATAATTGAATTAGTACCGAAGAGCGTAAACGTGTATGACATGACGGTTCAACCAATACTGAGGAGTAATCAGATTTGTTCATAAAGAAATGCTAAACATAAATGACCACACCTTACACTGTTATAAGGTTGGTATCTATCATAATTGTAGTGTATTGAGCACCTGTTCCCGAAATAATTAACTAGTTCTTTTGGCGGCGCGAGGTTTCCATAACTGTCAAAGTATGTAACTAAATTATTATGTTTTTTGTATGCAACCCAATGAGATCCTGGCCCGTTACTGTTATCCAAATTAACTATTGCATACTCGTTATGATTTACTTTTTTGGGTAAATTATTTCTCATGATAACTTCTCTAAAGAAAGGGATTTTTAATAGTTTAGCATATTTTTCAAGATCAATATTAGTTAATGCCCGCGATGGTAAATCTATTGGGAGTTTTTTAAATATAGTCCAAGTCCCTTACGGTACGGCTTCAAGTATAGACCTTTCCCCATAGCTATAGATTCAATCATTTTATTATGGCGCTGAGCTTCTTTTAATTGCTCAGTAGCAGCTTTAGCGTCGTGAACAGCCTTGGCGATACCTGCTGCACCACCCCCAAGTGCGCCTAGAGCGCTCAAGCCGGCGAAAATTGGAATTAGGGGAAGGAACCCTCCGGTTTTTGGTACTGATATAACTCTTGGATTTTTAATCTTTCGCTTTATTCTCTTAACCGTTCGTGAAGCTATTCTTGCAGATTTATTCAAATCAGAAACACTGGTATTTCTCTTTATGGCTTTCCGTGCGCTGTTGACCACGTTGCGAAACGACAAACTTCCGCCAGTTTTCTTCCTCTTCTGCACCCGCATCATGACTATTTAAGGAGCGCACGTCTTACCTCTTCCGCAGTCAGTAACGAACTGTGCTGATGTAATGATCATCTCCTTATTTATATCAAAATGCATACTGTAAAACAAAGTCATAGCCTCGACGTAAAGAATTATGATTTGAATAATGTCAGTAGTGAGCCGCGCCATAGTATATTATTACCAGATATTGTAAGATGTATTTTAGCCGGTCCATCCGGATGCGGTAAGACAAATGTTATGATTGCACTATTAGAACATGAAAATGGCTTATGTTTTTCTAATATCTACATATACTCAAAATCATTATTCCAGCCTAAATATGAGTATTTAAAAATGTTACTAGAACCTATAGACGGAGTAGGTTACTTTGCGTATAATGAAAACGTAGATATTGAAAAGCCGTGCAATGCGCAATACAATTCAGTATTTATATTTGATGATGTAGCGTGTGATAAACAAGATGTAATTAGAGAATACTTTTCTATGGGTCGCCATAAGGCTATAGATTGTTTTTATTTATGTCAGACTTATACCAGAATCCCTAAACATGTTATACGAGATAATGCGAACTTATTAGTATTATTTAAACAAGATGATATGAATTTAAAACATGTATATTCTGATCACGTGAATACAGATATGTCATATGAAAAATTTAAGAATCTCTGCTCATTTTGTTGGTGTGATAAGTATGGATTCGTGGTTATTGACAAAGAGAGTGAATTAAATAGAGGGCGTTATCGTAAAGGCTTTGATCAGTATATTATAATAAATAACAGTGATGTGAGCTAAGAGGTATCAGTTGGTAGTTAGTTGTCGTAAGGTAAACATCTCAAACAGGTTAAATAGAACAGTAACGGATGAATTTAAATTATATTTGCTTTTGATTTGATTTTGCAGATCATTATCTGGTTATGATCTGGTTATCAATTGTTGGATCAGTTTTTTACCTGTTTCTACAAATAACAGCTCTAATAATCACCTGTTTATGAGTTCATATATGAACTTGAACCTGTTTGCCATCTGTTTTAAATTATTCAACCGGTATCTGTTTTCCAGAACAGATTTAGGTTAGGTTTAAACAGATAGCTGTTTTTCAGAACAGAGCTGTTTTAGCTGTTTTAAACGGATGAACGGGTACCTGTTTTCCAAAACAGGGCTGTTTTACCTGTTTTAAACGGTTGAACTGGCACCTGTTTTCCAGAAAAGGGCTGTTTTTAGCTGTTCTAAATTGTTAATCTGGTACCTGTTTTCCAGAACAGGGTTGTTTTTTATAATTATAGCTATCTTTTTTCATAAATCACTTACAATGGATACGAGCTTAAAAAAGGATTTAATCAAAACAAGAAATATTGTAAAACAAAAACTTCGTAATCTTAAACGTGGTGCATTACAGAGAAAAGCTGAATTAGAATTCCAATATAAGCCAATAATAAAATCTTTACAAGATATTGCAGTCAATCTACCAATAACCAATATAAAGGATGAAATTAAAAGAGAACCAAAAGAGGAGGAGGAAGAGGAAATACCAGAGAAAAATAAAACTTTAGTAGGCCCTAAATTTTTGGAAACAAGTGTTATAGCAGAATCAGGGGGTGAGAGTAGGGATGATGATGTATTTCAATCAACCGTGATAGAAGACCAACCATCAATAACTAGAGATGATATTTTGAATTTAACCCAGGAACCTTCATTCAGGGAGTATTTGGAGCAGTATGATCCACTACCACGACAATACATTGAAGATGTGTTAAAAGATGATAAGGATTTATTTGATTTCAAGTATGGCGTGCGACATGATGTTGAAACTGATAAATTTTATATCGGTAATTTTGAGTTAAAAAGTCAGGGTAAAGATTTAGTTTTACAAAATTTGAAATATTTAGGCACACCAGGTTTATATGAGCTCTTATTTAAAAAGCAGCCATTGGGATATACCCAGGCTGATCAAAGAAATTATATTGATATTGTAAAAAGAACAAATGCCGCCAATCGAAATTATAGTGAAAATGAACAATTAGCAGGATCAAGGTCACATAAGTATACTACCGTAATAGCTCCAATGTTAGATCCTCGAAGGAGAGTTTTACAATCTAGAAAATTAAGTTCGGTTTCTAAAAGAACAGGTTCAACGTCAGGTGGTAGTTATTTGAAAACGTTTACTAAAAAACAAGTGGAGTACGTTAAAAAATAATATCTCACCAGCAAATCAATCCGGTTTCAGAAGTGGACATAGCACGAATACGTCACTACTGAATATTTTGGATTCAATTTTATGCAATTTTGATGATTCATTAGTATCACTTCTCATTCAAATAGATCTATTAAAAGCATTTGACATGGTAAATCACAACATGCTACTTGCTAAACTACACTACTATAATTTTTCACCTAATGCAATACACTGGTGTAAAAATTATTTAAATAATAGATTCTTTCATGTTATGTCATCAGCTGCGGCTTCAAATATTTCTCCAGCTTTTTATTTACAATGTGGTGTGCCACAAGGATTAATCTTAGGACCATTATTTTTTCTTATTTATGTGGCGGACCTACCCTCTATTTTTAGCTTTTGTACGGTGCATTCCTTTGCTGATGATACACAGATTCAAGCAACCATAAATCCTAAACAAATTAATCATCAGTGTGCAATTATTAACAATGAACTTGAACACTTAGTGCTATGGATTAAGAATAATGGTCTTAAAATTAATGCAGTTAAATCTTCACTCTTAGTTTTTGGTAGTTGTGTCACACCTATTATTGTTCTGGACGGTTTAATTCTTGAACGAAGCTCAAATACTAAAATTCTAGGCCTAACACGAGATGAAAGTTTGAATTTCAGGGAACATTTAAATAAAAAAATTATGGCTGCTACATTAAAATTACGTCATCTCTATCAGTTTAGACATGAGCTTAACTCTGAAATAAAATTGTGTTTGATTAATTCTTTGGTTCTCTCCGGGTTTGATTATTGTGCTTGTACTACATATTTTCCAAATCTCACACAGACGGACAAAAATAGAATTACCCTGATTCAAAATTCTTGTCTCAGATTCGTATATGGTGTTCGAAAATATGACAGGATATCTCAGTATCGAAGTTTAGCTAAATTAAAATATATGAAAAATAAAGTTGACATATCATATCTCTGTCTGGTACACAAAATTAGGTTGACTGGGACTCCGTCCTATTTATATGATAAATTGATTCCCAAAAATTATAACTACTCTCTTATAGTAAAAGATTTATATATCGTACCATGCTTTAGAAAAACTAAATTTAAAAGTTCATTTTCATTTCTTGCGCCCTCATTATATAACAACATCCCTTCTTCTTTGAAATCTCTATCTGTAAACTCTTTCAAATATAATGTTAAACATATGTTTCGATAGATGTTATAATTGTAATCTCTATGAATCTCCATTATTTATATATCTTATGCTCTTAATTGCATTGCTTGCGTATAGATGCTTTCTAAATTTATTGTTTATTGTTTTTATTGTAACTTTTGTATGGGTTAGGTGGAAGAGCAGCCTTAGGCTGAACCTCACCTTTGACTGAAGTCAATAAAGTTTATTTATTATTATTATTATTATTATTATTATTATTATTATTATTATTATTATTATTATTATTATTATACTGGGACAATATTAATGAATTGGTTAATAGACTACGTCTTTTAATTGCGTCACGTGATGCCGGTCATAAAGGTCACGATAATGAAATTATATCCATAATTGAAGAGTTAAAAGAAGCGGGAGTTATAGAATAGCGACAGTTTAATAATGACTCTTGATAAGTTCGGACTTAATATTGACCATCATAATACTAAAAAATATACAAATAAAGTATTACTTTTTGTTTCGAAACAAGTTAAGGAATTAGAATTAGATTGTATAAAGAAAATAAATATACTTGAAAATAAATTCCGAATAGAATTGTCTAAAGTAAAAAATAATTTAAAATCTACCATTGTTATTAATTTAAAATTAAAACTAGATGGTGACATTTATAATATAATATACAGCTCTAATTTATCTTTTTACAATTTTCCTTGTACTGGTAAAATAATTCAAATTAATTTAAGTAATCCAAAAGAGCTACTAAACTATCAAATTAATAAAGAACCCCGTATCTCAATAATAGTTATTAAACATGTTGTAAAGGATGATAAATTGATAATATATCCCAGTCCTGCAAGTTTAAATACGAGTGATTTATATGTGGAAATCGTACTAGAAACATCTGTTAACTATGTCGAAAATTAAATGTGAAATTGTGGAAGAATTACATAAATCAGCACGAGTACACTTTCCCAGGAGGCGTGTAATTACAAAAGGAATAAATGACTTATTCCAGGCTGATTTGGTTGAAATGATTCCTTATGCTAGAATATATAAAGGATATCGCTACATTTTAGTTGTTATTGATGTATTTTCTACATTTTTGTGGACTAAACCCATAAAAAACAAAGCAGGTTCTGAAATTTTGAAAGCTATGAAAAGTATTTTGCTTAGTAGTAATCGAATTCCTCAAAACTTACAAACTGATCTCGGCAAAGAATTTTATTATAAAAATTTTCAAAATTTAATGAATAAATATAATATTAATCATTATTCAAGCTATAGTACTAAAAAGGCATCTATTGTAGAGCGAGTTAATCGCACTTTAAAATGAATGATGTGGAAAGAGTTTAGCTTACAAAGTACATATAAGTGGTTGAGTTTATTACCAAAACTTACAGAAAAGTATAATAATACAAAAAACAGAACCATTAATATGAAACCTAGCGAAGTTAGCAGAAAACATCAACAATTACTTCTTGACAATGTTTACAGTAATATTAAAATGATTGGGAAAACAAAATTTAAAGAGAATGATTTTGTGCGTATAAACAAATATAGAGGGGTTTTTACGAAAGGTTATACTCCTAATTGGTCTAATGAAATTTTTACTATATACTCAATTCAATTAACAAATCCTGTTACTTATATTCTTCAAGATCAGTCCGGCCAAATTATAAAAGGGGGATTTTATGAATACGAATTATAGAAAGTAAAGTATCCTGATACATACCTTGTTGAAAAAATTCTAAAAAAGAAGGGTGATATGGTATTTGTTAAATGGCTTGGATTCGATAATAAACATAATAGCTGGATAAGTAAAACAAATGTTGAATGAGAATTAAAAAAACAAAAAAAAGTGAGAGATGGGGGAAGGGGGGAGTGATTTTATCATCCTAATCAAGGGTGAATATAATACTAATAATATAACTCTTGTAAAGTATTCTACTATCTCATTTGACTTCTGAACTTCTAACTGTATAAACATGACTGTTTACATAGTAGATCTACAAGGGTTTCAAATATTTGAGGCTGATGACACCATGACATTTATATGTAAAGAAATTGCCGTTTTAAATATTAATACAAATTCTCTTGATTTTAAAATATTTTTACCTCCGTACCCTTTCTCTAGTTTAAATACTAAAAGTCAGAAAAATGTGCTTTGGCTATCGAATAAATACCATCATTTAGAATGGATTTCAGGCAATATAAATTACAGTCTTTTAAACAATATTGTGCGAGGCATGTTTAGTGGTGCTTGCAAAATTTATGTTAAGGGATCTGATAAAATTAAATGGTTAAATAATATCTTAGATTTACATAAATTAAAAATTGTTAATATGGAATGTTTTGGTTGCCCTTCATTAAAAGAATTACGTGAATCTTTTCAATTAAATATATGTAAATCACATCTGCAAAACTGTGCTATCAAAAATGTATACTTATTAAAAGACTGGTACAAGCAACGTTTTAATTCATTGGCTTCATTTAAAAAGTTTAATGACACGGGATTTTTACATTTTATGTCTGAAGAGGATATATCATGTCTGCCTAAAGAGTTTATTATGGCCTGCATCCCACGTCAAATAGATGGGGAATGGGACAAATTTCCCAGGAACTGGCAAGATGATAAGGAATTCCAGAACTATAGGCGCTGCACTTACCACATTATAATTAATATTACATGAAATTATTTATTACATTGAATACAATACTTTTTAATTGGGTACACATTCCCGACTTGATCCGTGTTGACGTCAGTAATTAGCTTACTGACGTCAACACGGATCAAGTCGGGAATGTGTACCCAATTAAAAAGTATTGTATTCAATGTAATAAATAATTTCATATAATATTAATTATAATGTAACTAGTTTAAAAGTAAATTTTAATTTTAAATATTTTATGTTTTATTTGTTTTTCTTACCATCTCCCAACATCTGTATCTAACTTCGATAGGATTGAATTTATGAAGGTAAGCACATGTAAAAATTAAACAATACAGTTTTATTATTATATTATTGAGAATAACAGTTACAATTATTACGTAATACTTATACATAAAAATATTTCATATTTCTATTTTCTAATATAGGTTTTAAAAGTGGTTCATAAAAACTATCAATCTTATATCTAAAATGTGCTCTATCAATAACTATTTGTATCCATGGGCTCTGCCTCGCTGTTTTATAAGCGAATGTCCATACAAACATGTAATGAACTTTGACTGTTTCATTGAACTGCACTTTCATGGTTTATGTTTAACTGTTTAATATTTTTAACAATATTTTTTAAAACATAGTAATTATGAACATCTTGTTTCAAACGTTTCAGGTTTAATAAATGTTTATTTATATCACTTATTAAATTGTTTCTATTATTCACTTTTCGATAAACCATCTTCATATTATTATTCACACTTCAATGCTGCGTACCAGCTGCTGCTGTTTGTAGTGAACAGAACGCCAAGTCCACTACTTTTCCGATTTTGCCATTGGAAACCACATACAATTTCCCAGCATGGGCTTATTGGATATCCTCTTCTAAATTTTCGTCGGTTAATTGGTTAAACCGTGAACCGAGGAATAAAATGTTGCTCTCTAATTATAGAACAACTTTCTCTCCATACTTTGTACTCACACGTCTTATATTCAATACTTTATATTTTTTCCCTGTCTTTAGATCATTCAGGGATATGGGCTCTTTAACCTGAGCAACTTTGTTCAATATTTCAAAAACAGACATGTTGCTTTAATGTACTTAGTTCTTATTTGTTGTTGTTTCAATGTAAACTGATTTAAAAATGTGTAATATTGCAGCTTTTATACCATAATATCTACAACCCCACTCCAACCCATATTGCATCCTCCATAAAGAAATAGCCAATTTTAATCACCCGATTTATAGGGTGCATAAATTATATTTGTCTGCGAAAAATGCAGATAGTTTGCTAATATACATTTTCTCTCCGATATCATATTTAAACAATTTTTAAAATTATTTCTTATAATGAATGCTATGGCGATTTCTAAACATTCAGATAAACGCATTGCTGTGGCAAGTATTAACCAGAGTACGTGTCCTAAATCAGTGTACTTGAGCATGTCTCTCTAGAGATTTTATTTTAAAAAAGCATACTCTATTTTTAAAAATAGGATAAATAAAGTGAAAAAATATACAAATAATTGTAAATTTGTTTTGTGTACAGATATCTACTGTTGTAAGTGTTGTATATTTATTTAAGTCAAAATATGTGATTAGACAAAATAAGATAGCTTTAAGTTCATATGATAATAAATGAATAAGGTTTATATCACCCAATAGTAATGCCTATGATTATTGTAGTACGTTAGTTTATTTCATAAATATTTTATTTAACATGTTTGTAATATAGTTTTTGTAAATAAATAATAATTCTCAACTAATAATTTCTTTTAATTAAAAATGAAAATAAAACTCATCGTCAAGGGGTGAATAAATTAAACAATGTGCACGATAATGACATATGTGTAAGTGCTGGTAAGTAATATTGCCGATTTCCAGGGTGCATAAATTAAAAAATGCAGTGTTGAGATGCTGGTTGCGAAATATTTGCGATCAGATCCAGGTGTCCGAAACTCACGTCACAACGCACAACATATGTGTAGATGCTGGTAAGTCAGATTGCAAATCAAGGGTGCATAATAAATGCGGTGTTGAGATGCTGGTCTTGTAAATGAGTCACCCACCATATGGTCAAATGCGGGCCTTAAGCGCGGCCCCAGCCAATGTATTGAGGACCCCGCCAACGTATTGAGGACCCCGCTAACGTCTTAAGGACCTAACCAACGTCTTAAGGACTCGCCAACGACTTAAGGACCCGCCAACCCACCGCTATGACGTCACCGCACCCGCATCCCACCGCTATGACGTCACAACAACACGCATACCATCGCCCCCGACAAACTTTGCACCACCTCACCCCCGCACCAATGAGCCAGAACTCTCATGACTTAACTAGTGAATACGTTGTATATTGTAAACTGTATGGGTTGGATTTTAGAATCCCTACCACACTTGAAAGATCAATTTTCTTGTTGCAATGTTTTCTTTTAGCTAAAATATGATAAAGAATTATTATATTCGGGCGGGAAAGCAAATATTTCTATGATTTTTTACAAAAACAAAGTCAGATTTCACCTATTCTTGAAATTGATATATTTGTTAAAACATTCATATTCATGCTTTAGAATATATACTATAGACGGTTTTCAGCATTGGACATGCAAAAGTGACCAAAACGTGGTATCAATCAGATAATAAACTATCAATATTCGGGTGTCATTTTAATGAATACGTTGTATATTTTAATTTACATGGGCTGGATTTTTAGAATACCTACCACACTTGAAATAGCAATTTTCATGTTGCAGTGTTTTATTTTAGCTAAAATATGATAAAAAATTATTAAATTCGTTCGCGGAAGCAAATATTTATATGATTTTTTACAAAAATAAAGATAGATTTTACCTTTTCTTGATGAATACGTTGTATATTGTAAGCTACATAGGCTGGATTCTAGAATACCTACCACACTTGAAATAGCAATTTCCTTGTTGCAATGTTCTCTTTTAGCTAAAATATGATAAAGAATTATAAAATACGGGCGCGGATGCTAATATTTATATGATTTTTTACAAAAATAAAGTTAGATTTTACCTTTTCTTGATGAATACGTTGTATATTGTAAGCTACATGGGCTGGATTCTAGAACACCTACAACACTTTAAATAGCAATTTTCTTGTTGCAATGTTTTCTTTTGGCTAAAATATGATTAAGGATTATAAAACTCGGGCGCGGAAGCGAATATTCATATGATTTTTTACAAAAATAAAGTCAGATTTTACCTATTCTTGATGAATTCGTTGTATATTGTAAGCTACATGGGCTGGATTTTAGAATACCTACCACACTTATAATAGCAATTTTCTTGTTGCAATGTTTTCTATTAGCTAAAATATGACGAAGAATTATAAAATTCGGGCGCGGAAGCAAATATTTATATGATTTTTTATAAAAATAAAGTCAGATATTAACTATTCTTGATGTATACGTTGTACATTGTAAGCTACATGGGCTGGACTCAAAAATACCTGCCAAACTTGAAATAGCAATTTTCTTGTTGCAATGTTTTCTTTTTGCTAAAATATGATAAACAATTATAAAATTCGGGCGCGGAAGCAAATATTTATATGATTTTTTACAAAAATATAGTCAGATTATACCTATTCTTGAAACAAATATTTTTGTTAAAACATTCATATTCATGCTTTAGGATCTATTCTATGGATAATTTTAGCATTAGACGTGCAATAGTGACCAAAACGTGGTACCAATCAGATAATAAAGATTAAATTTTCGGGTGTCATTTTATTGATTACGTTGTTTATTGTAAGCTACATGGGCTGGATTCTAGAATACCTACCACACTTGAAATAGCAATTTTCATGTTGCAATGTTTTCTTTGAGCTAAAATATGATAAAGAATTATAAAATTCGGGTGCGGGAGCAAATATTTTAATGATTTTTAACAATAATAAAATCAGATTTTACCTATTCTTGATGAATACGTTGTATATTGTAAGCTACATGGGCTGGATTCTAGAATACCTACTACACTTGATATAGCAATTTTCTTGTTGCAATGTTTTCTTTTAACTAAAATATGTTAAAGAATTATATAATTTGGACGCGGAAGCAAATATTTATATGATATTTTACAAAAATAAAGTCCGATTTAACCTATTCTTAAAATGGATATTTTTGTTAAAACATTCATATTCATGGTTTAGGATCTATACTATGGATGGTTTTAAGCATTGGACATGCAAAAGTGACCAAAACGTGGTACCAATCAGATAATAAACATTCTATTTTCGGGTGTCATTTTTATGAATACGTTGTATATTGTAAGCTACATGGGCTGGATTCTAGAATACCTACCATACTTGAAATAGCAATTTTCTTGTTGCAATATTATCTGTTAGCTAAAATATGATAAAGAATTGTAAAATTCGGGCGCGGAAGCAAATATTTATATGATTTTTTATAAAAATAAAGTCAGATTTTACCTATTCTTGATGAATACGTTGTATATTGTAAGCTACATTGGCTGGATTTTAAAATACCTACCAAACATGAAATAGCAATTTTCTTGTTGCAATGTTTTCTTTTTGCTATAATATGATGAAAAATTATAAAATTGGGGCGCAGAAGCAAATATTTATATGATTTTTTACAAAAACAAAGTCAGATTTTACCTATTCTTGAAATAGATATATTTGTTAAAACATTCATATTCATGCTTTAGGATATATACGATGGATGGTTTTCAGCATTGTACATGCAAAAGTGACCAAAACGTAATGCTAATCAGATAATAAACATTAAATTTTCGGGTGTCATTTTAATGCATACGTT
Source organism: Stenolophus ochropezus (assembly GCA_035578165.1). Lineage (NCBI taxonomy): Eukaryota > Metazoa > Arthropoda > Insecta > Coleoptera > Carabidae > Stenolophus > Stenolophus ochropezus. The sequence continues at coordinate 20,405,916 of JAQOWZ010000016.1, forward strand.
GTATATTGTAAGCTACATAGGCTGGATTCTAGAATACCTACCAAACTTGAAATAGCAATTTTCTTGTTGCATTGTTTTCTTTTAGCCAAAATATGTTAAAGAATTAAATATTTCGGACGCGAAAGCAAATATTTATATGATATTTTACAAAAATAAAGTCCGATTTAACCTATTCTTAAAATGGATATTTTTGTTAAAACATTCATTTTCATGCTTTAGGATCTATACTATAGATGGTTTAAACATTGGACATGCAAAAGTGACCAAAACGTTGTACCAATCAGAAAATAAACATTCAATTTTCGGGTGTCATTTTAATGAATACTTTGTATATTGTAAGCTACATTGGCTGGATTCTAAAATACCTACCAAACATGAAATAGAAATTTTCTTGTTGCAATGTTTTCTTTTTGCTATAATATGATGAACAATTATAAAATTCGGGCGCGGAAGCAAATATTTATATGATTTTTTACAAAAATATAGTCAGATTTTACCTGTTCTTGAAACAAATATTTTTGTTAAAACATTCATATTCATGCTTTAGGATCTATTCTATGGCTAATTTTAGCATTGGACGTGCAACAGTGACCAAAACGTGGTACCAATCACATAATAAACATTCAATTTTCGGGTGTTATTTTAATGATTACGTTGTTTATTGTAAGCTACATGGGCTGGATTCTGGAATACCTATTACACTTGAAATAGCAATTTTCATGTTGCAATGTTTTCTTTTAGCTAAAATATGATGAAGAATTATTAAATTCCGGCGGGGAAGCAAATATTTATATGATTTTTTACAAAAACAAAGTCAGATTTTACCTATTCTTGAAATGGATATATTTGTTAAAACATTCATATTCATGCTTTAGGATATATTCGATGGATGGTTTTCAGCATTGTACATGCAAAAGTGACCGAAACGTAATACTAATCAGATAATAAACATTAAATTTTCGGGTGTCATTTTAATGAATACGTTGTATATTGTAAGCTACATAGGCTGGATTCTAGAATACCTACCACACTTGAAATAGCAATTTTCTTGTTGCAATGTTTTCTTTTAGCTAAAATATGTTAAAGAATTATATAATTCAGACGCGAAAGCAAATATTTATATGATATTTTACAAAAATAAAGTCCTATTTAACCTATTCTTAAAATGGATATTTTTGTTAAAACATTCATATTCATACTTCAGGATCTATACTATGGATGGTTTTAAGCATTGTACATGCAAAAGTGAACAAAACGTGGTACCAATCAGATAATAAACATTTAATTTTCGGGTGTCATTTTAATGAATACGTTGTATATTGTAAGCTACATGGGCTGGATTCTAGAATACCTACCACACTTGAAATAGCTATTATCTTGTTGCAATGTTTTCTTTTAGCTAAAACATGATAAAGAATTATTAAATTCAGGCGGGGAAGCATATATTTATATGATTTTTCACAAAAACAAAGTCAGATTTTACCTATTCTTGAAATGGATATATTTGTTAAAACATTCATATTCATGCTTTAGGATATATACAATGGATGGTTTTCAGCATTGTACTGTAACAGTGGGATGTCTGGTGCACAGTGAAGCCACCCCTTGTTGACGTATTGAATTATACGCGGACAGCCACAAGTAAAATAATAAAAGTTATACTTACCTGCGTCACTGTACTGCCTTGTGTTGACTGGTTGACACTTAACTGCCCTGTGTTGACTGATTGACTCTGACGGGAATCGGTTTGATGGGAACACAATTTGTTTAATTGGAAGTGAATAGAAGCAATTTTGTGGTTCTCCTCTAAGTTTTAATTTTATCGCAGTAACCACCTGACTATCTGTCCATCTGTAACAGTCTGCTACGGTTGCCACATTATCTAGAAACGCTTCTAGTTCGGGACCACCGGAATAGGTATCAATTGTTTTAAGGGCAGAGATGGACGTGGGATCTGTGAAAGCTTGTACAATAGGTGGTGAACTGGTGTGTACAGGTTGCCCTGTACCGGGTACTGAACTCCTGGCTTGAATTGCGTCATGTAATTTGGTAAATGATAGGAAAATGGAGCGAGATGAACATCTAATGGAGGAACACGAGAGGGACCAGGTTGCGGTGCATAATCATACGGGTAGGTTGGTATATGACTGACTGGAGGAGCGGTCGGATTCTCAGACGTGGTGCTAGTTGTCGTGGTTGTATATACAACCGTCGTGGTAACAGCAGTCGACGTTAATGTCGTCGTCGGTACGTTAGTATCGTTAACCATTTTCAACCGTCAATATAAATCAATCGAAATCGTTCAATCTAGCAGCTCTTAAGCCCTTTACTAGATCCTACCAGCTGCGCCAAATGTAACAGTGGGATGTCTGGTGCACAGTGAAGCCACCCCTTGTTGACGTATTGAATTATACGCGGACAGCCACAAGTAAAATAATAAAAGTTATACTTACCTGCGTCACTGTACTGCCCTGTGTTGACTGGTTGACACTTAACTGCCCTGTGTTGACTGGTTGACTCTGACGGGAATCGGTTCGATGGGAACACAATTTGTTTAATTAAAAGACCGTATTAATTATTAACAACTATTATTATTGGATTAGAAAAATATTGTACACAAAGTTAAAATAATACAAATAATGAAATATTTCCCGATCTCTAACTACGGTTCCCGACTGTTCGTTTCCATGCTCGGACTGAGAATGTCCTCAGATTTTGGAAACGAACTGGTCGTTAGCTGTCTCAATTGACGACGTTAGCGGTTTTAGCCGGTGATCTTCCATCCGTTTTCTACGTATTTGCACTTTTCGGAGTCGAAGATCGCCCGGCTCAAATCAGCAGTTAACAGCGGATACGATGGTTCACCTTGCTTATCGGATGTTAATAAAATTTGATACTACTTGTGCAGGGTGAACCACGTGGCTATTACACTGCCTCCCCCTTTGAACTGGACTATAATAAACGAATTATAGTTCAGTCCAAAGAAGTCAATTGAGACAGCCACGATTAATCTACTTATTCTAACTTAACCTATACATAGTTATGTAGCTACGGGCTGGCGTAAGACGCTGGTATCTGCTGGTTCTTCTTGGGGATACGGGGGTGGCTGCCCGACGACCTGTTGCAGATTAGGGTACAGGGACACGGATGAACCGATGTTGGCAGCACTGATGCCTTCTACTCCTGGCTCTGGTTGTTGCATCAGGTTCACCAGGTATCTCGTCGTCAGGGCGTCCCACAGGCTGGCTAGGAGGTACCACTTCCGTTGGGGTTGATTGTTCGCTGCTCTCCTTAAACTTAACATATTTAATATTACTGAGGCGACGTACCGTAACACTACATAGACAGTGTATAGGAGCATACATATGGAGAAGAGGTTTCCCGAGTAAGATAGGAAACCCAACACTTCAGCGGCGGCACTCCAGGCCATCTTGGCTAGTTCGTTCTTGCTGAAGACGTCGGGTAAGTGGAAATTCTGTCCATCGGCCGCTACTCCTATTACTCGGTGGGTCATGATATTTGTTACGGCACGCCTCTCATTAGGAAAGAGCAGCGTTTGATGAAATACTTCCATGTCTTGCTGGGTGTATACCCCATGAGCGCTAATCGGGGCAATGTTCATCATTGGTACGGACTCGCTTGGGTCGTTGGCATCAAGAACAAGAGGGTCCGGTTGCGTTCTTCGAAGTTTTGGATCCACTTCTATCCACTTTCCTTCTAAATGGAACATTACGGGTAGTTGTACTCCGCAATCTACTTGCGTTCCATGATCTTGGATTACGTGTGTAATAGGGGTTATAAATTTACTTCCGTTTTTATACGTTACCGGCAGCTCCTGATAGCAAAACTGTGTCCTTCTAAAGTCTACGATCTTTGGGCTACACTTGATAATTCACGAGTCCGCTTACGATGTCAGGCTTCTCCAGGGCCAGCATGAGCCGGTTTCTTAAAGATGGCATCTCTTTAAAATAGCGTCGTAAATTAAGTTCTTAGTTTGCTGTTTGAAAGCGATTTCAAGGAACAACAGCTTACTAAGAACTTGAACCATCACGTCTGTATTTTGTGTCACTCTCCGTGACTTCTTAAAGTAGAAGCCAAGTGAGGATTCATTGATAATGAGCAAGCGGTGTTGCTCTGTTCGCCAAGCTGGTTGGTGGCATAGTAACTCTGCTTGTACGAGACGTAGTGCAAACACGGTGTCTTGGGCCTCGACGACGACATATTTGGTGTTTGTCTTGTTAATCGTCAGTATTGTTGCGGTGCCTTCATACAGGACGTCAAGACCTTCAGCAGAGCAGCGCTCGTTCGTGTCGGCCGTCCAGGCGACTTCACCGGCCATATCATCGAAGCAGTATAGGTCAGTGTATGTGCATACAGTGCCGGACTTCAACCTTACTGTATTTTCTTCCACGTTGGCGATAGCGGTGTAGTCGGACAGTTTGATAGTGATCGCCGCGCTGACGATCACGTCTTCATAAGTGTTGCCCTGCTGTGTATAACGCACCCCGGAACACTTGCCACTGGTTGTCCAATGCCCGGCCAGAGTGGTGGACATTTCTACTGTGCCATTGGCCAACAAACCGGACACAATACCAGCCCCAAGCCCGGAAAGATCCAGTCGTTGAAATTTATGTGCTTCGATACATCTGTCGGCCTTGACGGGGTGGACGTATCGCGCCAGTCCACCGGCAACAGCACTTGTATGCGAGTGCATTCCGCAGTGTTCGATTATTTGCTGCACCGTAACTAGGCAGCCATATACGTGGACTTCAGTGTATCGCCTCTCGTGAACTAATTGGATCTTCGCGGTGGTCTCTGTCGAATCTTTCTTGGGGTCGCTGCAGGGTTGAACATCCAGCAAGGATACTTTTGATATCTGCACGTCTGGATCCGCGCAGTCATATCCAATCAGCTCAGCCCGTAACTGATACAAAACACTTACAAATAACAAAATACATCGTAAATACATAATCACTACACTTAGAGTTTCTTAGATACCACCCACGGGTGGTCAGATACAGAGCCACGGCTTCGAGTACAATATCGGGGAGGAGGCGGGGGCGTATCTTCCTCTACCGTGGAGTATGTCTCCGTGGATGTGGTGGAACTTAAAAGTGTGCCGTCGGCTTCACTTTGTTCCGGAAGCTGGGACTCTTCTACACTCTGACGCTGACTCTCTGAAACTAAAGTCAAATTAGCACGGTTGACTATTGTATCGTCTCCTTGTCGAACCCTAACACTTTGAGTTCTTTCGGACCAAGGGATAATGGGGGTAATACCGTCCTGATCGCACAATTCTATAGTCTTTGGCGGTTCGATTGGATCTAGCAACGATAACTCGTTTAAATCGTCTGCGGTCAAGTAACATGGTTTTAGTCTGTTCACGTGCACTTTCATTTGTCTCCTGCCAAAGATTTCTTTAATGACTACGTTTACTTCACGTAACTCAATTATGCGATACGGTCCTGATCACTTTTGTGCTAGCTTCGCACTAATCCCGGCCTTCACCGTGGGCGTAAACAAGTACACACGGCCACCTACTTTAAATGAAACCTCAGCGCTTTTCTTATTAAAAGTGCGGTGTACTCTTTCGATATTTCTATCTAGCTGTTCTCGGGCCTTAGTGTGAGCTATCTTCAAACGTTGCATCATTTCGCTCGCATAATTAGTGTCCGTGTCGTATCGCGTCCTAAGGGGTCTAAATATTTCATCGAACGGTAATTCCATATCACGGCCATACATCAGAAAGAACGGCGACTCTCCTACCATAGAATGTACGGTACTACAAAATGCTGATACTGCAAATGGTAGCCATTCATCCCAATCAATATGGCGCCCGTTAATATAATGCGATAGCATGTCTTTTAACGTTCGATGACTTCGTTCTAGGCTTCCATTCGTTTGAGGTCTGAAAGCGGTCGTTTGCAGGCGTTCAATTTTTAAAACTTGGCAAATTTCTTTCATTAATTTTGATAAGAAATTCGTGCCAAGGTCTGTTAGTAACTGTCGGGGTGTACCATGTCGTAATATGATACCCTTTATAAAGGTTTTTGCAACTGTTGGGGCGGTTTGGTCAGTCATGGGAAAAGCCTCCAGATAACGAGTAGCCGCATCTTGTACTGTTAGGATGTACTTATTCCCCGAGTCAATGGTTACAAGTGGACCTACTACGTCCATCGCAATGCGTTCAAAAGGTCGTGTGGCATGTCTAAATTTTTTCAAAGGAGCCGGGCGTAAATCAGGGCATGTTTTCCGTTTTGCACACGATATGCATTTCTTGACGTACTCCTTTACGTCCGAGCGGAGTTTTAGCCAAAAGAAACGAGAATTAATTTTTTCAAATGTTTTTTCCGCCCCGCCGTGACCCGATAACGGTGAGTCATGACAGGCCCTTAGTATCGCATTTCGAAATTTAAATGGAACTACTAATCTATCTTCATAACGCTCGTCATCGGATTTCTTATAAAGTAACCCGTCGTCATCCAAATAAAAGTCACAGTTCGGTTCGTGTTGCACCTTATCTATATACGTCATAACATGTGTGTCGTTTCTCTGCTCTGTTTTCATGACGTCACGATCCCATATGACTGGCTCATAGTGTTTGTATTAAAACATGACACGAACAGGCTTGATACGCGAGAGCGCGTCAGCATTTGCATGTTTCTTACCGGGACGATAATCTATTTTAAAACTATACTCTTATAAGAGCAACGACCATCTAATTAATCGGTTTGAGGGTTCTGCCGTTTCCATCAACTATTTTAGGAGTTGGTGATCGGTAAAGACCTGAAATACCGTACCGAACAGATAACATCGAAAATGTTTAATACCCCAAACCAACGCGAGACCCTCACGTTCGGTTGTGGTATAGTTACACTCGGATGGCTTGAGTTGGCGGCTCGCATATGCAACCGGCATTTCATGTCCATCGTACTCTTGACATAAAACTGCGCCTATTGCATATGCAGAAGCGTCTGTACACAAAATGAACGGTTTTTCAAAATTTGAGTATTTTAAAATCGGGGATTTTGTTAATGCTTCTCTTAACGTATTAAATGAAATTTCGGCGTCGGGAGACCAGGAAAATCTACAATTTTTCTTTGTTAGTTTAGTCAATGGTAAGGCCAATTCGAAAAAATTTGGAATGAAACGTCTGTAAAATCCAATTAAACCTAAAAAGGATCTGATTTCAGTGATGTCACGTGGAGTTCTTTCACTACATTTATCTTGTCTGGGTCCGGTTTCACATCATCTTTACTCACTACATGTCCGAGATATTTTGTTTCAGTCATCATAAATTTACATTTATCGGGGTTTAAAGTCAAATTTGCATCTCTAAGTCTGTCAAAAATAAGTCTTAGTTTTCTGATATGTTCATCAAGATCGTCAGAACTGAAGCAAATTATGTCATCGAGATACACAAAACAGTGCTCAATCGTTAAACCAGCATAAAACGGCATCCTATTACATTCAAAATAGCCCCTTGGTACCGAAAAGGCTGTCTTTTCCTTATCACGCGGGTCCATCTCTACCTGCCAGTAGCCTTTAGTCAGATCCAGGGTTGTAAAACGATTCGCTTTGCCTAATTGGTCTAAAGAAATCTCGTTTTGTAATTTTGTTTAGTTCGCGGTAATCGATGCAAAATCGAAATGAACTTTCACCATTATTTAATTTTTATTCGACTAATACTACCGGTGCTGAATAAGGGCTGACTGAAGGTTGAATGATTTTATTATCAAGCATTTCGTCAATTAAATTTTTCATAACTTGACGGCGACTAAAAGGGATACGATATGGGGCGCGCACTACTGGTACATCGGAACTTGTGTGTATGCGATGCCGCACTAACGTTGTCTTACTTAGCGGTATGTCTTTCATTTTGAATATGTCAGCATATTCATTTAAAAATGATTTGAATTTATCGCGCTCTTCTACTGCCAGGTGATCTAAATTGAATTTATGTTTGGGTGACATTTGCACTAAGTTAATCACTTTACAATCTTTCTTTTCCGTGTCTAGTTGTTCTTCAGCTTCCACCGCAAATCCAATTAATGTTTTATTGTTAAGAATTAACTCTTCCTCATTTACATTTAGAATATTAATGAAAGCTTCAGAATTTTCTGATTTTCGAAAAATCGTGCGCGCAACTAGAACACCGGGCTTCTCAAGATTGCGCGGCTCAGCTACATACGTCTTATCAGGCATTCGCTTATCTAACGTTAGTTCAACAATCGCAGTGTCGCGCTGGAATTTTCACGGTGCCTTTTAATCGTAAACTAAATCTGTTGTCTACGTTTAAAGGTTCTTTAAACGGTAAACTTTTATTGCGATCTTCGGTCATTATTTTAGAATTTAAATTTGGCGTTACAGGATCCGGACAAGTTTGATCGATATTCTGTTCGATAGCAGAATTACAATCTGTGATATTTACTATTTGATCCTGAGTTCCAAATAAATCTATCGAATCGACGTGCTCTTGGAGCTTATCTACTGCTAAGTCAGCAGAGATAACGTTTACTATCTCGCTCGCTTTATCATTATTCCTGGAAATTTCGGACATAGATAAAACCGTTTTATTCATTTTAAATTCATTTCTTCCAAAATCAATTGTTAATTTATGTTTAACCAAAAAGTCTACTCCGATCAGTCCGTCAGCTGGCAAATGCAACTCATCGGGACGTACTACAAACTGATGCATTAAATTCTCGGAACCCATGGAAAATTCCATGTAAGTAACTCCATTGCTACTCAACTGATTTCCAGAAACGTCTATTAATACATCATCCGACGGTGAGATAGACAAATTTAGTCCTTCTGCTACTTTACGTTTTAATAAACACACGACCGCGCCGGAATCTATTAAAAACTTACGTTCAACGTTATTAATTTTGAATGATAGATATTTGGTTTTATCTACGACGAAATCCGCGACCCTTGGAATGATAAAGGAACGTTTGATTAAACTGTCTGACGTTGGGTCGTCGTCGAGCTTGGGAGTTTAAAGGACACGACTTATCATCCGCGCGATGACCTACCTTTACACAGTTGTAACATAATATTTGTTTTTGTTGCGGGCATTTCTTAGATATATGATCTGTGCTACCACAATTAAAGCAACGTCCACGCATATTATGATACCTCTGATCTGTACGTAAAACTGCGTTTTTCTTCAACGGCGATTTGTGAGACATATTGGCGGGTGCGGATATAGATCTACTATTATTATTTTGTGCTACTGATACTGCACGAACATGAGCTTTATGTGCATCTTATTTTGTCTCTTTGTATAATCGCGCCAATACCTCCTCACAATTCTCTGCGTACGGTAACGCCTCCACTACAGTCTCGAATTGTCTGATTCTACTAATTTTGTTCGCCAGTTTAGTATCTAGTCCCTCAAAGAATTGCTTAATCATCATGGTCTCCCGTTTTATACGATTACGTAAACTAGTAATGTCATTGTGACCTGACACCGGAAAAAGTTTAGCTGCTGCAATTTCTAAACGTAAAGCAAATTTCTGGATTGGTTCATCTTTTTTTCGAAAAATTAAAAAAAAATCTTTTTCAGCTATTGCGAAGTCGGTCTTTTTACCAAATAATTTCACAAGCCATTCGCGCATACAAGGTATTGTATTGGGTCGTTTGTCTGCTGGAAGTGAATAGAAGCAATTTTGTGGTTCTCCTCTAAGTTTTAATTTTATCGCAGTAACCACCTGACTATCTGTCCATCTGTAACAGTCTGCTACGGTTGCCACATTATCTAGAAACGCTTCTAGTTCAGGACCACCGGAATAGGTATCAATGGTTTTAAGGGCAGAGATGGACGTGGGATCTGTGAAAGCTTGTACAATAGATGGTGAACTGGTGTGTACAGGTTGCCCTGTACCGGGTACTGAACTCCTGGCTTGAATTGAGTCATGTAATTTGGTAAATGATAGGAAAATAGAGCGAGATGAACATCCAATGGAGGAACACGAGAGGGACCAGTTTGCGGTGCATAATCATACGGGTAGGTTGGTATATGACTGACTGGAGGAGCGGTCGGATTCTCAGACGTGGTGCTAGTTGTCGTGGTTGTATATACAACCGTCGTGGTAACAGCAGTCGACGTTAATGTCGTCGTCGGTACGTTAGTATCGTTAACCATTTTCAAGCGTCAATATAAATCAATCGAAATCGTTCAATCTAGTAGCTCTTAAGCCCTTTACTAGATCCTACCAGCTGCGCCAAATGTAACAGTGGGATGTCTGGTGCACAGTGAAGCCACCCCTTGTTGACGTATTGAATTATACGCGGACAGCCACAAGTAAAATAATAAAAGTTACACTTACCTTCGTCAATGTACTGCCCTGTGTTGACTGGTTGACTTTGACGGGAATCGGTTCGATGGGAACACAATTTGTTTAATTAAAAGACCGTATTAATTATTAACAACTATTATTATTGGATTAGAAAAATATTGTACACAAAGTTAAAACAATACAAATAATGAAATATTTTCCGTTATCTAACTACGGTTCCCGACTGTTCGTTTCCACGCTCGGACTGAGAATGTCCTCAGATTTTGGAAACGAACTGGTCGTTAGCTGTCTCAATTGACGACGTTAGCGGTTTTAGCCGGTGATCTTCCATCCGTTTTCTACGTATTTGCACTTTTCGGAGTCGAAGATCGCTCGGCTCAAGTCAGCAGTTAACAGCGAATACGATGGTTCACCTTGCTTATCGGATGTTAATAAAATTTGATACTACTTGTGCAGGGTGAACCACGTGGCTATTACAGTACATGCAAAAGTAACCAAATCGTAATACCAATCAGATAATAAACATTAAATTTTCGGGTGTCATTTTAATGAATACGTTGTATATTGTAAGCTACATAGGCTGGATTCTAGAATACCTACCACACTTGAAATAGCAATTTTCTTGTTGCAATGTTTTCTTTTAACTAAAAAATGTCTAAGAATTATTAAATTCGGGCGCGGAAGCAAATATTCATATGATTTTTTTACAAAAATAAAGTCAGATTTTACCTATTCTTGAAATGGATATTTTTGTTAAAACATTCATATTCATGCTTTAGGATCTATACTATGGATGGTTTTAAGCATTGGACATGCAAAATTAACCAAAACGTGGTACCAATCAGATAATAAACATATAATTTTCGGGTGTCATTTTAATGAATACGTTGTATATTTTAAGCTATATGGCCTGGATTCTAAAATACCTACCACACTTAAAATAGCAATTTTCGCAATGTTTTCTTTTAGCTAAAATATGATGAAGAAAAATAATATTCGGGCGCGGAAGCAAATATTTATGTTTTTTACAAAAATAAAGTAAAAGTTTACCTATTCTTGACGAATACCTTGTATATTGTAAGCTATATGTGCTGGATTCTAGAATACCTACCACACTTGAAATAGCAATTTTCTTGTTGCAATGTTTTCTTTTAGCTAAAACATGATGAAAAATTATAAAATTAGTTCGCGGAAGCACATATTTATATGATTTTTTACAAAAATAAAGTCAGATATTACCCATTCATGATGAATACGTTGTATATTGTAAGCTACATGGGCTGGATTCTAGAATACTTACCACACTTGAAATAACAATTTTCTTGTTGCAATATTTTCCGTTTGCTAAAATATGATAAAGAATTATAAAATTCGGGCGCGGAAGCAAATATTTATATGATTTTTTACAAAAATAAAGTCAGATTTTACCTATTCTTAAAATGGATATTTATGTTAAAACATTCTTATTCATGCTTTAGGATCTATACTATAGATGATTTTCAGCATTGTACGTGCAAAAGTGACCAAAACGTAATACCAATCAGATAATAATCATTAAATTTTCGGGTGTCATTTTAATGAATACGTTGTATATTGTAAGCTACATGGGCTGAATTCTAGAATACCTACCACATTTGAAATAGCATTTTTCTTGTTGCAATGTTTTCTTTTAGCTAAAATATGATGAAGAATTATAAAATTTGGGCGCGGAAGCAAATACTTATATGATTATTTACAAAAATTAAGTCAAATTTTATCTATTCTTGAAATGGATATTTTTTTTAAAACATTCATATTCTTGCTTTAGGATATATACTATGGATAATTTCGGCGCGGAAGTAAATATTTATATGGTTTTTTACAAAAATAAAGTCCGATTTTACCTATTCTTGATGATTACGTTGTATATTAAAAACTACATGGGCTGGATTCTAAAATACGTACCACTCTTGAAACAGCAATTTTCTTGTTGCAGTGTTTTATTTTAGCTAAAATATGGTAAAGAATTATAAAATTCGGACGCGGAAGCAAATATTTATATGATTTTTTACAAAAATAAAGTCAGATTTTACCTATTCTTGATGAATACGTTGTATATTGAAAGGTACATGGGCTGAATTCTAGAATACCTGCCACACTTGAAATAGCAATTTTCTTGTAGCAATGTTTACTTTTAGCTAAAATATGATGAAGAATTATAAAATTCGGGCGCGGAAGCAAATATTTATATGATTCTTTAAAAAAATAAAATCAGATTTTACCTATTCTTGATGAATACGTTGTATAATGTAAGCTACATGGGCTGGATTCTAGAACATGTACCACACTTGAAATAGCAATTCTCTTGTTGCAATGTTTTCTTTTAGCTAAAATATGATGAAGAATTATAAAATTCGGGCGCGAAAGCAAATATTTATATGATTTTTCATTAAATAAAGTCAGGTTTTACCTATTCTTGATGAATACGTTGTATATTGTAAGCTACATGGGCTGGATTCTAGAATACCAATTACACTAGAAATAGCAATTTTCTTGTTGCAATGTTTTCTTTTAGCTAAAATATGATGAAGAATTATAAAATTCGGGCGCGAAAGCAAATATTTATATGATTTTTCACAAAATTAAAGTCAGATTTTACCTATTCTTGATGAATACGTTGTATATTGTAAGCTACACGGGCTGGATTCTAGAATACCTACCACACTTGAAATAGCAATTTTCTTGTTGCAATGTTTTCTATTAGCTAAAATATGATAAAAAAATATAAAATTCGGGCGCGGAAGCAAATATTTATATTATTTTTTACACAAATAAAGTCAGACTTTATTTTTCCTTGATGAATACGTTGTATATTGTAAGCTACATGGGCTGGAATCTAGAATACCTACCACACTTGAAATAGCAATTGTCTTGCTGAAATGTTTTCTTTTAGCTAAAATATGATGAAGAATAATAAAATTTGAGCGCGGAAGCAAATATTTATATAAATTTTTACAAAAATAAAGTCAGGTTTTACCTATTCTTGAAATGGATATTTTTGTTAAAACATTCATATTTATGCTTAAGATTCTATACTATGGATAATTTTAGCATTGGACATGCAAAAGTGACCAAAACGTGGTACCAATCAGATAATAAACATTCAATTTTCGGGTGTCATTGTTATGAATACGTTGTATATTGTAAGCTACATGGGCTGAATTCTAGAATAACTGCCACACTTGAAATAGCATTTTTCTTGTTGCAATGTTTTCTTTTCGCTAAAATATGATGATGAATTATAAAATTCGTGCGCGGAAGCAAATATTTATATGATTTTTTACAAAAATAAAGTCAGATTTTACCTTTTCTTGATGAATACGTTTTATATTGTAAGCTACATGGGCTGGATTCTAAAATATCTACCACACTTGAAATAGCAAATTTCTTGTTGCAATGTTTTCTTTTAGCTAAAATATGATAAAGAATTATAATATTCGGGCGTGGAAGCAAATATATATATGATTTGTTACAAAAGTTTGTCAGATTTTACTGATTCTTGAAATGGATATTTTTGTTAAAACATTCATATTCGTGCTTTAGGATCTATACTATGGATGGTTTTTAACATTGGACATGCAAAAGTTACCAAAACGTAGTACCAATCAGATAATAAACATCCAATTTTCGGGTATCATTTTAATGAATGCGTTGTATATTGTACGCTACATGGGCTAGATTCTAGAATACCTTCCACACTTGAAATAGCAATTTTCTTGTTAAAATGTTTTATTTTAGCTAAACTATGATGAAAACTTATAAAATTTGGGCGCGGAAGCAAATATTTATATGATTTTTTACAAAAATAAAGTCAGATTTTACCTATTCTTGAAATGGATATTTTTGTTGAAACATTCTTATTCATGCTTTAGGACCTATACTATGGATAATTTTAGCATTGGACATGCAAAAGTGACCAAAACGTAGTACCAATCAGATAATAAACATCCAATTTTCGGGTGTCATTTTAATGAATGCGTTGTATATTGTACGCTACATGGCCTAGATTCTAGAATACCTACCACACTTGAAATAGCAATTTTCTTGTTAAAATGTTTTATTTTAGCTAAACTATGATGAAAACTTATAAAATTCGGGCGCGGAAGCAAATATTTATATGATTTTTTACAAAAATAAAGTCAGATTTTACCTATTCTTGAAATGGATATTTTTGTTGAAACATTCTTATTCATGCTTTAGGACCTATAATATGGATAATTTTAGCATTGGACATGAAAAAGTGACCAAAACGTGGTACCAATCAGATAATAAACATTCAATTTTCGGGTGTCATTGTTATGAATACGTTGTATATTGTAAGCTACATGGGCTGAATTCTAGAATAACTGCCACACTTGAAATAGCATTTTTCTTGTTGCAATGTTTTCTTTTCGCTAAAATATGATGATGAATTATAAAATTCGGGCGCGGAAGCAAATATTTATATGATTTTTTACAAAAATAAAGTCAGATTTTACCTTTTCTTGATGAATACGTTTTATATTGTAAGCTACATGGGCTGGATTCTAAAATATCTACCACACTTGAAATAGCAAATTTCTTGTTGCAATGTTTTCTTTTAGCTAAAATATAATAAAGAATTATAATATTCGGGCGTAGAAGCAAATATATATATGATTTGTTACAAAAGTTTGTCCGATTTTACTGATTCTTGAAATGGATATTTTTGTTAAAACATTCATATTCGTGCTTTAGGATCTATACTATGGATGGTTTTTAACATTGGACATGCAAAAGTTACCAAAACGTAGTACCAATCAGATAATTAACATCCAATTTTCGGGTGTCATTTTAATGAATGCGTTGTATATTGTACGCTACATGGGCTAGATTCTAGAATACCTACCACACTTGAAATAGCAATTTTCTTGTTAAAATGTTTTATTTTAGCTAAACTATGATGAAAACTTATAAAATTTGGGCGCGGAAGCAAATATTTATATGATTTTTTACAAAAATAAAGTCAGATTTTACCTATTCTTGAAATGGATATTTTTGTTGAAACATTCTTATTCATGCTTTAGGACCTATACTATGGATAATTTTAGCATTGGACATGAAAAGTGACCAAAACGTGGTACCAATCAGATAATAAACATTCAATTTTCGGGTGTCATTGTAATGAATACGTTGTATATTGTAAGCTACATGGGCTGAATTCTAGAATAACTGCCACACTTGAAATAGCAATTTTCTTGTTGCAATGTTTTCTTTTAGCTAAAATATGATGAAGAATTATAAAATTCGGGCGCGGAAGCAAATATTTATATGATTTTTTACAAAAATAAAGTTAGATTTTACCTATTCTTGAAATGGATATTTTTGTTAAAACATTCATATTCATGCTTTAGAATCTATACTATGGATAATTTTAGCATTGGACATGCAAAAGTGACCAAAACGTGGTACCAATCAGATAATAAACATTCAATAATCGGGTGTCATTTTAATGAATACTTTATATATTGTAAGCTACATGTGTCGGATTGTAGAATACCTACCACACTTGAAATAGTAATTTTCTTGTTGCAGTGTATTCTTTTAGCTAAAATATGATGAAGAATTATAAAATTCGGGTGCGGAAGCAAATATTTATATGATTTTTTACAGAAATAAATTCAGATTATACCAATTCTTGATAAATACGTTGTATATTGTAAGCTACATGGGCTGCATTCTAGAATACCTGCCACACTTAGAATAGCAATTTTCTTGTTGCAATGTTTTCTTTTAGCTAATATATGATGAAGAATTATTAAATTCGGCCGCGGAAGCAAATATTTATATAAATTTTTACAAAAATAAAGTCAGATTTTACCTATTCTTGATGAATACGTTGTATATTATAAGCTACATGGGCTGGATTCTAGAATACCTGCCACACTTAAAATAGCAAACTTCTTATTGAAATGTTTTCTTTTAGCTAAAATATGATGAAGAATTATAAAATTCAGGCGCGGAAGCAAATATTCATATGATTTTTAAAAAAATTAAGTCAGATTATACCTATTCTTGATGAAACGTTGTATATTGTAAGCTACATGGGCGGGATTCTAGAATACCTACCACACTTGAAATAGAAATTTTCTTGTTGCAATGTTTTCTTTAAGCTAAAATATAATGAAGAATTTTAAAATTCGGGCACTGAAGCAAATATTTATATGATTTTTAAAAAAAATAAACTCAGATTTTACCTAGTCTGGATGAATATGTTGTATATTGTGAACTACATGGGCTGGATTCTAGAATACCAACCACACTTGAAATGGCAATTTTCTTGTTACAATGTTTTCTTTTAGCAAAAATATGATGAAGAATTATGAAATTCAGGCGCGGAAGCAAATATTTATATGGTTTTTTACTTAAATTAAGTAAAATGTTACCTATTCTTGATAAATATGTTGTATATTGTGAGCTTCATGTGCTGGAAATATGATGAAAAATTATAAAATTTGGGCGCGGAAGCAAATATTTATATGATTTTAAGTTTACTTGATGAATACGTTGTATATTGTTATTGATTTTTTTTTGTTACAATGCTTAGCTGGTTTTTACCGTAGGTGCACGAAACCACGTTTTTTGTGAAAAATAAAATTATTAAATTACTCTACATTTAGTATCTGCATTTATAAAAAAAGCTTTACATATATTTGACTTGTGAGTTTATTAAATATCACGATTTGATTTTTAATTGTTTTGTTACAATTTTCGACAAATGTATTAACAACACATTAATAATGTATAAAATGACTTTCACTCCCTGAGGAAGACCCATGTGGGGTCGAAACCGGTAGGAGAGGAAATAAAATTTCATCCCATTGACTGAATTCCAGTAGTTTTCTTTCCTTTCATCAATTGACCAGTCAAGAAAAATCCGTCTACCTGTATATTGTAAGCTACATGAGTAGTAATGGGGAAGCTAGAGCGAGACTTTTCAATGTATAAGACAAAGACGTGTAATCCTGGCTAAATGGACATTCTGGGTGTCCGAGAGAGCTGCAAGAGTAGAATGAAAATCGACAAAGATAGGTTGCCAGAGTTTGAACGAATCGCGTTTGTAATTTTGGCATGAGCTGATTGAATTTAGCGAATTAGAGTATAGTGTTAATTGAGCATGCGCGACTTAGTAATCATTTGACATAGGCGGCGCATCGTAGATGTGTTTGTGGTTGCCAGGTTTAGGATGTATTTACGTATAAATATGTGTGTTTTGATATTGCGGTAATGTGCAACGTGCATGTTGGTGTGCAGCATACTAGTATATTAGTAATAGAAAGACATATAGTTGTAAGAAAATATCATGTTATTTAATTAAATTTAAAAAAAAATATAGGTTTGTCGTCACTGGGATTTGAACCCCAGATCTCAGACTTTGCTTAGCGAGTCGGAGCGCGGTAACCAACTAAGCCACTACTGCCCACATTCATTGTTTCTAGATAAAATATAAATAATCATACTTATTCTTTGTCATGGGCGCCACGCCTGTAGGAGAATTTGTTGCTGTGATTTAGAATGTATTTTACATAAATATGAGTATTCTGATATTATGTTAACGTGCATCGTGCATGTTGGTATACCCCATACTAGCATATTATTTAATATATAATCTTATAGTTTAGAGAAAAAATAATTTTATTCATTGTCCATATAGAAAATATAAAGATACGCTCTTTCTACCGATGAATGTCTTAAGAAAATAAATACAAACGCTGAGATCAACTCATGGGTTGAGTGTAGGAATTATTAAATAAACAAATTGCAACTTTAAGGAGCTAGGAATAAAACAACCATAATTATATATTTTATAACATTTATTTATAATTTTTATTACAGTACATTACATATTATATATATATATATATATATATATATATATATATATATATATATATTATACAATAATTACACTAAACTCTCTTTTGAAATCAATGAATTATATTTACTGTCGAATCCCAACCACTTAACAAAATATTTATTTTCTCTTCTTTGTAAAATTTTTTCAACTAAATAAGTATCAGGACATTTTGTCTTCTGTAATTCTTCTTGATAAAATCCACCTTTAATGCGATTCCCTTCCAAGTCGTCTAATATAAATGTGACAGGTATTGTATGTTTTACTTCAGCTATTCTAAACACTTCTGTTGTCCAATTTGGAGTATATCCTTTTTCAAACACATGTTTATGCTTACTAATTCTGACATGATCACCCACTTGAAATAACGATGGCTTCAACAAATGATGTCTTTTATTACGATAGGCTTGAATGTATGTATCTTGTTTAACTTCTGCCGGTTTCATTTGTATTGTACGATGTTTAGAGTTATTACATTCTTTAACCAAATTATTGAGAATATCTATTCACTTATAGGAGCCCCTATAATTGAGTTCTACCCACATTTTGGTTTTAAGGGTCCGGTTCCAGCGTTCAACTATGCTAGCTTTTAAATGCGAAAACGTAGAATAGTGATTTATGTGATAATCTTCCATTAGTTTTTTAAAATCTTTGTTAAAAAACTCTTTGCCGTAATCTGTTTGTAGGTTTCTTGATACTCGTCCACTTGAAAGAATTATTTTCATAGCTGCCGTTACATTTCTTGCCGATTTTGTGGCGACTGGAATTGCCCATGCAAACTTTGAGTATGTGTCAATAACAGTAAGCATAAACTTCTTGACATTATTATTGTCACTGGCATACGTTGACATATCCACCAAATTGCTTGCCATAAGTCATCGAAACCTTGCAATATAACTTTGCGTCTAATAAAATTCCGACGAGCTGGTTTATGCAGTTCATATGTTAGTAAACGCTTAATATTACTCATTATTATTTTTCCTCTGGTTGAATAAATAAACTCATCTGTTGCTTGAGAAGTGCTACGTCTATAGCCACACTCTTTACACTTTGTAAATCCTTGTTTAAATAAAGAAGTGAGTCATTAATACGTGATATTTCTTCTTTAAGTGTAATATTTTGAGTCTGTTCAATGAGACTAATATGTTGTATATTTTGTGTATCTTGATTTAGTTTATTAACAAACAATGCTACACTGTCTCGTACAATTTGTAAATCGTTTTGTATACTCTTTATAAAAGAAGTGACACTCTCGTCTACATATTTTTTTGATGCAGCGTCGTGAAGATTGCGTGGAAATCCGATATTGGTTAATCGTTTATTGTTGAAATTTATATCACCCTCGCTTGTTAATGAAAATTGAAGTTGAGTTTTATATGACGAAGGAGAGGAATGTTTACCACCCGAAGTAATATAAAATGAATCCAAGTATCGTCCGAATTTGTCGATTGACATGATGAAATTGACTTTATACAATGATGTCCTCTTCTCTTAACTCTTCTTCTATCGATGCTATTTCCGAATCAAATCCACTATGGCCGATCGCACGTGACGAATGTAGTAAATAAAGTCGTTGAACTAATTCATTAGGATCGTTCCAAGATTTGAAATCAATTGGTTTTTTAGAAACTTGTATTAAATTTGTACCACCCTTTCCAGTCACTGGCTGAGATTCAATATATTTTATAATATTTTTGTATTTATACGAATTATTCTTTTTAGTCGGTTCCAATGGTAAGTAATTTATCTTATGGGCGTTTGTATCAAAAAGAATAGCTTTATAGTTTTGTAAATCTTCCTCTGTATACTCTGTTTTATTAGGGGAATTAACAAAGAGTAACTGAGCCAGACCTCGTGTTACTTTATACTGTTTATTGTTTATAATAATGTTGTCATCACTTGTCATAAACAAGTGTGAATCTTCAATTTTAAAGTCATTTCCTATGCGTCGTACACCATACTGTTTATCTATAATCTTATTTTGTCCAACACGAAATAATAAATGTTTAATATATTTTCGTATTATTGGCCCTGTATTTGTTTTAAGATACTCTTCAATTACACTTCTTCCATTTTCCGTTTTAAGTAATGTATCAAAATCTATTTGACCTACAATTAATTCTTTAGATTCCTGTTTGATATTTTCGTCTTGTTTCTCATGTATATCTGTTATTAACGGAATAGATAGTTTATCAAGTGCGTTTGTGAGTGGTTTTACAATGGGATCATATTGTTTTGCATAAAAATCTTTTCTACAACTCTCTCGCTTTACACTTCTATACTTACGTCGTATATTATCAGCTGTTTATTCAATGTCAATAATAATATTATTACTTGACAGTGCTTTCTTCTTCGGCTTATATTTTTTATTCATTATCTGTGAACATAACAATGACATACTTGTTCAACAGATCATTTTGTATTACTTGAAAAATTTACGTACCGACCTTTATGTATGAATCAAAACCTGAACGATACCGTCCATTATTTAATTCTTTATCTTTATCAATTACCAAGAAACCATACTTGCTTTCATTCCAGCATAGTGAACATAAATCCTTAAATTGTGCGAAATTCATATCTGTGTTAACGTGATCTTTATAAATATGATTTAAATTCATGTCATCTTGTTTAAAGAGTACTAGTAAGTTAGCATTGTCTCGAATTAAATGTTTCGGTATGTGAGTATAGATCTGACACAAATAAAAACAGTCAACTAGATTGTGGCGACCCATACTAAAATATTCACTCATAGTTTTTTGTTTGTCTCATATAACGTCATCGAATATGAAAAGAGAATTCGCTTTGGCATTGTGTGGTTCTATAATATTTTCAGTACTATTGAACAGAAAATATCGCACATCTGGAACGCGTTGTAATATATTTTGAAGTAACTGATATTTAGGTTGATTCGGATTTTTTGTATACAAGTAAATATTTTCAAATTTTAAACCATTTGGATCCATAATTAAACTTAACATTAAGTTAGTTTTGCCACAGTTGCTAGGACCACTTATAATACATCTGATTGTATTTGGTAACAAAGAACTATGTCTAGGTGACTGTGTTTTATTAAATTCGGATGTAATATTATCCAAATTTTGAATCGTTATTGAAATGGGCTGCTTAATCAACTTCATATTTTATACTGACGAATTTCACATGCATTTAAGTTTATATATTATTTACAGTTGATCTAAATATGCAATGATATTTATTTAAAATATTAGTACATAAAAAGTCGTTGCCATGTTCAGATCTCGTTATGTACATACAGGCCGTGGTTTAGTGAACTCATTAATCAATCGTCTTCCATTCGAACTGCACGTGCCTGGTTACCAGTATTGTGGTTCCAGTACTAAACTTCAGAAACGTTTAGAACGGGGCGACCCCGGAATAAATGAGTTAGACAAAGCGTGTAAGGAACACGACATAGCATATTCTCGAAATAAAGAAAATTTGACTGCTCGTCACGAGGCAGATAAAGTATTAGAAGATAAAGCCTGGTCAAGAGTATTAGCATCAGATTCTTCATTGGGAGAGAAAGCTACAGCGTGGAGTATAGCCAACACCATGAAAGTTAAACGGAAACTAGGAATGGGAATGAAGATGGGTGTAAAAAATAAAATTAAAAAACGGGCAAATAAAAAACCAACTTTTAATACAATAAAGAAAATAGCAAAGTTAGCCATTAAATCGAAAGGAAAATCAAGCAAACTTATGGATGATTCAACAGCAAAAGGAATTATAAAAACAGCATTGAAAGCAGCTAAACGAGAAGTTAGTAATCACAAACCATATATTCCTACTATAAATAAAGAAAGAATAATCCCATTACCGAAGACTGGTGGTATTCTTCCATTAATACCCATTTTTGCTGGATTATCTGCACTGGGAGCTCTTACTGGTGGGGCAGCAGGGGTAGCAAAAACAATAATTTCTGCTAAGAATGCTAGAAAGGAGTTGGCGGAAAATAAGCGTCATAACCGTAATATGGAAGCTATAGCTATAGGAAAAGGCATACAAGTAGCTCCTACATCTAAAGGATTCGGATTATATCTAAACCCGTTTCCAAAAAACCATTAAAATTACCGAGAGTACCGCTAACTAATGTGGATTTAGAGAACTATTATCGTCATTACGAAATACCATTCTTTCGAGGAGTATATATGCGTAATGGTTTGCCAAACAATATAAGAATGAATGAATCTGCTATAGTTAATTTGGATGATTTAGATGGAAAAGGAACACATTGGATAGCTTACAAAAAACGTGGCTATAATGTAATTTACTTTGACAGCATAGGCAACTTACCACCTCCAAAAAAAATAATAAGGTATCTCGGTAATTGCAAAATTTTCTATAATTACAATCAAGAACAAGAGCCTAGTAGAGTAGTATGTGGTCATCTTTGTTTAAAATTTCTTATGAAATAAAACTACTGGACAGTAACACAAGAGAATCATTTAAGTGATACTATTTGGAACGTGAACATAATAATGTCTTTAACATTAACGTTACAAAGTAATAGTTCTATATTAAATGCGATTTTTTTTCCGGCAATTGAATTAAAAAAAGACACAAATTACGAATTGGGTTTAGTGCTTTTCAAACATACAATTCTATACCAAATATAGAACAAAAAATAGTAGATTATATATTGGTGATTCACACATATATCTTCCAGAAGGATCTTATGAAATTAAAGACATAAATAAATATGTTAAATCACAATTACCTAGTGAAATTAATTTTGAACTGAGAGCCAATAATAATACATTAAAGAGTGAAATAAAGTGCAGTCAAGGGATTTAATTTAATAAACCAAATAGTTTTGGATCTCTTTTGGGATTTACAGAACGAATTCTCGAACCAAATAAATGTCATGAGTCGGATATACCTGTACAAATTATTAAAGTGTCTAATATACGCATAGAATGTAACATCACAACAGGATCTTATATAAATGAGAAATTAATGCATACAATTCATGAATTTACACCAATGGTACCACCTGGTTATAAAATAATAGAAAATCCTAACAATATAATCTATCTGCCACTTCGAGTAAATACAATTGATAATATAACACTTAAAATACTCGACCAAGATAATAATTTGGTCAATTTTCGTGGAGAAGCCATCATAGTAAGAGTACACATCAAACAGCTTTAATACCATGTTATTACAGAAGAAACAAAATAAAAATTCACTACGTGTTGGTTATCCCTTAGTGATTACACAAAGAAGAAGAAGAAGAGGAAAATCTATTTTTCATAAATACAAATGCTCATCTCAAAAAAGTATCAGAACCGATTCTTCCGTTCCGAAGTTAACGACATACAGTCAAAACATCCTGAGAGCTCTTGGCTATAAGTTAAAACATGAGCAGTGCAACAACATACATCACTGATGATATGTTATCAGTGGACGAAGATATTACGTTCGACGAGTCTATTACCCGCATAGAGTGGCATACACCAGCCATATGTGACAACCACTTTTAATAATAATGACGAGATGCGTATACTAATTCAGCAGCAAGATATATACACACTACCATCACACAGTTTTCTCTACATTGAAGGCAAAATTGAAGCTGGTCAGCAAGGTCCACAGGCAGAAATTAAGTTCATCAACAATGGAATAGTCTACTTGTTTGAAGAAATACGTTATGAATTGAATGGAATCGAAATTGATCGCACGAAAACATTAGGCATAACATCTACTGTAAAAGGATATACGTCATTCACACCAAATGAAGTATTGTCTTTGGAAAACGCGGGTTGGAACACAAAAAATGATAATCATGCAATTAGTTACAAAGAAAATTTCAATGTATGTATACCGTTGAAAATGTTATTAGGATTCGCTGAAGATTTTAACAAAATTATTTTGAATGCACGTCAAGAATTAATACTGGTGCGTTCTAAGTCTGATAATGACGCTATACTGTGTACACAAGCAGACAATGTAAATAATATATCTGTAAAACTTAATAAAATCCAGTGGCGAGTACCGTACGTATACGTAGCCAATCCTGAACGTTTATCTTTGTTGAAAATAGTTGAAGAAGGTAACCCTGTTCACGTAAATTTTCGGAGTTGGTCAACATATGAGTTTCCTATGCTACCAAATACTACGAAGCATACATGGACTGTAAAAACAAATGCTCAAATGGAAAAGCCACGTTATTTGTTACTAGTATTTCAAACTGATAAAAAAAACTCATTGGAGAAAGATACGTCCTCGTTTGACCATTGTAATATTACTAATGTAAAGTTGTATTTAAATTCAGAATGTTTTCCTTATGACAATATGAATTTAGATATTGACAACAATAAATATGCCTTAATGTATGACATGTATAAAAGATTTGAGTCATCGTATTCCGGTCGAAGTGGTTACGGTGAACCATTATTTGGAGTTCAAGAATTTAAAAACACAGCACCAGTTTTTGTAATTGACTGTTCAAGACAAAACGAATCTATAAAAACAGCAACTGTAGATATTCGATTGGAATTCGAATCAAAAAATCCAATTCCAAATAACACATCTGCATATTGCATAATATTGCACGACCGTCTCGTAGAATATAACCCATTAACGAATATTGTTAAACAAGTTTTGTAAGAAAATAATTCTCAGTTTACAAGTAACTCTACTACACATCACGTCGTACTGCTTATAAACAAAAATATTGGTTATTTAATCACTAAGAAAGTGTTATAAAAATAAAAGAGTTTATTATTGATATCCAAGGATATGGACTCAGTAATGATCGCTTTATTTTGAAAGAAGTGGCAATCTTAACAAAAAATGATACGCAGTTATAACACTTATACGTACGACCGCCTTGTTTTTGGAGTGACGTCAGTTTTTCATTACGAAAACAAATATGTTGGCTTGAACGCAATTATCACGGACTTTCGTGGAATGATGGATATATAGATTACTATGACTATGCAGCTCAAAATATAATAAAGAACATATTGTCATGTGAATGCAAGATATATTTGAAAGGAAATTCGAAAAGAAAACTCATTGAAAAGTTACTGGAAAATAATAATAATATGTGTACTATAATTGATTTGGGTGAAAATGTTCATGAATATGATGAAATGCCACCGTCACTACGAATGGAGAACAAATATACTTCAAATATTACATGTTTTTCTCTTAAAACACTTTCAACAAGAAGAAATTCCTTGCCATCTTGTGCCCTTCGGAATGTATTTACACTTCAAGCGTGGTTGACTAGAAAATACGAGGATGATTTACTCTAATTTATAGATATAATAGCTATATTTTCTTTTATTGTTATTGTTAAAAGTATATGTTAATTATATAACCAAAATTAATGTTAATAATATTGTACTTATATGTATATATGTTATACTTGTATGTATATATGTTGTAAAATATTTTTTTTTTTAAAAAAAAGAACATCATTTTATTACTTGCATATGCATATACTTAACCGCTATACTTACTTCATTACTTTTTCAGATGATATAACTAAATATTGGTCAAGGATTAAAAAGAGTAAGGTAAGTATAAAATTTGTACTTATACGCATAAAAACATTTATTTTGTATTATATTTTCAAATCTTCATACATTTTATTTACAATTTTCATTTATTAAGTGTTTAAATTTATTATAATAACTGGGTACATAATACATATTTGATTTTAAATCATCTACTATAAAGTTTGGATAAAAAATCAACATTTAACAACAATATTTAGCTGATGAAATGAAAATTTTACCTTCAGACCAAGTTGGTATTGAAATTTTTGGTGAAAATTCTCCAGATTTTCCAATCGGTATTAGTTATAAAAATTTCTCCGATTTGTCATCGAACGTTATTGTCAATGCTATACAAAGTGTATTACAAAGTAACAAAAATTTTCTCTTAAATGATAAACTTATGTTATCTGTAGCTCACACAATTATGTCGTCAGGTAAAGGAAAATCAAATTTGAAATATGTATCGTTTGAAGAATACTGCCGTCGAAAACATTCCATAATTCACATAAAATATAACGATAATTTATGTTTAACTAGAGCTATGGTTCTATGTATTGCATATTTAGAAAACAGAAGTCTGTTTAAAAAATTACGTGAAAATGAAAAACTACAAAAACAACACGCCACGGAATTATGTCAAAAATTTAACATAAATTTAGAAAATGGTGCAGGAATTGAAGAATTAAAGGAGTTTCAAAATAATTTAATAGAATTTAAAATTACACTCTTTAGAGATGACAGGCTAGGACGGGAAATTATTTTCGAAGAACATGATGTACGTACAGACAAATATATAGATATTTTATATTTTGACAATCATTATAATCCGATAATCAGTATAACTGGTGCATTTAATCTATCATATTATTGTCGTAAATGTCACTTAGGTTATAAAATGAAGGGCACTCATAAATGTCCGTTTTTATGTTCACGATGTAATAGTTCACACAGCGAAAATGAAAATAATGTACTTTTAACATGTGACGAATGTAACAGACAATTTGATGGCCAAGTTTGCTTTCAAAATCATAAAATGGTTAATACTTACTCTAAAAATAGATCAATGTGTGAAGTTATCAAATATTGCAAAAAATATTCCAAAACTTATAATTTGAATAAAAGGACATCACCGCACGAATGCTTCGAAATATTTTGTTCTGTATGTAAAGTAAGTAATTCAGTTTTACTCTACTTTATTTTAATAAATAATTTTTTATTTTTGATTTTGTTAGCAACATTTTCCACCCAATCATTAATGTTATATGAAAGTTATTACAACTGACGATTCAAAAACGGATGCCAATGTGCTCTATGTCATTTTCGATTTGGAGTCTTCACAAAATACACCATTTATCGACGATAATAAATTGTCAAGTTTGTCTAAAAAGAAGAAAGAAAATAGTTCATTCGAACATGTTCCTGTCCTATGTGTAGCCCAACAATGTTGTACAAATTGCATGCATACCAGTATTAATGTAAGTAATAAAATTTGTAACACTTGTGGTATGCGTGAACATATATTTATAGAAAATCCCATAAAAATTTTTTTGAATATCTAATGTTACCACGACAAAATCTCAAAGAGATTATTGTAATTGCTCATAATCTAAGATCGTATGATGGACATTTTCTTTTAAGATATATAGCAGATACTTTAAAATTAACACCTGACGTATTAATTCGCGGTAATAAAATACTAAATATTTGTTTAAAGAACATAAACTTTATAGATAGTTTAAATTTTTTGCCTATGAAATTAAGTAAAATGCCAGCTGCATTAAACTTGAAATGTGATTATGTTTTGGAAAAAAGTTACTTCCCTTATTATTTTATTCGAAGTGAAAATTTAGATTATGTGGGATCCATACCTCCAAAACACTATTATTCTACGGAAAGTATGAACTCCGAAGAAATTTTAAAATTTAATAAATGGTATGATGCAAGCAAACAGTCAAAATATATTTTCAATATGAAGAAAGAATTAATAAATTATTGTATAAATGATGTCAATATATTACGAGAAGCGTGTATAAAATTTAAAGATTTATTTTTTGAAAATAATAATGTTGATATTTTCAGACGATCTATTACTATAGCTAGTGCATGTCTTTATTCGTATAGAAAAAATTATTTAAAAGAAAATACAATTGCTATTGTACCTTCATCTGGTTATCGGTGTCAACAAAAATATTCATATGAACCAACTGTTTGGTTATTATGGGAGGAGAAAAAACGAAATATTAAAATTGAACAAGCATATAATAATAATGAACGCAGCATATTTGGTTTTAAAGTGGACGGTTACGCAGAAATAGAAAATAAAAAAATAATATTTGAATATCATGGCTGTTGGTATCATGGTTGTCCGCTATGTTTTCCACATAATCGTAATAATTTATTATTTAAAACTGCAAATGATACCATGAATTTTAGATATGAATCAACAATTAGAAAAACAGAAATATTAAAAAGTACAGGATATGAATTAGTAGAAATGTGGAGTTGTCAATTTGAAAAAATTCGTAAAAATAATATTAATTTGCAACAATTTTTAAATATTAATAAAATAATAACAATAAAACCCTTAAATCCACGTGATAGTTTTTACGGAGGAAGAGTTGAAACAATGACAACTTATTATAAAATAGATGAAAGTAAAAACGAAAAAATCTATTATTCTGATATCTGTAGTTTATATCCATTTATTAATAAATATGGAAAATATCCCGTTGGTCACCCCAAAATATATGTAGGCGACGACTGTCCACATATTTATTCATTTGAGGGTTTAATTAAATGTACAATTTTGCCGCCACAAAATCTCTATCATCCGGTATTACCATTAAAAATAAACAAAAAATGCATGTTTGTTTTATGTCGAACTTGGTTGAGACATTGAATATTTATGATTGTAAACACATTGATAGCGAAAGACAGCTGACTTCTACATGGGTTGTTGACGAAGTTCGCTTAGCTGTTTCTAAAGGCTATAAAATTATTCAGATATATCAAGTTTGGAAATTTGTTACTGTACAATATGATTCAAATTCAAAATCTGGTGGATTATTTGCAGAGTATGTCAATAATTTTTTAAAAATTAAACAAGAAGCTAGCGACTGGCCTGCTGAATGTTTGAATAAGGAAATATGAAAAGAAAAATATATTCAAGATTTTTATAAAAGGGAGGGAGTCCTTTTAGATAAAAATAATATACAAAATAATCCTGGTTTCAGATCAACTGCAAAATTAGAATTAAATAGTTTATGGGGCCGTTTTGGCAGGAGGGATGACTTAACTCACACTAAAATTATTTGTACTTATGAAGAATTATTAACATATTTCTGCAATCCAAATTATGAAGTACAATCTTCCATACATATCAATGACGAAATTATGTATATTACTTGGAAAGACAATCAAAAACAAATGTCTCCTACTACAAATGTTTTCATAGCGGCATATACAACTGCTCTAGCAAGAATTCACTTATATAAATTGTTGCAGTAATTTTTTCTGCAAGTATATATTTTTAAATTTAAATTGTGCGCTTTCTTTTACGGATGTTGATTTGACTACGGGAGTGTTGATTAGCCCAGCTAGCTCCGGCGTGGTGGTAGTAGGTTCTGGACTGTCGAGCGGACAGGTGGTGTGCATTCGAGCATCTAAATTTTTTTGTGATTGAAAATTTATATTGAGTGATTTTGGTTTTTATTATTAGTAAATTCAAGTCTATTATTATCGTAATTCATTGCAGTAAGTATTAGTTATTTAGTTATTTCTAGTATTAAAGTTTTACTTTACATTTTTTGCGCGACCACGTGCTTTAAAATTTTTGTCTTAATTAACAATTATTTGGATTCAGATAACTTAATGCTTAATGTTTTCTACCTTGGTTGAATTTAGTATCTTTGCCCTTTAATTTACGGCTAGTTAACTATTTAACAATTTTGTTATCGGGTTTTACCCGCTCGATCACATCAACCCTGAGCTAGCAGACAGTCGAGAGCTATACTCCTCATAAAATTTTTCTTAGTGTCCCTAATATTTTTTCTTTTTCGATACCGATTTCCTTCTCTTGTTTTCCTTTTATTATCCTTATGGGTGAACGCTTGTGTGAGTGAATATAAATTTTTTAGCTTCTTTTTCAGGCCCTAGATCGTCATCGACGCATTTCTGGTTAGTAGGATTGATTTTGATCTTGTTGTTCTGTGATTTAGTTAAGTTGGTTGTTGGTTGAATAGTTTAGTTTTTTTTGTTCACGCCAACCCCTATTCAAAATCAATCTTACTGATAGGTACTGATTTTTGTGAGTATTAACTCTTTTCTAAAGGATTGTATATCACTTATGCATGCTGTTTGTTTCTTTAATGTTTCTTTATTTCTTCTTCTACAAAATGTTATAAATTTTTTACAGTTTTTGTATTCACGAAGTTTAAATCGTTGGCAATTAAAATCTTACACCTATTGCTTCTTAGCTTTGCTTATTTTGATTTTTATATTTAGGTTAGCTTGCATCTGATAAGCGGCTTAAGTACTGTATTAATAGCTGGCATCTCCGAAATTTTTCCGCCATTGAATTGGAAGCGAGGGTTCACAATTCAACAACATTCACCGACGTCGTTTCCCGAGTACTGCTGCAGCGAACCAAAAAAAAAAAACGTACAGAAGACTTCCAGCTTTACAGCCAACAAACCCCTTCCTTTTCCGTGGCTGGTAATCTTTTGGTGATGTCGGACCTTGCCGCTGCAGATTAGTAAAATCCAGAAGCAATAGCTGTAAGAAGGCCTTTAAGTTAAGTATAACTTCGAAATTTTTGTATTTTTTTGGGTGGCTTTATTGGGCCGAATTTGATATTTGATATTTGATTATATATATCTTTTGTACTTGCGTTTGCATCTCGTATTGATTTATTCTTATAATACTTAATTCTTAGTTGTTGAGTTTTTTTTTCTAACTTATTTTTTTCCAACTAAGTGGCGCTATTGGAGAACGAATACCTCACCCTTTGCTCTCCCTGAGATCCTTTGTGACTTTCCAACTCTCACTCAAATTCTAGCCTGATATACCTGAAGGTAGGTGCATATATTTTGTTTACCATCAATTATTATTGTTACAAAATACTTAGATAAACTTGGAATACGGGCACTATATTGCGATACTGACAGTATTGTTTATACTCAAAAACCTGATGAATATATGCCTGAACACGGAAATTTTCTGGGTGGTATGACTAACGAACTAGATAAATATGGAAAAGGGTCATATATAAATATTTTTGCATCTGGGGGTCCAAAACATTACGCTTTTCAAGTTTGTGTATGTGGCGATAAAAACAATATTAAAACAGAATACAAAGTTAAAGATATAACTATTAATGTAAGCGAAAATAAAGTTAACTTTGATAATTTAGTAAAAATGATTACAGAATATACTGAACCTATAGTACTACAATACAGAAATATTATTCGAACTAAGCATTTTAGAGTACTCTCTGTGGATCAGACCAAAACATATCAACCTATTTATCTTAAAAGAGAATTTAACGACAGTATTTCTGAACCCTTTGGATATTTTAAGAGGCAAAAAATATCATAGTATTGTTTAAAATATATTATATATTTAAATATGTTTTAAATGTATTTATCGCATATATTAGAGTTTTAATATTCATAAATATGTAAACTTATTTAAAATACGAAATATTTATTCCTATTATTGTATTACCTAAATTATTAAAAACACTTGTAATAAAATATATTTGCGATGGTAATTATCATATGTATTAAGAGTATAACAATAGTAAAATAAGCTTATTCATTTACAAAATAAAATATTTATTCATTGTCGTATATTATTAAGATTTAATTATTGTATACTGTGTTCAATAAAACAAGATTACTATTTTTAGTCCCTTAGTTTATTTTTTTCTTTCACATATTTTATAGGTAATATGAAGATAAACAAATCAAATATTAAAGCGATTATATTTTACGTAAGTATTAATTCTAATTAAATTTATTAATCATACCTTTATACAGATAAAACTCCTCTCGTATTCCTTTTGGCTTTAATTCCACACACAGGCCCAAACACACAAAAACAGTACACATCACTAAGTTAGAAACATTAAATTGTTCAAGAATAAAATAGAAAAATGAACATAGAGTTATAAAAGTATATGTTACAGATAATACAAAACAGTGAAATGTGAACAGTTCGTCTCTGCTTGCGACAATCAAAACTTTATTTATTTAATAATTCCTACACTCAACCCATGAATTGATCTCAGCGTTTGTATTTATTTTCTTAAGCCATTCATCGCTAGCAAGAGCGTATCTTTATATTTTCTATATGGACAATGAATAAAATTATTTTTTCTTTAAACTATAAGATTATATATTAACTAATATGCTAGTATGGGGTACACCAACATGCACGATGCACGTTAACATAATATCAAAATACTCATATTTACGTAAAATACATTCTAAATTACAGCAACAAATTCTCCTACAGGCGCGGCGCCCATGACAAAGAATAAGTATGATTATTTATATTTTATCTAGGAACAATGAATGTGGGCAGTAGTGGCTTAGTTAGTTAGCGCGATCCGACTCGCTAAGCAAAGTCTGAGATCTGGGGTTCAAATCCCAATGACGACAAACCTATATTTAATTAAATAACATGATATTTTCTTACAACCATATGTCTTTCTATTACTAATATACTAGTATGCTGCACACCAACATGCACGTTGCACATTACCATAATATCAAAACACACATATCTATACGTAAATACAACCTAAACCGGGCAACAACAAACACATCTACTAAGTCGCGCATGCTCAATTAACACTATACTCTAATTCGCTAAATTCAATCAGCTCATGCCAAAATTACAAACGCGATTCGTTCAAACTCTGGCATCCCATCTCTGTTGATTTTCAATCTACTCTTGCAGCTCTCTCGGACACCCAGAATGTCCATTTAGCCAGGATTACACGTCTTTGTCTTATACATTGAAAAGTCTCGCTCTAGCGCCCCCATTACTACTTACATGCGCTGGATTCTAGAATACCTACCACACTTGAAATAGCAATTTTCTTGTTGCAATGTTTTCTTTTAGCTAAAATATAATGAAGAATTATAAAATTCAGGCGCGGAAGCAAATATTTGTATGATTTTTTACAAAAGTAAAGTGAGATTTTACCTTTTCTTGATGAATACGTTGTATATTGTAAGTTACATGGGCTGGATTCTAAAATACCTACCACACTTAAAATAACAATTTTCTTGTTGCAATGTTTTCTTTTAGCTAAAATATGATGGAGAATTATAAAATTCTGTCGCGAAAGCATATATTTATATGATTTTTTACAAAAATAAAGTCAGATTTTACGTATTCTTGAAATGGATATTTTTGTTAAAACATTCATATTCATGCTGTAGGATCTACACTATGGATGGTTTTAAGCATTGGACATGCAAAAGTGACCAAAACGTGGTACCAAACAGATAATAAACATTCAATTTTCGGGTGTCACTTTAATGAATACGTTGTATATTTAAGCTACATGGGCTGGATTCTAGAATACCTACCACACTTGAAATAGCAACTTTCTTGTTGCAATGTTTTCTTTTAGCTAAACTATGATGAAGAACTATAAAATTCAAGCGCGGAAGCAAATACTTGTATGATTTTTTTACAAAATTAAAGGCAGATTTTACCTATTCTTGAAATGGATATTTTTGTTACAACATTCTTATTCATGCTTTATGATCTATACTAAGAGTAATTTTACATTGGACATGCAAAAGTGGCCAAAACGTGGTACCAATCAGATAATAAACATTCAATTTTCGGGTGTCATTTTAATGAATACCTTGTATATTGTAAGCTACTTGGGCTGGATTATACAATACCTACCACACTTGAAATAGCAATTTTCTTGTTGCAATGTTTTCTTTTAGCTAAAAAATGATGAAGAATTATAAAATTCGGGCGCGGAAGCAAATATTTATATGATTTTTTACAAAAATAAAGTCAGATTTTACCTTTTCTTGACGAATACGTGGTATATTTGAAGGTACATTATCTGGTTCCTAGAATAACTACCACACTTGAAATAGCAATTTTCTTGTTGTAATGTTTTGTTTTAGCTAAAATACGATAAAGAATTATAAAGTTCGGGCGCAGAATCAAATATTTATATGATTTTTTACAAAAATAAAGTTATATTTTACGTATTCTTGAAATTGATATTTTTGTAAAAACATTCATATTCATGCTTTAGGATCTATACTGTGGATAATTTTAGCATTGAACATGCAGAAGTGACCAAAACGTGGTACCAATTAGATAAGAGACATTCAATTTTCGGGTGTCATATTAATGAATACGTTGTATATTGTAAGCTACATGGGCTGGATTCTAGAATACCTAGCACACTTGAAATAGCAATTTTCTTGTTGCAATGTTTTCTTTAAGCTAAAATATGATGAAAAATTATAAAATTCGAGCGCGGAAGCAAATATTTATATGTTTTTTTACAAAAATAAAGTTAGATTTTACCTATTCTTGATAAATACGTTGTATATTGTAAGCTACAGGGGCTGGATTATAGAATATCTACCAAATTTGAAATAGCAATTTTCTTGTTGCAATATTTTCTTTTAGCTAAAATATGATAAAGAATTTTAAAATTCGGGCGGGGAAGCAAATATTTATATAATTTTTTACAAAAATAATGTCAGATTTTACCTATTTTTGAAATGGATATTTTTGTTAAAACATTCATATTCATGCTTCAGGATCTATACTATGGATAGTTTTAAGCATTGGACAAGCAAAAGTGACTAAAACGTGGTACCAATCAGATAATACACTTTCAATTTTCGGGTGTCATTTTAATGCATACGTTGTATATTGTCAGCTACATATGCTCGATTCTAGAATCCCTACCACACTTGAAATAGCAATTTTCTTGTTGCAATGTTTTCTTTTAGCTAAAATATGATGAAAAATTATAAAATTCGGGCGCGGAAGCAAATATTTATATGATTTTTTACAAAAAAAGTTAGATTTTACCTTTTCTTGCTAAATACGTTGTATATTGTAAGCTACACGTGTTGGATTCTAGAATACCTACCACACTTGAAATAGCAATTTTCTTGTTGCAATGTTTTCTTTTAGCTAAAATATGATGAAGAATTATTAAATTTGGGCGCGGATGCAAATAATTATATGATTTTTTACAAAAATGAAGTCAGTTTTTACCTATTCTTGATGAATACGTTGTATATTGTTAGCTATATGGGCCGAATATTTGAATACCTACCACACTTGAAATAGCAATTTTCTTGTTGCTAGGTTTTCTTTTAGCGAAAATATGATGAAAAATTTTAAAATTCGGACGCTGAAGCAAATATTTATATGAGTTTTTAAAAAAATAAAGTCAGATTTTTACTTTCCTTGATGAATACGTTGTATATTGTAAGCTACATGTGCTTGATTCTAAAATACCTACCATACTTAAAATATCAATTTTCTTGTTGCAATCTTTTTTTTAGCTAAAATATGTTGAAGAATTATAAAATTCGGGCGCAGAAGCAAATATTTATATGATTTTTTACAAAAATTAAGTCAGATTTTATCCTATTCTTAAAATGGATATTTTTGTTAAAACATTCATATTCATGCTATAGGATCTATACCATGGATAATTATATTGTAAGCTACACGGGCTAGATTCTAGGATACCTACTAAACTTGAAATAGCAATTTTCTTGTTGCAATGTTTTCTTTTAGCTAAAATATTATAAAAAATTATAAAAGTCAAGCTCGGAAGCAAATGTTTATATGATTTTTTACAAAAATAAAGTCAGACTTTACCTATCCTTGAAATGGATATTTTCGTTAAAACATTCATATTCATGCTTTAGGATCTATACTATGGATGGTTTTAAGCGTTAGACATGCAAAAGTGACCAAAACGTGGTACCAATCACATAATAAACATTCAATTTTCGGGTGGCATTTTAATGAATACGTTGTATAATGTAAGCTACATGGGCTGGATTCTAGAATACCTACCAGACTTCAAATAGCAATTTTCTTGTTTTAATGTTTTCTTTTAGCTAAAATAAGTTGAAGAATTATAAAATTCGGGCGCAAATCAAATATTTATGTGATTTTTCACAAAAATAAAGTCTGATTTTACCTTTTCTTGATGAATACGTTGTATATTGTAAGCTACATTGGCTTGATTCTAGAATACCAACCACACTTGAAATAGCAATTTTCTTGTTGCAATGTTTTCTTTTATCTAAAATATAATAAAGAATTATAAAATTCGGGCGCGGAAGCAAATATTTATATGATTTTTTACAAAAATAAAGTGATATTTTACCTATTCTTGAAATGGATATTTTTGTTAAAACATTCATATTCATGCTTTAGTATTACACTATGGATAATTTTAGCATTGGACATGCAAAATTGACCAAAACGTGGTATCAATCAGATAATAAACATTTAATTTTCGGGTGTCATTTTAATTAATACGTTGTATATTGTAAGCTACATGAGCTGGATTCTAGAATACCTACCACACTTGAAATAGCAATTTTCTTATTGCAATGTTTTCTTTTATCTAAAATATGATGAAGAATTATAAAATTCGGGCGCGGAAGCAAATATTTATATAATTTTTTACAAACTTAAAGTCAGATTTTACCTTTTCTTGATGAATACGTTGTATACTGTAAGCTACATGGGCTGGATTCTAGAATACCTACCACACTTGAAATAGCAATTTTCTTGTTGCAATGTTTTCTTTTAGCTAAAATATGTTGAAAAATTATAAAATTCGGGTGCGGAAGCAAATATTTATGATTTTTTACAAAAATAAAGTCAGATTTTACCTATTCTTGAAATGGATATTTTTGTTAAAACATTCATATTCATGCTTTAGGATCTACACCATGGATGGTTTTAAGCATTGGACTTGCAAAAGTGACCTAAACCTGGTACCAATCAGATAATAACCATTCAAGTTTCGGGTGTCATTTTAATGAATACGTTGTATATTGTAAGCTACATGGGCTGGATTCTAGAATACCTGCCATACTCGAAATTGCAATTTTCTTGTTGCAATGTTTCCTTTTAGCAAAAATATGATGAAAAATTTTAAAATTCGGGCGCGGAAGCAAATATTTATAATATTTTTTACAAAAATAAAGTCAGATTTTACCTTTTCTTGATGAATACGTTGTATATTGTAAGCTACGGGCTGGATTCTGGAATACCTACCACACTTGAAATAGCATTATTCTTGTTGCAATGTTTTCTTTTAGATAAAATATGATAAAGAATTATTAAATTCGGGCTCGGAAGCAAATATTTATATGATTTTTTTACAAAAATATAGTCAGATTTTACCTATTCTTGAAATGGATATTTTTGTTAAAACATTCATATACATGCTTTAGGATCTAAACTATGGATGGTTTTAAGCATTGGACATGCAAAAGTGACCAAAACGTGGTACCAATCAGATAATAAACATCCAATTTTCGGGTGTCATTTTAATGAATACTTTGTATATTGTAAGCTACATGGGCTGGATTCTAGAATACCTACCACACTTCAAATAGCAATTTTCTTGTTGCAATGTTTTCTTTTAGCTAAAATATATTGAAAAATTATCAAATTCGGCCGCGGAAGCAAATATTTATATGATTTTTTTTACAAAAATAAAGTCAGATTTTACCTATTCTTGAAATGGATATTTTTGTTAAACGTTCATATACATGCATTTGGATCTATACTCTAGATAATTTAACATTGCACATGCAAAAGTGACCATACCGTGATACCAATCAGATAATAAATATTCAATTTTCGCGTGTCATATTAATAAATACGTTGTATATTGTAAGCTACATGGGCTGGATTCTATAATATCTACCAAACTTGAAATAGAAATTTTCTTGTTGCAATGTTTTGTTTTAGCTAAAATATGATGAAGACTTATAAAATTCGGGCGCGGAAGCAAATATTTATATGACTTTTTACAAAAATAAAGTCAGATTTTACCTATTCTTGATGAATACGTTGTATATTGTAAGCTACATGGGCTGGATTCTAGATTACCTACCACACTTGAAATAGCAATTTTCTTTTTGCAATGTTTTATTTTAGCTAATATATGATGAAAAATTATAAAATCCGGGCGTGGAAGCAAATATTTATATGATTTTTTACAAAAATAAAGTCAGATTTTACCTTTTTTTGATGAATACGGTGTATATTGTAAGGTACATGGGTTGGTTTCTAGAATACCTGCCACACTTAAAATAGCAATTTTCTTGTTGCAATGTTTTCTTTTAGCTAAAATATGATGAAGAATTATAAAATTCGGCCGCGCGAGGAAATATATATATATGATTTTTCAAAAAATAAAGTCAGATTTTCGCAATTCTTGATGAATACGTTGTATAATCTAAGCTACATGGGCTGGATTCTAGAATACATACCACACTTGAAATAGTAATTTTCTTGTTGCCATGTTTTTTTTTAGCTAAATTATGATGAGGAATTATAAAATTCGGGCCGGGAAGCAAATATTTATAGGATTTTTTACAAAAATAAAGTCAGATTTTACCTATTCTTAATGAATACGTTGTATATCGTAAGCTACATAGGCTGGATCCTAGAATACCTACAACACTTGAAATAGCAGTTGTCTTGTTGCAATGTTTTCTTTTACCTAAATTATGATGAAGAATTATAAAGTTCGGGCGCGGAAGCAAATATTAATATGATGTTTTACAAAAATAAACTCAGATTTTACCTATTCTTGAAATGGATATTTTTGTTAAAACATTCATATTCATGCTTTAGGATCTATGCTATGGATGGTTTTAAGCATTGAACATGCAAAAGTGACCAAAACGTGGAACTAACCAGATAATAAACATTCAAAAGTGACCAAAACGTGGTACCAATCAGATAATAAACATTCAATTTTCGGGTGTCATTTTAATGAATAAGTTGTATATTGTAAGCTACATGGGCTGGATTCTAGAATACCTACCACACTTGAAATAGCATTATTCTTGTTGCAATGTTTTCTTTAAGCTAAAATGTGATGCAGAATTATAAAATTCGGGTGCGAAAGCAAATATTTATATGATTTTTTACAAAAATAAAGTCAGATTTTACCTATTCTTGAAATGGATATTTTTGTTAAAACATTCATATACATGCTTTAGGATCTAAACTATGGATGGTTTTACCAATCAGATAATAAACATCCAATTTTCGGGTGTCATTTTAATGAATACGTTGTATATTGTAAGCTACATGGGCTGGATTCTAGAATACCTACCACACTTCAAATAGCAATTTTCTTGTTGCAATGTTTTCTTTTAGCTAAAATATATTGAAAAATTATCAAATTCGGCCGCGGAAGCAAATATTTATATGATTTTTTTTACAAAAATAAAGTCAGATTTTACCTATTCTTGAAATGGATTTTTATATTAAAACATTCATATTCATGCTTTAGGATCTATACTATGGATGGTTTTAAGCATTGGACATGCAAAAGTGACCAAAACGTGGTACCAATCAGATAATAAACATTCAATTTTCGGGTGTCATTTTAATGAATACGTTGTATATTGTAAGCTACATGGGCTGGATTCTAGAATACCTACCACACTTGAAATAGCAATTTTCTTGTTGCAATGTTTTCTTTTAGCTAAAATATGTTGAAAAATTATCTAATTCGGCCGCGGAATCAAATATTTATATGATTTTTTTACAAAAATAAAGTCAGATTTTACCTATTCTTGATGATTACGTTGTATATTGTAAGCTACATGGGCTGGATTCTATTTATTCATTTATTTATTTATCTATTAATCTATCTATTTTATAAATAATTATAAAATTCGGGCACGAAAGGAATTATTAATATGATATTTTAAAAAAATTAACTCAGATTTTACCTATTCTTGAAATGGATATTTTTGTTAAAACATTCATATTCATGCTTTAGGATCTATACTATGGATGGTTTTAAGCATTGGACATGCAAAAGTGACCAAAACGTGGTACCAATCAGATAATAAACATTAAGTTTTCGGGTGTCATTTTAATGAATAAGTTGTATATTGTAAGCTACGTGGGCTGGATTCTAGAATACCTACCACAATTGAAATATCAATTTTCTTATAGCAATGTTTTCTTTAAGCTAAAATGTGATGCAGAATTATAAATTTCGGGCGCGGAAGCAAATATTTATATGATTTTTTACAAAAATAAAGTCAAATTTTACCTTTGCTTGATAAATAAGTTGTATATTGTAAGCTACATGGGCTGGATTCTAGAATACCTTCCACACTTAAAATAGCAAGTTTCTTGTTGCAATGTGTTCTTTAAGTTAAAAAGTGATGATAAATTATAAAATTCGGGCGCGGAAACAAATATTTATATGATTTTTTACAAAAATAAAGCCAGTTTTTATCTTCTCTTGATGAATACGTTGTATATTGTAATGTACATGAGCTGGATTCTAGAATACCTACCACACTTAAAATAGAAATTTTCTTGTTGCAATGTTTTCTTTTAGCTAAAATATTATGAAGAATTATAAAATTTGGGCGCGGAAGCATATATTTATATGATTTTTTACAAAAATAAAGTCAGATTTTACTTATTCTTGAAATGGATATTTTTGTTAAACGTTCATATACATGCATTTGGATCTATACTCTAGATAATTTAACATTGCACATGCAAAAGTGACCATACCGTGATACCAATCAGATAATAAATATTCAATTTTCGCGTGTCATATTAATAAATACGTTGTATATTGTAAGCTACATGGGCTGGATTCTATAATATCTACCAAACTTGAAATAGAAATTTTCTTGTTACAATGTTTTGTTTTAGCTAAAATATGATGAAGACTTATAAAATTCGGGCGCGGAAGCAAATATTTATATGACTTTTTACAAAAATAAAGTCAGATTTTACCTATTCTTGATGAATACGTTGTATATTGTAAGCTACATGGGCTGGATTCTAGATTACCTACCACACTTGAAATAGCAATTTTCTTTTTGCAATGTTTTATTTTAGCTAATATATGATGAAAAATTATAA
The DNA here is from genome assembly GCA_035578165.1 of Stenolophus ochropezus. NCBI lineage: Eukaryota > Metazoa > Arthropoda > Insecta > Coleoptera > Carabidae > Stenolophus > Stenolophus ochropezus. Next base: position 20,446,841 of record JAQOWZ010000016.1, read on the forward strand.
AATCCGGGCGTGGATGCAAATATTTATATGATTTTTTACAAAAATAAAGTCAGATTTTACCTTTTTTTGATGAATACGGTGTATATTGTAAGGTACATGGGTTGGTTTCTAGAATACCTGCCACACTTAAAATAGCAATTTTCTTGTTGCAATGTTTTCTTTTAGCTAAAATATGATGAAGAATTATAAAATTCGGCCGCGCGAGGAAATATATATATGATTTTTCAAAAAATAAAGTCAGATTTTCGCAATTCTTGATGAATACGTTGTATAATCTAAGCTACATGGGCTGGATTCTAGAATACATACCACACTTGAAATAGTAATTTTCTTGTTGCCATGTTTTTTTTTAGCTAAATTATGATGAGGAATTATAAAATTCGGGCCGGGAAGCAAATATTTATAGGATTTTTTACAAAAATAAAGTCAGATTTTACCTATTCTTAATGAATACGTTGTATATCGTCAGCTACATAGGCTGGATCCTAGAATACCTACAACACTTGAAATAGCAGTTGTCTTGTTGCAATGTTTTCTTTTACCTAAATTATGATGAAGAATTATAAGGTTCGGGCGCGGAAGCAAATATTAATATGATGTTTTACAAAAATAAACTCAGATTTTACCTATTCTTGAAATGGATATTTTTGTTAAAACATTCATATTCATGCTTTAGGATCTATGCTATGGATGCTACATGGGCTGGATTCTATAATATCTACCAAACTTGAAATAGAAATTTTCTTGTTGCAATGTTTTGTTTTAGCTAAAATATGATGAAGACTTATAAAATTCGGGCGCGGAAGCAAATATTTATATGACTTTTTACAAAAATAAAGTCAGATTTTACCTATTCTTGATGAATACGTTGTATATTGTAAGCTACATGGGCTGGATTCTAGATTACCTACCACACTTGAAATAGCAATTTTCTTTTTGCAATGTTTTATTTTAGCTAATATATGATGAAAAATTATAAAATCCGGGCGTGGATGCAAATATTTATATGATTTTTTACAAAAATAAAGTCAGATTTTACCTTTTTTTGATTAATACGGTGTATATTGTAAGGTACATGGGTTGGTTTCTAGAATACCTGCCACACTTAAAATAGCAATTTTCTTGTTGCAATGTTTTCTTTTAGCTAAAATATGATGAAGAATTATAAAATTCGGCCGCGCGAGGAAATATATATATGATTTTTCAAAAAATAAAGTCAGATTTTCGCAATTCTTGATGAATACGTTGTATAATCTAAGCTACATGGGCTGGATTCTAGAATACATACCACACTTGAAATAGTAATTTTCTTGTTGCCATGTTTTTTTTTAGCTAAATTATGATGAGGAATTATAAAATTCGGGCCGGGAAGCAAATATTTATAGGATTTTTTACAAAAATAAAGTCAGATTTTACCTATTCTTAATGAATACGTTGTATATCGTCAGCTACATAGGCTGGATCCTAGAATACCTACAACACTTGAAATAGCAGTTGTCTTGTTGCAATGTTTTTTTTTTACCTAAATTATGATGAAGAATTATAAAGTTCGGGCGCGGAAGCAAATATTAATATGATGTTTTACAAAAATAAACTCAGATTTTACCTATTCTTGAAATGGATATTTTTGTTAAAACATTCATATTCATGCTTTAGGATCTATGCTATGGATGGTTTTAAGCATTGAACATGCAAAAGTGACCAAAACGTGGAACTAACCAGATAATAAACATTCAAAAGTGACCAAAACGTGGTACCAATCAGATAATAAACATTCAATTTTCGGGTGTCATTTTAATGAATAAGTTGTATATTGTAAGCTACATGGGCTGGATTCTAGAATACCTACCACAATTGAAATAACAATTTTCTTGTTGCAATGTTTTCTTTAAGCTAAAATGTGATGCAGAATTATAAAATTCGGGTGCGAAAGCAAATATTTATATGATTTTTTACAAAAATAAAGTCAGATTTTACCTATTTTTGAAATGGATATTTTTGTTAAAACATTCATATTCATGCTTTAGGATCTATACTATGCATGGTTTTAAGCATTAAACATGCTAAAATTCCCATAACGTGGTACCAATCAGATAATAAACATTAAATTTTCGGGTATCATTTTAATGAATACGTTGTATATTGTAAGCCACATGGGCTGGATTCTAGAATACCTACCACACTTAAAATAACAATTTTCTTGTTGCAATGTTTTCTTTTAGCTAAAATATAATAAAAAATTATAAAATTCGGGCGCGGAAGCAAATATTCATATGATTTCTTTCAAAAATACAATCAGATTTTACCTTTTCTTGATGAATAAGTTGTATATTTTGAGCTACATGGGTTGGATTCTAGAATACCTACCACACTTGAAATAGCAATTTTCTTGTCGCAATGTTTTCTTTTAGCTAAACTATGATGAAGAATTATAAAATTAGGGCGCGGAAGCAAATATTTATATGATTTTACCTATTCTTGAAATGGATACTTTTGTTAAAACATTCATATTCATGCTTTAGGTTCTATGCTACGTATAGTTTCAAGCATTGGACATGCAAAAATGACCAAAACGTGGCACCAATCAGATAATAAACATTAAATTTTCGGGTGTCATTTAAATGAATACGTTGTATATTATAAGGTACATGGGCTGGATTCCAGAAAACCTACTATACTTTATATAGCAATTTTCTTGTTGCAATGTTTTCTTTTAGCTAAAATATGATGAAAAATTATAAAATTCCGGCGCGGAAGCAAATATTTAAATGATTTTTTACAAAAATAAAGTCAGATTTTACCTATTCTTGAAATGGATATCTTTGTTAAAACATTCACATTCATGCTTTAGGATCTATACCATGGATGGTTTTAAGCATTGAACATGCAAAAGTGACCAAAACGTGGCACCAATCAGATAATAAACATTTAATTTTCGGGTGTCATTTTAATGCATACGTTGTATATTGTAAGCTACAAAGGCTGGATTCTAAAATACCTTCCACACTTGAAATAGCAATTTTCTTATTGCAATGTTGTCTTTTAGCTAAAATATGATAAAGAATTATAAAATTCGGGCGCGAGAGCAAATATTTATATGATTTAATACAAAAATAAAGTCAGAATTTACTTATTCTTGAAATGGATATTTTTGTTATAACATTCATATTCATGCTTTAGGTTCTATACTACGGATGATTTTAAGCATTGGACATGCAAAAATGACAAAAACGTGGTACCAATCAGATAATAAACATTCAATTTTCAGGTGTCATTTAAATGAATACATTGTATATTGTAAGATACATGGGCTGGATTCTAGAAATCCTATTACAACTGAAATAGCAATTTTCTTGTTGCAATGTTTTCTTTTAGCTAAAATATGATAAAGAATTATAAAATTCCGGCACGAATGCAAATATTTATATGATTTTTTACAAATATTAAGTCAGATTTTACCTTTTCTTGATGAACACGTTGTATATTGTAAGCTACATGGGCTGGATTCTAGAATACCTACCACATTTGAAATAGCAATTTTCTTGTTGCAATGTTTTCTTTTAGCTAAAATATGATAAAGAATTATAAAATTCGGGCGCGGAAGCAAATATTTATATGACTTTTTACAAAAATAATGTCAGATTTTAGCTATTCTTGAAATTGATATTTTTGTTAAAACATTCATATTCATGGTTTAGGATCTATACTATGAATAATTTTAGGATTGGACATGCACAAGTGATTAAAACGTGGTACCAATCAGATAATAAACATTCAATCCTCGGGTGTCATTTTAATGAATACGTTGTATATTGTAAGCTACATGGGCTGGATTCTAGAATACCTACCACATTTGAAATAGCAATTTTCTTGTTGCAATGTTTTGTTTTAGCTAAAATATGATGAAAAATTATAAAATTCGGGCGCGGAAGCAAATATTTATATGATTTTTTTACAAAAATAAAGTCAGATTTTACCTATTTTGACGTATACATCGGCTGTGATCTTTACAATGATCCCTCGCTCGCGTCAATCACTGACCATCTGGGTTCGCGAGTTGTACGTCGACAACTCCCTGGAATTAATCGTGTTACCGAAACTTTGGATTGCACAAGTATTGAAGTACACGTTCCAGAGGAACACCGCTCTGCTTTGTTAGATGTTCTGCGACCATTCCGGGATATAATAACAACAGGTAACTGCGTTGGTTCCGTTAATAATAGCTGCCTCGAAATCCGCTTAGAGAAAAACATAATCGTCAATCGTCTACCTTATCGTTTGGCAATAAATGAAAGAGCTGCAGTACGTAATATAGTTGAGGATTTATTTCGTAATAACATAATTAGAGAAAGTGAGTCACCATGCGCAAGTCCAATCGTACTAGTCAGAAAGAAAGAAAGACGAATCTTATCGTATGTGCGTTGACTATCGGGAGCTTAACAGACACACCATAAAAGACCGTTATCCTCTTCCGTTGATTGAAGATCAACTAGATCGTTTAAGCAAAGGACGTTACTTCACATCACTCGATATTGCCTCGGGATTCCACCAGATTGCGATTCATGAAGATTCCATTGCTAAAACTGTCTTTGTGACTCCGGACGGCCACTATGAATACCTTCGTATGCCTTTTGGACTTGCTAATGCTCCAGCTGTTTTCCAGAGGGCGATTCATAAAGCACTGGGACGTTTGAGACATACTGTAGCATTGGTGTATCTCGATGACATCCTGATTCCTTCAAAAATAATTGAAGAAAGTGTTGAATCTTTGCGCATGGTTTTAGAGGCACTAAAACTAGCCGGATTTGCGCTAAACTTAAGAAAATGCAGTTTTCTTCAAACATCCATCGAATATCTTGGGCGAGAAATAAGTGCTGATGGAATAAGGCCAGGACAAAGAAAGATACAAGCGTTGATAGAATCACCAGTTCCAACCAACGTAAAAGGTGTTAGACAGTTCTTGGGTCTTGCTGGATTCTTCCGTAAGTTTGTTCCTGATTTTGCTAAACGCACTGCTCCAATTTCAAAGCTCACAAAGAAAGCTGAACTATTTCAATGGACAGGAGAACACGAAAATGCACGGAATTATGTTATTTCTTGCCTGACATCACGTCCCCTACTTGCAATATTCGATGCGAATCTCCCGACAGAATTACACACTGATGCCAGTAGCGTCGGCTACGGTGCAATACTTTTTCAGCGATATGATGGTGATTTACGAGTTGTTGCGTGCTTCAGCCAAAGAACCAGTAAACATGAAAAAATTACCATTCGTACGAGCTCGAGACGCTTGCAATTGTAAGATCATTGAAACACTTTCGCACTTATTTACTGGGAATACATTTTACTGCTGTCACTGATTGTAATGCTGTGAAGTGTACTGCCAATAAACGGGATCTTGTTCCTAGAATTGCAAGGTGGTGGATCTACATGCAAGATTTCAACTTCAACATAATGTACAGGAAAGGTAGTAGCCTATGTTATGTAGATTATTTAAGCCGAAACCTAGTGAACGTAAGACGAGGTACACACAAGAACTGGCTTTACATTGAACAAAAAGGTAGTTTAGAAGTTTAAGAAATGTTATCTAAATTACGTGAAGGCAGACTTGATCCTAACCAGTATACTGAGAAAGACGGTCTTCTTCTTCATAAACGGAAAAATCAAGATGGAACTAGGCACTTACAATGGTTCGTTCCTCGCCAGAGTCGTTTAGGCTTACTGCGAATTTTTCATGATGAACAATGTCACATTGGAGTTCATAAAACTCATGAATCCATTACTCAGCATTTCTGGTTTCCACGTATGAGGCTCTTTATCAAAAATTATGTTCGTCACTGCTTAGTTTGTGCTGTAAAGAAAACTAGAACGGGGCCACTGCAAGGATTTGTTTCTCCATTACAAAAGCCGTTACAACCTTTTCATACCTTACAGGCTGACTGCCTTGGACCACTTCCGGTCACCTGTGGGGGACATAAACACATTTTAGTTTTGGTTGACGCTTTTACCAAGTATTGTTTACTATTACCGTTGAAATCTGTAACTACGGCGGAAACTAAAGAACAGTTTCAGTCCGTTATTGCTCTTTTTGGAACGCCTAAATGTCTCTTAATGGATGCTGGCACGAATTTTAAAAACACCACTTTCTTAAATATCTAAGTGAATGGAAAATCGAATATCATTACATAACTCCAGATGTTCACCGCGGAAACGGACAGGTAGAACGCTACATGAGGACAATTATGAACTTTCTTCGCGTTGAAACACAAGTAAAGTCAGAATGGTCGAGCGGTTTGTGGAAAATTCAGCTTGTTCTAAACACAACAGTTCAGAAGAGTACACAAACAACACCTTTGCAATTGTTGCTGGGAATTGATAGTTCAACTCCTTTAATTCAAGCTCTCTTACGAGATCTTTCACATGACATGACACCATTACGTAACCGTCAAATAGACCGCGAGCGAGTTGGCAAACTCCTCAATGTTGAATCCAGTAAATCATGCGAGAAGATTAACAGCAAACGGAGAAATGGAATCCAGTTTTCAGTCGGTGACTTTGTACTTATGCATCGAGATTCCAAAATGCACATAAGTAAAACCGATTACGAATTTTTGGGACCGTATGAGATAATTAAGTGTCTTGGCAATGAGCGATATGAATTGAAAAAGGTTGGTTCCAGTGTTATAACTAAAGCGGCCAAGGAGCAGTTGAGACTGTGGCCCGCTGATTGGTCTCTGAGTTGTGATATGCATGAGATCCTGGAGCTAATGGAAGCAGATCATGATAATAAAAGTGAGTTGTGTTTTTTTTAATGTGACAGATATTTCTGTTGTCGGTCTCGTACCCTGTAGAGGTAGAGCCGAAACGGTGGCTGCGGTCCCGTTTGTGTTTATGTTATTGTTGTCAATTTTGATTTTTGCACTGTTGATGTTGACGCTGGTCTCTTACCCTGGGAGGTAGAACCAGAGCAGTGGCTGAGGTCCTGCTGGAGGTTCCGGTCTCGTACCCTGTAGCGGTAGAGCCGAGGCGATGGCTGCGGTCTCGCTATTGTTATATTCATGTGTGTTTCATCCTATTATTAGGTTTGGAAATGAAGAATTTGCAGAATGTTTGTTAAAATTTTTTATTTAAGTGGCTATCGATTTCGGGTAGAACCCTTCTTCAGGCCGACGCTGAAATATACATTATTTTTACAAAATTTTGTGGTTAGATAGAAACATGAGGTTAATTTTTATGGTTAAGTAAACACATCAATGATAAAAACAAACTTACCGTCAGAATTAGTAAAATATATATATAAAGTGTTTGAAAAGCATTTTGGAATTATTAAATCTTATTAAACATTTTAGAAGGTATAATTTGTAAAAAAACGTTTTTGTAACGTGTGTTACGGCGTCTAGGAAGGAAACTGGAATGAACAGTGTGAATATGTATAGGGGATTTGGTTTTTGTTTTACTGCATGATAGAGAAATTATGTTGATGGAGTGTGAAATGGCGGTAAAGATTTAAAAATATGTGGTTCTGGGAAGGTTGTATTTTCGTTTAGTAAAATGTTATCTTTTGATATTGCATGTTTTAAAATTTCGTATTTTTCTAGAAGTTCTAATTTTTTATGAGAATTTTCTTGGTGTAATTGAGTTAGATTTGAATTGATTGTTATTTGATGATGTGTTTCGTTTATGTGGGTTCCGACTGCTGTAGAAGGTCTTTTGTTTAAGTGTTCATTAAATCTGGTTTTTATATTTCGTGTGGTTAAGCCTATGTAGATTTTATTGCAGTTGTTACATGAAATTTTATATATGCCTGATTTTTCAAATGTATCGGTTTTTGGTTTATTATTTATTATGTGTGTGGCTATTATATTATTTGATTTGGAGGTGATGGAAAGGTTGTATTTGTATAAAAGTTTTTTTAATTTATTAAATTGAGTGTTGTACGGAACTGAAATGTATTGTGTTATTGGTTTGGTGTGTGGGTATATGTCTTTTAAAATTTTATTGTTAATTATGTTATGGTATATTTTGTGTATATATTCTATTGGAAAATTGTTGCTGAGTCCTATATTAATGATGTTTTGATATTCTTCTTGGTAATTTTCTGTAGATAATGGTGTTGTAATAAGTCTGTTAAAATAATATCGGAAGGCTGCTTGTTTTACTATTGGGTTATGAAATGAGTCGTAAGGTATTATGGAATTTATGGTGGTTGGTTTTCGGTATATTTTATATTCTATTGAATTATTCTTTTTGGTAAGTGTGAGATCTAGAAAGTTTATTGAGTTATTTTGTTCTTTTTCTAACGTGAATTTTATTTGAGAAATATTGTTAATTGAATTGTGAAAATTTTGTAAATCTGAGTCTGAGCCACTCCATAAACAAAACACATCATCAACATAACGTACCCAAAGAAGAATGTGTTTTGAATCTGGAAGTTTAATTATTTTTTGTTCTAAATCATCAATAAAAATATTAGCTAACATTCCACTGATCGGACTTCCCATGGGTAGACCGTCATTAAGTGTATATGTTTTATTGTTAAATGTAAAAAAGTTTTGTTTTAGGGTAATTTTGAAAAGATTAATTATATTGTTAATGTCATTGTTATCTAAATTGAATGAGTTAATAAATTCTGTATCGTTTTTTATAAAATCTGATAGAATATTAATGGTGTTATTTATTGGAACGTTTGTGTATAAGTTTACAATGTCAAAAGATATCATGGTGTAATTATTGGTTTGTAACGGGGTGTTGTTAATGTGCGTTATTAGTTCTGCTGAGTTTTTAATTGAATGTGGTGAATAATAGTTTGTGAGATTGTTTATGAGATGGTTGAGAAATTTGGATAGATTGTTGGCGGGTGAAGAGATGGAACTGGTAATGGGTCTGATGGATTTGTTAGGTTTGTGTAGTTTTATGAGGCTGTATAGTATGGATGTTTTTGCGTTGGGGTTGATGAGTTTTCTGTGGGTTCTTGAGAATTTGTTGAGAGTGTGGGAGGATTGTTTAAGTGTATTGTTGAAGGAGTGGATGAAAGTTGGTAATGGATTCTTATTGGTTTCTGTAATGTTATTTTCTTGAAAAAAGGTAAGTGTTTTTTGAATGTAATCGTCGGTATTCAATATGACAAGTCCTGCGTTTTTATCAGCTTTAGTAATAGTTAAATTAAACAATAAAATTATAGGGCTTAGGATTCCGCGTAAGTTTACAAAAGGAGCAAGCTAACAATACTAGCCGGCCATTTAGCACTCAATCAGTAACCACGGACGCGTTTCGCTCTTATTTGAGCTCATCAGCGTGGTATAACTAACAGCCGGAGTGCAAATGCACTATCCCGAGCTGTAGCGACTGAGTGCCATGGCAATTCCCCTAAGGAAATTCTCAATGGTAAACGGTCCGGAGACGTAAGTCTCTCTTACTAACCAAATTTACCCTGGAAGCAAAGTGGCTTCACAAAATAACAAAAGAAATTTACAAAATTAAAAAATTAACAACAAAGCAAAAAGTGGTACACTTGCCCAACCACAAAATATATTTCAAGCAAAAAACGATGGAATCAAAAAATGTTAAACAATAAAATTATAGGGCTTAGGATTCCGCGTAAGTTTACAAAAGGAGCAAGCTAACAATACTAGCCGGCCATTTAGCACTCAATCAGTAACCACGGACGCGTTTCGCTCTTATTTGAACTCATCAGCGTGGTATAACTAACAGCCGGAGTGCAAATGCACTATCCCGAGCTGTAGCGACTGAGTGCCATGGCAATTCCCCTAAGGAAATTCTCAATGGTAAACGGTCCGGAGACGTAAGTCTCTCTTACTAACCAAATTTACCCTGGAAGCAAAGTGGCTTCACAAAATAACAAAAGAAATTTACAAAATTAAAAAATTAACAACAAAGCAAAAAGTGGTACACTTGCCCAACCACAAAATATATTTCAAGCAAAAAACGATGGAATCAAAAAATGTTAAACAATAAAATTATAGGGCTTAGGATTCCGCGTAAGTTTACAAAAGGAGCAAGCTAACAATACTAGCCGGCCATTTAGCACTCAATCAGTAACCACGGACGCGTTTCGCTCTTATTTGAGCTCATCAGCGTGGTATAACTAACAGCCGGAGTGCAAATGCACTATCCCGAGCTGTAGCGACTGAGTGCCATGGCAATTCCCCTAAGGAAATTCTCAATGGTAAACGGTCCGGAGACGTAAGTCTCTCTTACTAACCAAATTTACCCTGGAAGCAAAGTGGCTTCACAAAATAACAAAAGAAATTTACAAAATTAAAAAATTAACAACAAAGCAAAAAGTGGTACACTTGCCCAACCACAAAATATATTTCAAGCAAAAAACGATGGAATCAAAAAATGTTAAACAATAAAATTATAGGGCTTAGGATTCCGCGAAGGTTTACAAAAGGAGCAAGCTAACAATACTAGCCGGCCATTTAGCACTCAATCAGTAACCACGGACGCGTTTCGCTCTTATTTGAGCTCATCAGCGTGGTATAACTAACAGCCGGAGTGCAAATGCACTATCCCGAGCTGTAGCGACTGAGTGCCATGGCAATTCCCCTAAGGAAATTCTCAATGGTAAACGGTCCGGAGACGTAAGTCTCTCTTACTAACCAAATTTACCCTGGAAGCAAAGTGGCTTCACAAAATAACAAAAGAAATTTACAAAATTAAAAAATTAACAACAAAGCAAAAAGTGGTACACTTGCCCAACCACAAAATATATTTCAAGCAAAAAACGATGGAATCAAAAAATGTTAAACAATAAAATTATAGGGCTTAGGATTCCGCGTAAGTTTACAAAAGGAGCAAGCTAACAATACTAGCCGGCCATTTAGCACTCAATCAGTAACCACGGACGCGTTTCGCTCTTATTTGAGCTCATCAGCGTGGTATAACTAACAGCCGGAGTGCAAATGCACTATCCCGAGCTGTAGCGACTGAGTGCCATGGCAATTCCCCTAAGGAAATTCTCAATGGTAAACGGTCCGGAGACGTAAGTCTCTCTTACTAACCAAATTTACCCTGGAAGCAAAGTGGCTTCACAAAATAACAAAAGAAATTTACAAAATTAAAAAATTAACAACAAAGCAAAAAGTGGTACACTTGCCCAACCACAAAATATATTTCAAGCAAAAAACGATGGAATCAAAAAATGTTAAACAATAAAATTATAGGGCTTAGGATTCCGCGTAAGTTTACAAAAGGAGCAAGCTAACAATACTAGCCGGCCATTTAGCACTCAATCAGTAACCACGGACGCGTTTCGCTCTTATTTGAGCTCATCAGCGTGGTATAACTAACAGCCGGAGTGCAAATGCACTATCCCGAGCTGTAGCGACTGAGTGCCATGGCAATTCCCCTAAGGAAATTCTCAATGGTAAACGGTCCGGAGACGTAAGTCTCTCTTACTAACCAAATTTACCCTGGAAGCAAAGTGGCTTCACAAAATAACAAAAGAAATTTACAAAATTAAAAAATTAACAACAAAGCAAAAAGTGGTACACTTGCCCAACCACAAAATATATTTCAAGCAAAAAACGATGGAATCAAAAAATGTTAAACAATAAAATTATAGGGCTTAGGATTCCGCGTAAGTTTACAAAAGGAGCAAGCTAACAATACTAGCCGGCCATTTAGCACTCAATCAGTAACCACGGACGCGTTTCGCTCTTATTTGAGCTCATCAGCGTGGTATAACTAACAGCCATGGCACTCAGTCGCTACAGCTCGGGATAGTGCATTTGCACTCCGGCTGTTAGTTATACCACGCTGATGAGCTCAAATAAGAGCGAAACGCGTCCGTGGTTACTGATTGAGTGCTAAATGGCCGGCTAGTATTGTTAGCTTGCTCCTTTTGTAAACTTACGCGGAATCCTAAGCCCTATAATTTTATTGTTTAACATTTTTTGATTCCATCGTTTTTTGCTTGAAATATATTTTGTGGTTGGGCAAGTGTACCACTTTTTGCTTTGTTGTTAATTTTTTAATTTTGTAAATTTCTTTTGTTATTTTGTGAAGCCACTTTGCTTCCAGGGTAAATTTGGTTAGTAAGAGAGACTTACGTCTCCGGACCGTTTACCATTGAGAATTTCCTTAGGGGAATTGCCATGGCACTCAGTCGCTACAGCTCGGGATAGTGCATTTGCACTCCGGCTGTTAGTTATACCACGCTGATGAGCTCAAATAAGAGCGAAACGCGTCCGTGGTTACTGATTGAGTGCTAAATGGCCGGCTAGTATTGTTAGCTTGCTCCTTTTGTAAACTTACGCGGAATCCTAAGCCCTATAATTTTATTGTTTAACATTTTTTGATTCCATCGTTTTTTGCTTGAAATATATTTTGTGGTTGGGCAAGTGTACCACTTTTTGCTTTGTTGTTAATTTTTTAATTTTGTAAATTTCTTTTGTTATTTTGTGAAGCCACTTTGCTTCCAGGGTAAATTTGGTTAGTAAGAGAGACTTACGTCTCCGGACCGTTTACCATTGAGAATTTCCTTAGGGGAATTGCCATGGCACTCAGTCGCTACAGCTCGGGATAGTGCATTTGCACTCCGGCTGTTAGTTATACCACGCTGATGAGCTCAAATAAGAGCGAAACGCGTCCGTGGTTACTGATTGAGTGCTAAATGGCCGGCTAGTATTGTTAGCTTGCTCCTTTTGTAAACTTACGCGGAATCCTAAGCCCTATAATTTTATTGTTTAACATTTTTTGATTCCATCGTTTTTTGCTTGAAATATATTTTGTGGTTGGGCAAGTGTACCACTTTTTGCTTTGTTGTTAATTTTTTAATTTTGTAAATTTCTTTTGTTATTTTGTGAAGCCACTTTGCTTCCAGGGTAAATTTGGTTAGTAAGAGAGACTTACGTCTCCGGACCGTTTACCATTGAGAATTTCCTTAGGGGAATTGCCATGGCACTCAGTCGCTACAGCTCGGGATAGTGCATTTGCACTCCGGCTGTTAGTTATACCACGCTGATGAGCTCAAATAAGAGCGAAATGCGTCCGTGGTTACTGATTGAGTGCTAAATGGCCGGCTAGTATTGTTAGCTTGCTCCTTTTGTAAACTTACGCGGAATCCTAAGCCCTATAATTTTATTGTTTAACATTTTTTGATTCCATCGTTTTTTGCTTGAAATATATTTTGTGGTTGGGCAAGTGTACCACTTTTTGCTTTGTTGTTAATTTTTTAATTTTGTAAATTTCTTTTGTTATTTTGTGAAGCCACTTTGCTTCCAGGGTAAATTTGGTTAGTAAGAGAGACTTACGTCTCCGGACCGTTTACCATTGAGAATTTCCTTAGGGGAATTGCCATGGCACTCAGTCGCTACAGCTCGGGATAGTGCATTTGCACTCCGGCTGTTAGTTATACCACGCTGATGAGCTCAAATAAGAGCGAAACGCGTCCGTGGTTACTGATTGAGTGCTAAATGGCCGGCTAGTATTGTTAGCTTGCTCCTTTTGTAAACTTACGCGGAATCCTAAGCCCTATAATTTTATTGTTTAACATTTTTTGATTCCATCGTTTTTTGCTTGAAATATATTTTGTGGTTGGGCAAGTGTACCACTTTTTGCTTTGTTGTTAATTTTTTAATTTTGTAAATTTCTTTTGTTATTTTGTGAAGCCACTTTGCTTCCAGGGTAAATTTGGTTAGTAAGAGAGACTTACGTCTCCGGACCGTTTACCATTGAGAATTTCCTTAGGGGAATTGCCATGGCACTCAGTCGCTACAGCTCGGGATAGTGCATTTGCACTCCGGCTGTTAGTTATACCACGCTGATGAGCTCAAATAAGAGCGAAACGCGTCCGTGGTTACTGATTGAGTGCTAAATGGCCGGCTAGTATTGTTAGCTTGCTCCTTTTGTAAACTTACGCGGAATCCTAAGCCCTATAATTTTATTGTTTAACATTTTTTGATTCCATCGTTTTTTGCTTGAAATATATTTTGTGGTTGGGCAAGTGTACCACTTTTTGCTTTGTTGTTAATTTTTTAATTTTGTAAATTTCTTTTGTTATTTTGTGAAGCCACTTTGCTTCCAGGGTAAATTTGGTTAGTAAGAGAGACTTACGTCTCCGGACCGTTTACCATTGAGAATTTCCTTAGGGGAATTGCCATGGCACTCAGTCGCTACAGCTCGGGATAGTGCATTTGCACTCCGGCTGTTAGTTATACCACGCTGATGAGCTCAAATAAGAGCGAAACGCGTCCGTGGTTACTGATTGAGTGCTAAATGGCCGGCTAGTATTGTTAGCTTGCTCCTTTTGTAAACTTACGCGGAATCCTAAGCCCTATAATTTTATTGTTTAACATTTTTTGATTCCATCGTTTTTTGCTTGAAATATATTTTGTGGTTGGGCAAGTGTACCACTTTTTGCTTTGTTGTTAATTTTTTAATTTTGTAAATTTCTTTTGTTATTTTGTGAAGCCACTTTGCTTCCAGGGTAAATTTGGTTAGTAAGAGAGACTTACGTCTCCGGACCGTTTACCATTGAGAATTTCCTTAGGGGAATTGCCATGGCACTCAGTCGCTACAGCTCGGGATAGTGCATTTGCACTCCGGCTGTTAGTTATACCACGCTGATGAGCTCAAATAAGAGCGAAACGCGTCCGTGGTTACTGATTGAGTGCTAAATGGCCGGCTAGTATTGTTAGCTTGCTCCTTTTGTAAACTTACGCGGAATCCTAAGCCCTATAATTTTATTGTTTAACATTTTTTGATTCCATCGTTTTTTGCTTGAAATATATTTTGTGGTTGGGCAAGTGTACCACTTTTTGCTTTGTTGTTAATTTTTTAATTTTGTAAATTTCTTTTGTTATTTTGTGAAGCCACTTTGCTTCCAGGGTAAATTTGGTTAGTAAGAGAGACTTACGTCTCCGGACCGTTTACCATTGAGAATTTCCTTAGGGGAATTGCCATGGCACTCAGTCGCTACAGCTCGGGATAGTGCATTTGCACTCCGGCTGTTAGTTATACCACGCTGATGAGCTCAAATAAGAGCGAAACGCGTCCGTGGTTACTGATTGAGTGCTAAATGGCCGGCTAGTATTGTTAGCTTGCTCCTTTTGTAAACTTACGCGGAATCCTAAGCCCTATAATTTTATTGTTTAACATTTTTTGATTCCATCGTTTTTTGCTTGAAATATATTTTGTGGTTGGGCAAGTGTACCACTTTTTGCTTTGTTGTTAATTTTTTAATTTTGTAAATTTCTTTTGTTATTTTGTGAAGCCACTTTGCTTCCAGGGTAAATTTGGTTAGTAAGAGAGACTTACGTCTCCGGACCGTTTACCATTGAGAATTTCCTTAGGGGAATTGCCATGGCACTCAGTCGCTACAGCTCGGGATAGTGCATTTGCACTCCGGCTGTTAGTTATACCACGCTGATGAGCTCAAATAAGAGCGAAACGCGTCCGTGGTTACTGATTGAGTGCTAAATGGCCGGCTAGTATTGTTAGCTTGCTCCTTTTGTAAACTTACGCGGAATCCTAAGCCCTATAATTTTATTGTTTAACATTTTTTGATTCCATCGTTTTTTGCTTGAAATATATTTTGTGGTTGGGCAAGTGTACCACTTTTTGCTTTGTTGTTAATTTTTTAATTTTGTAAATTTCTTTTGTTATTTTGTGAAGCCACTTTGCTTCCAGGGTAAATTTGGTTAGTAAGAGAGACTTACGTCTCCGGACCGTTTACCATTGAGAATTTCCTTAGGGGAATTGCCATGGCACTCAGTCGCTACAGCTCGGGATAGTGCATTTGCACTCCGGCTGTTAGTTATACCACGCTGATGAGCTCAAATAAGAGCGAAACGCGTCCGTGGTTACTGATTGAGTGCTAAATGGCCGGCTAGTATTGTTAGCTTGCTCCTTTTGTAAACTTACGCGGAATCCTAAGCCCTATAATTTTATTGTTTAACATTTTTTGATTCCATCGTTTTTTGCTTGAAATATATTTTGTGGTTGGGCAAGTGTACCACTTTTTGCTTTGTTGTTAATTTTTTAATTTTGTAAATTTCTTTTGTTATTTTGTGAAGCCACTTTGCTTCCAGGGTAAATTTGGTTAGTAAGAGAGACTTACGTCTCCGGACCGTTTACCATTGAGAATTTCCTTAGGGGAATTGCCATGGCACTCAGTCGCTACAGCTCGGGATAGTGCATTTGCACTCCGGCTGTTAGTTATACCACGCTGATGAGCTCAAATAAGAGCGAAACGCGTCCGTGGTTACTGATTGAGTGCTAAATGGCCGGCTAGTATTGTTAGCTTGCTCCTTTTGTAAACTTACGCGGAATCCTAAGCCCTATAATTTTATTGTTTAACATTTTTTGATTCCATCGTTTTTTGCTTGAAATATATTTTGTGGTTGGGCAAGTGTACCACTTTTTGCTTTGTTGTTAATTTTTTAATTTTGTAAATTTCTTTTGTTATTTTGTGAAGCCACTTTGCTTCCAGGGTAAATTTGGTTAGTAAGAGAGACTTACGTCTCCGGACCGTTTACCATTGAGAATTTCCTTAGGGGAATTGCCATGGCACTCAGTCGCTACAGCTCGGGATAGTGCATTTGCACTCCGGCTGTTAGTTATACCACGCTGATGAGCTCAAATAAGAGCGAAACGCGTCCGTGGTTACTGATTGAGTGCTAAATGGCCGGCTAGTATTGTTAGCTTGCTCCTTTTGTAAACTTACGCGGAATCCTAAGCCCTATAATTTTATTGTTTAACATTTTTTGATTCCATCGTTTTTTGCTTGAAATAATAGTTAAATTGTTATTTTTAATTTATTCCTGAATATTTTTAATGTTTTGTTTTATAAATTTATTTTTGGTCTGAATTTTATGTGTTTTTGAGTTATTCTTGTTAAAATTGATGTGTGTACTTACTTGGGCTTCTTGTGAGATAAATTTAGATATGTCGTTAAAAATTTCTTGGCGTTGTGGGTGATATTGTATTTGGGCTTCTATGTCTATTGTTATACGGAGTAGATCATTTTTGGTCGGTTGGGGGGCGAATTTGTGGCTCTTGTTTAGAAGTTTTGTTTCTTCTGTGGAAAAATTAACTGAAGATAAATTGGTGGTGCGAGATGTGATGGTGTTGTTGGGTGTGGTTGTAGGTGTATGTGTTGATGTGTGTGGTGTTGTATGTGTGTGTGTTGATGTGTGTGGTGTTGTAGATGTGCGTGTTGATGTGTGTGTTGTTGTGGTTCGGTGTTTTGTCATTTGTTGTTGTTGTATTAGTTTGTGTAATTTATACCTTCTTTTTTGGTCTTGTTCGAGTTCTTCTGTGGTTACTATTTCTTGTAGATTTGTTGTTAGTGTTTCGTACTCTATGGTATGTAGGTATTTGAGTAGATGGTGGTGTAGAAATTTTAGTTTCATATGTATTTCAGTTTCCTTCCTAGACAGTTTTTTAATTTCCTGTTTTAAAAGCTTGAGATAAAATTCTTCTTTATCTTTATTTGTAATCTGTAAATGTTTTGGAAATTTGATTTTTAAAAAATTTGGAACGACTTTATGAAGTTTGGCTGAGTGTAGGAATTTAATGTGTTCTGTAGTTCGGTGTCGTTTATGTAATATATATTTTAGCTGTTGGAGTGATACGGATAACTCCGATGATTTTATAAATTGACAAAAAGACTCCAGGCTGTTCTGCATGTTTTATTAGGTTTGGAAATGAAGAATTTGCAGAATGTTTGTTAAAATTTTTTATTTAAGTGGCTATCGATTTCGGGTAGAACCCTTCTTCAGGCCGACGCTGAAATATACATTATTTTTACAAAATTTTGTGGTTAGATAGAAACATGAGGTTAATTTTTATGGTTAAGTAAACACATCAATGATAAAAACAAACTTACCGTCAGAATTAGTAAAATATATATATATAAAGTGTTTGAAAAGCATTTTGGAATTATTAAATCTTATTAAACATTTTAGAAGGTATAATTTGTAAAAAAACGTTTTTGTAACGTGTGTTACGGCGTCTAGGAAGGAAACTGGAATGAACAGTGTGAATATGTATAGGGGATTTGGTTTTTGTTTTACTGCATGATAGAGAAATTATGTTGATGGAGTGTGAAATGGCGGTAAAGATTTAAAAATATGTGGTTCTGGGAAGGTTGTATTTTCGTTTAGTAAAATGTTATCTTTTGATATTGCATGTTTTAAAATTTCGTATTTTTCTAGAAGTTCTAATTTTTTATGAGAATTTTCTTGGTGTAATTGAGTTAGATTTGAATTGATTGTTATTTGATGATGTGTTTCGTTTATGTGGGTTCCGACTGCTGTAGAAGGTCTTTTGTTTAAGTGTTCATTAAATCTGGTTTTTATATTTCGTGTGGTTAAGCCTATGTAGATTTTATTGCAGTTGTTACATGAAATTTTATATATGCCTGATTTTTCAAATGTATCGGTTTTTGGTTTATTATTTATTATGTGTGTGGCTATTATATTATTTGATTTGGAGGTGATGGAAAGGTTGTATTTGTATAAAAGTTTTTTTAATTTATTAAATTGAGTGTTGTACGGAACTGAAATGTATTGTGTTATTGGTTTGGTGTGTGGGTATATGTCTTTTAAAATTTTATTGTTAATTATGTTATGGTATATTTTGTGTATATATTCTATTGGAAAATTGTTGCTGAGTCCTATATTAATGATGTTTTGATATTCTTCTTGGTAATTTTCTTTAGATAATGGTGTTGTAATAAGTCTGTTAAAATAATATCGGAAGGCTGCTTGTTTTACTATTGGGTTATGAAATGAGTCGTAAGGTATTATGGAATTTATGGTGGTTGGTTTTCGGTATATTTTATATTCTATTGAATTATTCTTTTTGGTAAGTGTGAGATCTAGAAAGTTTATTGAGTTATTTTGTTCTTTTTCTAACGTGAATTTTATTTGAGAAATATTGTTAATTGAATTGTGAAAATTTTGTAAATCTGAGTCTGAGCCACTCCATAAACAAAACACATCATCAACATAACGTACCCAAAGAAGAATGTGTTTTGAATCTGGAAGTTTCATTATTTTTTGTTCTAAATCATCAATAAAAATATTAGCTAACATTCCACTGATCGGACTTCCCATGGGTAGACCGTCATTAAGTGTATATGTTTTATTGTTAAATGTAAAAAAGTTTTGTTTTAGGGTAATTTTGAAAAGATTAATTATATTGTTAATGTCATTGTTATCTAAATTGAATGAGTTAATAAATTCTGTATCGTTTTTTATAAAATCTGATAGAATATTAATGGTGTTATTTATTGGAACGTTTGTGTATAAGTTTACAATGTCAAAAGATATCATGGTGTAATTATTGGTTTGTAACGGGGTGTTGTTAATGTGCGTTATTAGTTCTGCTGAGTTTTTAATTGAATGTGGTGAATAATAGTTTGTGAGATTGTTTATGAGATGGTTGAGAAATTTGGATAGATTGTTGGCGGGTGAAGAGATGGAACTGGTAATGGGTCTGATGGATTTGTTAGGTTTGTGTAGTTTTATGAGGCTGTATAGTATGGGTGTTTTTGCGTTGGGGTTGATGAGTTTTCTGTGGGTTCTTGAGAATTTGTTGAGAGTGTGGGAGGATTGTTTAAGTGTATTGTTGAAGGAGTGGATGAAAGTTGGTAATGGATTCTTATTGGTTTCTGTAATGTTATTTTCTTGAAAAAAGGTAAGTGTTTTTTGAATGTAATCGTCGGTATTCAATATGACAAGTCCTGCGTTTTTATCAGCTTTAGTAATAGTTAAATTGTTATTTTTAATTTATTCCTGAATATTTTTAATGTTTTGTTTTATAAATTTATTTTTGGTCTGAATTTTATGTGTTTTTGAGTTATTCTTGTTAAAATTGATGTGTGTACTTACTTGGGCTTCTTGTGAGATAAATTTAGATATGTCGTTAAAAATTTCTTGGCGTTGTGGGTGATATTGTATTTGGGCTTCTATGTCTATTGTTATACGGAGTAGATCATTTTTGGTCGGTTGGGGGGCGAATTTGTGGCTCTTGTTTAGAAGTTTTGTTTCTTCTGTGGAAAAATTAACTGAAGATAAATTGGTGGTGCGAGATGTGATGGTGTTGTTGGGTGTGGTTGTAGGTGTATGTGTTGATGTGTGTGGTGTTGTATGTGTGTGTGTTGATGTGTGTGGTGTTGTAGATGTGCGTGTTGATGTGTGTGTTGTTGTGGTTCGGTGTTTTGTCATTTGTTGTTGTTGTATTAGTTTGTGTAATTTATACCTTCTTTTTTGGTCTTGTTCGAGTTCTTCTGTGGTTACTATTTCTTGTAGATTTGTTGTTAGTGTTTCGTACTCTATGGTATGTAGGTATTAGAGTAGATGGTGGTGTAGAAATTTTAGTTTCATATGTATTTCAGTTTCCTTCCTAGACAGTTTTTTAATTTCCTGTTTTAAAAGCTTGAGATAAAATTCTTCTTTGTCTTTATTTGTAATCTGTAAATGTTTTGGAAATTTGATTTTTAAAAAATTTTGGAACGACTTTATGAAGTTTGGCTGAGTGTAGGAATTTAATGTGTTCTGTAGTTCGGTGTCGTTTATGTAATATATATTTTAGCTGTTGGAGTGATACGGATAACTCCGATGATTTTATAAATTGACAAAAAGACTCCAGGCTGTTCTGCATGTTTTATTAGGTTTGGAAATAAAGAATTTGCAGAATGTTTGTTAAAATTTTTTATTTAAGTAGCTATCGATTTCGGGTAGAACCCTTCTTCAGGCCGACGCTGAAATATACATTATTTTTACAAAATTTTGTGGTTAGATAGAAACATGAGGTTAATTTTTATGGTTAAGTAAACACATCAATGATAAAAACAAACTTACCGTCAGAATTAGTAAAATATATATATAAAGTGTTTGAAAAGCATTTTGGAATTATTAAATCTTATTAAACATTTTAGAAGTTATAATTTGTAAAAAACGTTTTTGTAACGTGTGTTACGGCGTCTAGGAAGGAAACTGGAATGAACAGTGTGAATATGTATAGGGGATTTGGTTTTTGTTTTACTGCATGATAGAGAAATTATGTTGATGGAGTGTGAAATGGCGGTAAAGATTTAAAAATATGTGGTTCTGGGAAGGTTGTATTTTCGTTTAGTAAAATGTTATCTTTTGATATTGCATGTTTTAAAATTTCGTATTTTTCTAGAAGTTCTAATTTTTTATGAGAATTTTCTTGGTGTAATAGAGTTAGATTTGAATTGATTGTTATTTGATGATGTGTTTCGTTTATGTGGGTTCCGACTGCTGTAGAAGGTCTTTTGTTTAAGTGTTCATTAAATCTGGTTTTTATATTTCGTGTGGTTAAGCCTATGTAGATTTTATTGCAGTTGTTACATGAAATTTTATATATGCCTGATTTTTCAAATGTATCGGTTTTTGGTTTATTATTTATTATGTGTGTGGCTATTATATTATTTGATTTGGAGGTGATGGAAAGGTTGTATTTGTATAAAAGTTTTTTTAATTTATTAAATTGAGTGTTGTACGGAACTGGAATGTATTGTGTTATTGGTTTGGTGTGTGGGTATATGTCTTTTAAAATTTTATTGTTAATTATGTTATGGTATATTTTGTGTATATATTCTATTGGAAAATTGTTGCTGAGTCCTATATTAATGATGTTTTGATATTCTTCTTGGTAATTTTCTGTAGATAATGGTGTTGTAATAAGTCTGTTAAAATAATATCGGAAGGCTGCTTGTTTTACTATTGGGTTATGAAATGAGTCGTAAGGTATTATGGAATTTATGGTGGTTGGTTTTCGGTATATTTTATATTCTATTGAATTATTCTTTTTGGTAAGTGTGAGATCTAGAAAGTTTATTGAGTTATTTTGTTCTTTTTCTAACGTGAATTTTATTTGAGAAATATTGTTAATTGAATTGTGAAAATTTTGTAAATCTGAGTCTGAGCCACTCCATAAACAAAACACATCATCAACATAACGTACCCAAAGAAGAATGTGTTTTGAATCTGGAAGTTTAATTATTTTTTGTTCTAAATCATCAATAAAAATATTAGCTAACATTCCACTGATCGGACTTCCCATGGGTAGACCGTCATTAAGTATATATGTTTTATTGTTAAATGTAAAAAAGTTTTGTTTTAGGGTAATTTTGAAAAGATTAATTATATTGTTAATGTCATTGTTATCTAAATTGAATGAGTTAATAAATTCTGTATCGTTTTTTATAAAATCTGATAGAATATTAATGGTGTTATTTATTGGAACGTTTGTGTATAAGTTTACAATTTCAAAAGATATCATGGTGTAATTATTGGTTTGTAACGGGGTGTTGTTAATGTGCGTTATTAGTTCTGCTGAGTTTTTAATTGAATGTGGTGAATAATAGTTTGTGAGATTGTTTATGAGATGGTTGAGAAATTTGGATAGATTGTTGGCGGGTGAAGAGATGGAACTGGTAATGGGTCTGATGGATTTGTTAGGTTTGTGTAGTTTTATGAGGCTGTATAGTATGGGTGTTTTTGCGTTGGGGTTGATGAGTTTTCTGTGGGTTATTGAGAATTTGTTGAGAGTGTGGGAGGATTGTTTAAGTGTATTGTTGAAGGAGTGGATGAAAGTTGGTAATGGATTCTTATTGGTTTCTGTAATGTTATTTTCTTGAAAAAAGGTAAGTGTTTTTTGAATGTAATCGTCGGTATTCAATATGACAAGTCCTGCGTTTTTATCAGCTTTAGTAATATAGTTAAATTGTTATTTTTAATTTTTTCCTGAATATTTTTAATGTTTTGTTTTATAAATTTATTTTTGGTCTGAATTTTATGTGTTTTTGAGTTATTGTTGTTAAAATTGATGTGTGTACTTACTTGGGCTTCTTGTGAGATAAATTTAGATATGTCGTTAAAAATTTCTTGGCGTTGTGGGTGATATTGTATTTGGGCTTCTATGTCTATTGTTATACGGAGTAGATCATTTTTGGTCGGTTGGGGGGGCGAATTTGTGGCTCTTGTTTAGAA
Organism: Stenolophus ochropezus; assembly: GCA_035578165.1. Classification (NCBI taxonomy): domain Eukaryota; kingdom Metazoa; phylum Arthropoda; class Insecta; order Coleoptera; family Carabidae; genus Stenolophus; species Stenolophus ochropezus. The sequence continues at coordinate 20,469,832 of JAQOWZ010000016.1, forward strand.
GTTTTGTTTCTTCTGTGGAAAAATTAACTGAAGATAAATTGGTGGTGCGAGATGTGATGGTGTTGTTCATCCTATTAGTTCTGTCTATTGCCCTGTTGTTGATGGTTTCCTCCTTTAAGTGGAAGAATCGGAATTACTAAATGATTTAGTTTTGAGTGCACCTTTTAATTGCGTAACTTTGTTTATTTTACTAGCAAGTATCCAAGGCGACTAAGTTTCATTTAAGAAGTTGAGGTGGTCAACAATAGGCGACCGTGCAGAGGTGACAACAACTCCACAGTGTCCATGACCACGCCGAAGAACTTCTCGTATAACCTACGTGACATCGCTTTAAGCTTCGAGAGTGAAGCTTCCGTCAGGCCGGCCGTGTTAGGAATTTATTTCTGTTATTCAATCATGCTGATAATTACTTTGTTAGGAATTATTTTTTGTTATTCAATCATTCTGATAATTACTTAGTTTATTATTAGTTATTAATTGTTCTTATGTAAAGGGTAAGAGCCGCTAATGGTCGACCGATGTCTCGTCATTCAGTCGTTAGCACTCGAGTCGCTCAGATACACTGCCGCTCTGTTTATTTTGTGACGTCTATTTCGACTAATAAAGGTTGTATTAATTCAGTTTGAGTATTTACCTATTTTTTTGTATTGTGTTTACCTTTCAATTTCTAACAATATTATAAGCTACATGGGCTAGATTCTAGAATACCTACCACACTTGAAATAGCAATTTTCTTGTTGCAATGTTTTCTTTTAGCTAAATTATGATGAAAAATTATAAAATTCGGGCGCGGAAGCAAATATTTATATGATTTTTTTACAAAAATAAAGTCAGATTTTACCTATTCTTGAAATAGATATTTTTGTTAAAACATTTATGTTCATGCTTTAGGATCTATACTATGGATGGTTTTAAGCTCTGGACATGCAAAAGTGACCAGAACGTCGTACCACTCAGATAATAAACATTCAATTTTCGGGTGTAATTTTAATGAATACGTTGTATATTGTAAGCTATATAGGCGGGATTCTAGAATACATACCACACTTGAAATAACAAATTTCTTGTTGCAATGTTTTCTTTTAGCTAAAATATGATAAAGAATTACAAAATTCGGGCGCGGAAACAAATATTGAAATGAATTTTTTTTACAAAAATTAAGTCAGATTTTACCTATTCTTGATGAATACGTTGTATATTGTAAGCTACATGGGCTGGATTTTAGAATATCTACCACACTTGAAAAAGCAATTTTCTTGTTGCAATGTTTTCTTTTAGCTAAAATATGATGAAAAATTATAAAATTCGGGCGTGGAAGCCAATATTATATGATTTTTTACAAAACTAAGTCAGATTCTACCTATTCTTGAATTGGATATTTTTGTTAAAATATTCATATTCATGCTTTAGGATCTATACTATGGATGGTTTTAAGCATTGGACATGCAAAAGTGACCAAAACGTGGTACCAATCAGATAATAAACCTTCAATTTTCGGGTGTCATTTTAATGAATACGTTGTATAATGTAAGCTACATGGGCTTGATTCTAGAATACCTACCACACTTGAAATAGCAATTTTCTTGTTGCAATGTTTCCTTTTAGCTAAAATATGATGAAGAATTATAAAACTTGGTCGCGGAAGCAATTAGTTATATGATTTTTTACAAAAAGAAAGTCAGATTTTACTTATTCTAGATGAATACGTTGTATATTCTAAGCTATATGGGCTGGTTTCTAGAATACCTACCACACTTGAAATAGCAATTTTCATGTTGCAATGTTTTCTTTTAGCTAAAATATGATGAAGAATTATAAAATTTGAGCTCGGAAGCAAATATTTATATGATTATTTACAAAAATAAAGTCAGATTTTACTTATTCTTGATAAATACGTTGTATATTCTAAGCTATATGGGCTAGATTCTAGAATACCTACCACACTTGAAATAGCAATTTTCAAGTTGCAATGTTTTCTTTTAGCTAAAATATGATGAAGAATTATAGAATTCGGGCGCGGAAGCAAATATTTATATGATTTAATACAAAAATAAAGTCAGATTTTACCTATTCTTGAAGAATACGTTGTATATTATAAGCTACATGGGCTGGATTCTAGAATACCTGCCACACTTAAAATATCAAACTTCTTATTGAAATGTTTTATTTTAGCTAAAATATGTTTAAGAATTATAAAATTCGGGCGCGGAAGCAAATTTTTATATAATTTTTTACAAAAACAAAATCAGATTTTACCTATTCTTGATGAATACGTTGTATATTGTAAGCTACATGGGCTGGATTCTAGAATACATACCACACTTAAAATAGCAATTTTCTTGTTGCAATGTTTTCTTTTAGCTAAAATATGATGAAGAATTATAAAATTCGGGCGCGGTAGCAAATATTTATATGATTTTTTACAAAAATAAACTCAGATTTTACCTATTTTAGAAATGGATATTTTTGTTAAACCATTCATATACATGCTTTAAAATCTATACTATGGATGGTTTTAAGCATCGGACATGCAAAAGTGACCAAAACGTGGTACCAAGCAGATAAGAAACATCCAATTTTCGGGTGTCATTTTAATGAATACGATGTATATTGTAAGCTACATGGGCTGGATTCTAGAATACTTACCACACTTCAAATAGCAATTTTCTTGTAGCAATGTTTTCTTTTAGTTTAATTATGATGAAGAATTTAAAAATTCGAGCGTGGATGCAAATATTTATATGATTTTTTACAAAAATAAAGTCAGATTTTACTTATTCTTGATGAATAAGTTGTATATTGTAAACTACCTGGGCTGGATTCTAGAATACCTACCACACTTGAAATAGCAATTTTCATGTTGCAATGTTCTCTTTTAGCTAAAATATGATGAAGAATTATAAAATTCGAGCGCGGAAGCAAATATTTATATGATTTTTTACAAAATTTATGTCAGATTTTACCTGTTCTTGAAGAATACTTTGTATATTATAAGCTACCTGGGCTGGATTCTAGAATACCTGCCACACTTCAAATATCAAACTTCTTATTGAAATGTTTTATTTTAGCTAAAATATGATTAAGAATTATAAAATTCGGGCGCGGAAGCAAATTTTTATATGATTTTTTACAAAAATAAAATCAGATTTTATCTATTCTTGATGAATACGTTGTATATTGTAAGCTACATGGGCTGGATTCTAGAATACCTACCACACTTGAAATAGCAATTTTCTTGTTGCAATATTTTCTTTTAGCTAAAATATGATAAAGAATTATAAAATTCGTGCGCGGAAGCAAATATTTATATGATTTTTACAAAAATAAAGTCAGATTTTACCTTTTCTTGGTGAATACGTTGTATATTGTAAGCTACATGGGCTGGATTCTAGAATACCTACTACACTTGAAATATCAATTTTCTTGTTGCTAAAATATGATGAAAAATTATAAAATTCGGGCGCGGAAGCAAATATTTATATTATTTTTTACTAAAATAAAGTCAGATTTTGCCTTTTCTTGGTGAATACGTTGTATATTGTAAGCTACATGGGCTGGATTCTAGAACACCTACCACACTTAAAATAGCAATTTTCTTGTTGCCATGTTTTCTTTTAGCTAAAATATGATGAAGAATTATGAAAATCGGGCGCGGAAGCTAATATTTATATGATTTTTTACAAAAATAAAGTCAGATTTTACCTTTTCTTGATAAATACGTTGTATATTGTTAGCTACATGGGCTGGATTCTAGAATACCTACCATACTTGAAATAGCAATTTACTTGATGCAATGTTTTCTTTTAGCTAAAATATGATGAAGAATTATAAAATTCGGGCGCAGAAGCAAATATTTATATGATTTTTTACAAAAATAAAGTCAGATTTTACCTTTTCTTGATGAATAAGTTGTGTATTGTAAGCTACATGGGCCGGATTCTAGAAAACCTATCACACTTGAAATAGCAATTTTCTTGTTGCAATGTTTTCTTTTAGCTAAAATATGATGAAGAATTATAAAAGTCGGGCGCGGAAGCAAATATTTATATGATTTTTTACAAAAATAAAGTCAGTTTTTACCTATTCTTGATGAATACGTTGTATATCGTAAGCTACATGGGCTGGATTCTAGAATACTTACCACACTTGATATAGCAATTTTCTTGTTGCAATGTTTTCTTTTACCTAAAATATGATGAAGAATAATGAAATTTTGCCGCGGAAGCAAATATTTGTGATTTTTTACAAAAATAAAGTCAGATTTTACCTATTCTTGTTGAATACGTTGTATATTGTAAGCTACATGGGCTGGATTTTAGAATACCTACCACACATGATATAGCAATTTTCTTGTTGCAATGTTTTATTTTAGCTAAAATATGATAAAGAATTATAAAATTCGGGCGCGGAAGCAAATATTTATAAGATTTCTACAAAAATTCAGTCAAATGTTACCTATTTTTAAAAAGGATATTTTTGTTAAAACATTCATATTCATGCTTTAGGATCTATACTATGGATAATTCTAGCATTGGACTTTCAAATGTGACCATAACGTGATACCAATCAGATAATAAACATTAAATTTTCGGGTGTGATTTTAATTAATACGTTGTTTATTGTATGCTACATGGGCTGGATTCTAGAATACCTACCACACTTGAAATAGCAATTTTCTTGTGGCAATGTTTTCTTTTAGCTAAAATATGATGAAGAATTATAAAAGTCGGGCGCGCAAGCAAATATTTATATGACCTTTTACAAAAATAAAGTCAGATTTTTCCTTTTCTTGAAGAATACGTTGTATATTGTAAGCTACATGGGCTGTATTCTAGAATACCTACCACACTTGAAATAGCAATTTTCTTGTTGCAAAGTTTTCTTTTAGCTAAAATATGATGAAGAATTATAAAATTCGGGTGTGAAAGCAAATATTTATATGATTTTTTACAAAAATAAAGTCAAATTTTACCTATTCTTGAAATGGATATTTTTGTTAAATCATTCATATTCATGCTTTAGGATCTATACTATGGATAATTTTAGCATTGGACATTCAAAAGTGACCATAACGTGGTACCAATCAGATAATAAACATTCAATTTTCGGGTGTGATTTTAATGAATACGTTGTATATTGTAGTATGCTACATGGGCTGGATTCTAGAATATCTACCACACTTGAAATAGCAATTTTCTTGTTGCAATGTTTTCTTTTACCTAAAATATGATGAAGAATTGTAAAATTCGGGAACGGAAGCAAATATTTATAGAATTTTTTACAAAAATAAAGTCAGATTTTACCTATTCTTGATGAATACGTTGTAAATTGTAAGCTACATGGGCTGGATTCTAGAATACCTACCATACTTGAAATAAAAATATTCTTGTTGCAATGTTTTCTTTTAGCTAAAATATGATAAAAAATTATAAAGTTTGGGCGCGGAAGCAAATATTTATATGATTTTTTACAAATTTTAAGTCAGATTTTACCTTTTCTTGAAGAATACGTTGTATATTTAAGCTACATGGGCTGGATTCTAGAATACCTACCACACTTGAAATAGCAATTTTATGTTGCAATGTTTTCTTTTAACTAAAATATGATGAAGAATTGTAAAATTCGGGCGCGGAAGCAAATATTTATATGAGTTTTTACAAAAATAAAGTCAGATTTTACCTATTCTTGTTGAATACGTTGTATATTGTAAGCTACATGGGCTGGATTCTAGAATACCTACCACCCTTGAAATAGTAATTTTCTTGTTGTAATGTTTTCTTTTAGCTAACATATGATGAAAAATTATAAAACTCGGTCGCGAAAGCAAATATTTATATGATTTTTTACGAAAATAAAGTCAGATTTTACCTTTTCTTAATGAATACGTTGTATATTGTAAGCTACATGGGCTGGATTCTAGAATTCCTACCACACTTGAAATAGCAATTTTCTAGTTGCAATGTTTTCTTTTAGCTAAAATATGATGAAGAATTATAAAATTCGGGCGCGGAATCAAATATTTATATGATTTTTTACAAAAATAAAGTCAGATTTTACCTATTTGTGAAATGGATATATTTGTTAAAACATTCATATTCATGCTTTAGGAATTATGCTATGGATAATTTTAGCATTGAACTTGCAAAACTGACCATAACGTAATACTCTTTGTTTCTTGATTATTTTTATTATATCTTCTCCTTTTAATTCTTTGTCAATCTCATGGTTTATTCTTACTCTGTTTTCATTATCAGATATCTTCTTAGGTCCCAGTATCGTTCTTATTATTTTCCTTTCTATTATTCTTAATTTTTCTTCGTCCTTCTTTGTAAATGTCATTGTTTCGGCTGCGTATAATGCTATTGGTCTTATTATTGTTCTATATACTCTCATTTTTGTTGTCTTGCTTAAAATTCCGTTTCGTAGTAATTTTTTATTGGCTTGGAAAGCTCTATTTGTAGCAGCTATTTTTTCTTTTATTTCTTCATCTCTTTCGCCTCTATTTGTTAACATTACACCTAAGTATTTGAATTTGTTTACTTATTCTCCTATTTTAATAGTCTTTTCTTGCACTTCTTTTCCCATTACCATTATTTTAGTCTGCAGATAGGGCATCACCTTGTTTTACACCTTTATTTGTTAATATATCTTCCGTTTCTCCTTTTTGTGTTTTAATTCGTATTTCTGATGTTTTTATAGTCATTGCTATCAATCTTCTTAATTTGTTTGGTATTTGTAGTTCTTTTAAAGCTTTCATTAGTTGCTGTCTTTTAATTGAGTCAAAGGCTTGTCTAAAGTCAATGAACAGAATCTCGATGTTTATGTTGTACTCAAATGTTTTTTCCATTATCTGTTTAATAATATGTATTGCGTCCGTGGTAGATTTTCCTTTCATAAAACCACATTGATAATTTCCGATAATTCTTGCTGATTCATTTGTTATTCTTCTTTGTATTATTGTTGACATTATTTTATAGGTAGTGTTCAGTAACATGATTCCTCTGTAGTTTTCGCATATTTGTTGGCTTCCTTTCTTATGTATTGTTACAACTTGTCCTGTTTCCCATTCTTTCGGCATTTCTTCCTCCCTCCATATTTTTACTATAAGTTCGTGGATGTGTTTCTGTATTGCTGCTCCTCCGTACTTTAATAATTCCATATTAATATTGTCGCTTCCAGATGTTTTACCGTTACGACTATTTTTTATAATTTCTTTTACTTCCTCTAGAGTTGGTTCTGCTGTGTTTTTCGTTTTCTTCTGGTAATTCACTTTTTATTTCCTGTTCCTCTTCTGTGAGTAGTTCCTTAAAATAATCTGTCCATACCTTTTTGTATTGTTCTCCAGATTCTGCTAGTTGCCCATTTTTATCCTTTATCCCATTTGTCTTGGTCTTATATATTTTAGTTTGTTCTTTTATTTCCTTGTAAAATCTTTTTGTGTTTTTATTTGCTCTTTCATTCTCAATATTTTTTATTGTATTTTCTATTTATATTCTTTGGTTTTTCCTAATAATTTTGTTACATTCCTTTCTTTTTTTCTCATACTTCTTCTTGTCCTCTTTTTTATTTGTTCTTAAATATGTTAATCTTGCGTTTCTCTTTTCATCTAGTATTATTTTAATTTCTTCATTAAACCAGGCTTTTTTATTTTTTGCATTCTTATTTTCATGTCCTATCCATTTTTGAGCAGCGTCCTTAATACATCTATTTATCCAGCACCATATTTTTTCTATATCTTCCATTTTATGTTCTTCCTTTTTTATGTTTTTTTCTACCTCCTCTTCGTATTTCTCTCTCGAGATTTCATTGTTTATATTTTCTATATTCCATTTAATTCTCGTTATATTTTTTCTATCACTTGTTTTAACTTTGTTTCGTATCTTTGTTGTTACCATGTAGTGATCCGAGTCGGCACATGCTCCTCTGTATGTCCTTACGTTTAGTATCGAAGATTGCCTCCTTTTCGTTACTAGTACGTGGTCTATTTGTGTTTGAGTCTTATTGTCTGGTGCTTTTCATGTTACTTTATGTATTCTGGGGTGTTTATACTTCGTGCTACTTATTATCATATTAGTCTTTATTGCTAATTCGCATAACCTTTGCCCATTATCATTTGTTCTTTCATGTATTGTGTGTGTACCTGCGACTTGTTGTATGTAGTTCTCTCTTCCTAACTGTGCGTTAAAGTCGCTCATTATAATGCTTAGGTCTTCCTTCGGTATTTTTTCAATTTCCTCTTCCAGATTCTCATAAAAATCTTCTTTCCTTTTATTTGTTGCATTCTCCGTAGGTGCATACACATTTAATATCGATATGTTGACAGGTGATCCTTCTATTCTAATGTATGCCAACCTTTCATTAATTGTTTTAAATTCTATTTTTTTTTCTTTTAATTTTTTTAAAACTATGAATGCTACCCCATATTTCCCCTGTTTATCTCCGGAATATAATGTTGTATAGTAATTCTTCTTGATTATACCTTCACCGCCCCATCTTGTTTCCTGAATCGCTGCCAGATTAATATCATATCTTTTCAATTCTTGCGCTATTTCTTCCATCTTTCCTGGTTGGAGAATCGTTCTTATATTCCATGTACTAAATTTTAACATTTTGTTCTTTTTCCTATTTACTTTTTTTGTTTTAATTGTATTTATTGCCTTTCCCTTATCTTTATATCCTTTTCCTTGCTTTCCGTATTCCATATTGCCATCCTCTTCTCTTCCATTGTTTCTAAGGCTATTATTTTCCCTTGTAAAACCTTTATTTCCTCTGTCATCAATTTTTCTTTTGTTTTTAAATATTTGACTTCTTGTTTTAATGTATTTATTACTTCATGGAAACCTTTATGTAATTCCTGCATTTCCTCTCGTATTTCTGTCCGTAATTCTTGAGTTTCTTATCTGTGTTGTTTGTTTTCCTTCTTCATCGATTTTATCTCCTCGTTTATTGTTATTAGCATCCTTACTATTTCATTTTCTTCTGATTCTATGACTTTGCGTTTAGCAACTGGTGATCTCGATGTCTTCCTACTTTTACTGAAGACCATATTATCACTTATGTTGCTGCTAATTTAGGTTCGTCATCTTCCATCTTTGTACGCCTAGTTGAAAACTTCTGCGGTCCTTAGGTGTTTTCCTATTTGTTAAGGTTTGCTTGTTACTATTTTTAGGTTATGTTATGCTTAAAATTTTCAAAGAGTACTTTTAAAAAGGATACGGCTTCTTCTGCACAGATAACACTTCCTGCTTTTTATCTGACCTTTAACTACCACTTCCTTAGCAGATTCTTCTTTTCAGATTTAGATATTAATACAAATTTGTTTTTATATTGCGGCTATTCAAACTATCAACTATCAATCAGCGGTCACCTTGTCTCACTCTCACCAATCAGATAATAAACATTTAATTTTCGGGTGTCATTTTAATGAATACGTTGTATATTGTAAGCTACACAGGCTGGATTCTAGAATACCTACCACACTTTAAATAGAAATTTTCTTGTTGCAATGTTTTCTTTTAGCTAAAATACGATGAGGAATTATAAAATTCGGGTGCGGTAGCAAATATTTATATGATTTTTACAAAAATAAAGTCAGATTTTACCTATTTTTGAAATGGATATTTTTGTTAAAACATTCATATTCATGCTTTAGGATCTATACTATGGATAATTTTAGCATTGGACTTTCAAAAGTGACCATAACGTGGTACCACTCAGTTAATAAACATTCAATTTTCGGGTGTAATTTAAATAATACGTTGTATATTGTATGCTACATGGGCTGGATTCTAAAATACCTACCATACTTGAAATAGCAATTTTCTTGTGGCAATTTTTCCTTTTAGCTAAAATATGATGAAGAATTATAAAAGTCGGGCCCGGAAGCAAATATTTATATGATTTTTTACAAAAATAAAGTCAGATTTTACCTATTCTTGAAATGGATATTTTTGATAAAACATTCATATTCATGCTTTAGGATCTATACTATAGATAATTTTAGCATTGGACATGCAAAAGTGACCATAACATGGTACCAATCAGATAATAAACATTCAATTTTCGGGTGACATTTTAATGAATACGTTTTATATTGTAAGCTACATGGCCTGAAATCTATAATACCTACCACACTTAAAATAGCAATTTTCTTGTTGCAATATTTTCTTTTAGCTAAAATATGATGAAGAATTATAAAATTCGGCCGTGGAAGCAAATATCTATATGATTTGTTACAAAAATAAAGTCAGATTTAACCTTTTCTTGATGAATACGTTGTATATAGTTAGCTATATGGTCTGGATTCTAGAATACCTACCACCCTTGAAATAGAAATTTTCTTGTTGCAATGTTTTCTTTTAGCTAACATATGATGAAAAAATATAAAACTCGGTCGCGGAAGCAAATATTTATATGATTTTTTACAAACATAAAGTCAGATTTTACCTATTCTTGATGAATACGTTGTATATTGTAAGCTACATGGGCTTGGATTCTAGAATACCTACCACACTTGACATAGCAATTTTTCTGTTGCAATGTTTTCTTTTAGCTAAAATATGATGAAGAATTATAAAACTCGGGCGCGGAAGCATATATTTATATGATTTTTTACAAAAATTAAGTCAGATTTTACCTATTCTTGTAATGGATATATATGTTAAAACATTCATATTCATGCTTAAGGATCTATACTATGGATAATTTTAGCATTGGAAATGCAAAAGTGACCATAACGTGGTACCACTCAGATAATAAACATTCAATTTTCGGGTGACATTTTAATGAATACGTTTTATATTGTAAGCTACATGGGCTGGATTCTAGAATACCTATCACACTTGAAATAGCAATTTTCTTGTTGCAATGTTTTCTTTTAGCTAAAATATGATGAAGCATTATAAAATTCGGGCGCGAAAGCAAATATTTATATGATTTTTCACAAAAATAAAGTCAGATTTTACCTATTCTTGATGAATACGTTGTATATTGTAAGCTACATGGGCTGGATTCTAGAATATCGACCACACTTTAAATAGGCAATTTTCTTGTTGCAATGTTTTTTTTTAGCTAAAATATGATGACGAATTATATAATTCGGGTGCGGAAGCTAATATTTATATGATTTTTTACAAAAATAAAGTCAAAATTTAATTATTCTTAAAATAGATATTTTTGTTAAAACATTCATATTCATGCTTTAGGATCTATACTATAAATAATTTTAGCATTTAATATACAAAAGTTACTATAACGTGGTATCAATCAGATAATAAACATTCAATTTTCGGGTATCCTTTTAATGAATACGTTGTGTATTGCAAGCTACAAGGGCTTTATTCTAGAATACCTACCACACTTTAAATAGCAATTTTCTTGTTGCAATGTTTTCTTTTAGATAAAATTTAATGAAAAATTATAAAATTCAGGCGCGGAAGCAAATATGTATACAATTTAGTACAAAAATAAAGTCAGTTTTTACCTTTTCTTGATGAATACGTTGTATATTGTAAGCTACATGGGCTGGAAACTAGAATACCTACCACACTTTAAATAGCAATTTTCCTGTTGAAATGTTTTCTTTTAGCTAAAATATGATAAAGAATTATAAAATTCTGGAACGGAAGCAACTATTTATATAATTTTTTACAAAAATAAAGTCAGTTTTTACCTTTTCTTGATGAAATACGTTGTATATTGTAAGCTACATGGGCTGAATTCTAGAATACCTACCACACTTTAAATAGCAATTTTTCTGTTGCAATGTTTTCTTTTAGCTAAAATATGATGAAGAATTATAAAACTCGGGCGCGAAGAAGCATATATTTATATGATTTTTTACAAAAATTAAGTCAGATTTTACCTATTCTTGTAATGGATATATTTGTTAAAACATTCATATTCATCCTTAAGGATCTATACTATGGATAATTTTAGCATTGGAAATGCAAAAGTGACCATAACGTGGTACCACTCAGATAATAAACATTCAATTTTCGGGTGTCATTTTAATGAACACGTTGTATTTTGTAATCTACATGGGCTGGATTCTAGAATACCTTCCACACTTGAAATAACAATTTTCTGGTTGCAATGTTTTCTTTTAGCTAAAATATGATGAAGAATTATAAAATACGGCGCGGAAGCAAATATTCTATGATTTTTTACAAAAATAAAGTCAGATTTTACCTATTCTTGAAATGGATATTTTTGTGAAAACATTGATATTCATTCTTTAGAATCTATACTGTAAATGGTTTTTAAGAATTGGATATGCAAAAATGACCAAAACATGGTACCAATCAGATAATAAACATACAATTTTCGGGTGTCATTTTAATGAATACGTTGTATATAGTAAGCTACATAGGCTGTATTCTAGAATACCTAATACACTTGAAATAGCAATTTTCTTGTTGCAATGTTTTCTTTTAGCTATAATATGATGAAGAATTATAAAATTCGGGCGCGGAAGCAAATATTAATAAGTTTTTTTACAAAAATAAAGTCAGATTTTACCTATTCTTTATGAATATGTTGTATATTGTAAGCTACATGGGCTGGATTCTAGAATACCTACCACAATTGAAGTAGCAATTTTCTTGTTGCAATGTTTTCTTTTAGCTAAAATATGATAAAGATTTATAAAATTCGGGCACGCGCTATCTCAGAGTAATGAATTTTTCAACAAAAATGTCAGATTTAACTTATTCTTGCAATGGTTATTTTTGTTAAAACATTCATATTCATACTTTAGGATCTATACTATGGATGGTTTTAAGCATTGGACATCCATAAGTGACCAAAACGTAGTACCAATCAGATAATAAACATTCAATTTTCGGGTGTCATTTTAATGAATACTTTGTATATTGTAAGCTACATGAGCTGGATTCTAGAATACCTACCACACTTGAAATAGCAACTTTCTGGTTGCAATGTTTTCTTTTACCTAAAATATGATGAAAAATTATAAAATTCGGGCGCGAAAGCAAATATTTATATGAATTTTTACAAACATTAAGTCAGATTTTACCTATTCTTGATGAATATGTTGTATATTGTAAGCTACATGGGCTAGATTTTAGAATACCTACCACACTTGAAATAGCAATTTTCTTGTTGCAATGTTTTCTTTTAGCTAAAACATAATGGAGAATTATAAAATTCGGGCGCGGAAGCAAATATTTATATGATTTTTTACAAAAATAAATTCAGATTTTACCTATTCTTAATGAATACGTTGCATATTGTAAGCTACATGGGCTGGATTCAAGAATACCTACCACACTTGAAATAGCAATTTTCTTGTTGCAATGTTTTCTTTTACCTAAAATATAATGAAGAATTATAAAATTCCGGCGCGGAAGCAAATATTTATATGATTTTTTACAAAAATAACGTCAGATTTTACCTATTCTTGATAAATACGTTGTAGATTGTAAGCTACATGGGCTGGATTTTAGAATACCTACCACACTTGAAATAGCAATTTTCCTGTTGCAATGTTTTCTTTTAGCAAAAATATGATGAAGAATTATAAATCCGGGCGCGGAAGCAATTATTTATATGATTTTTTACAAAAATAAGTCAGATTTTACCTATTTTTTAAATGGATATATTTGTTAAAACATTCATATTCATGCTTTAGGAACTATGCTATGGATTATTTTAGCATTAGACTTGCAAAACTGACCATAACGTTATACCAATCAGATAATAAACATTTAGTTTTCGGGTGTCATTTTAATGAATACGTTGTATATAGTAAGTTACATGGGCTGGATTCTAGAATACCTACCACACTTTAAATAGCAATTTTCTTGTTGCAATGTTTTCTTTTAACAAAAATATGATGAAGAATTATAAAATTCGGGCGCGGAAGCAAATATTTATATGATTTTTTATAAAAATAAATTCAGTTTTTATCGATTCTTGATGAATACGTTGTATATTGTAAGCTACACAGGCTGGATTCTAGAATACCTACCACACTTTAAATAGAAAATTTCTTGTTGCAATGTTTTCTTTTAGCTAAAATACGATGAGGAATTATAAAATTCGGGCGCGGAAGCAAATATTTATATGATTTTTACAAAAATAAAGTCAGATTTTACCTATTTTTGAAATGGATATTTTTGTTAAAACATTCATATTCATGCATTAGGATCTATACTATGGATTATTTTAGCATTGGACTTGCAAATGTGACCATAACTTGGTACCAATCAGATAATAAACATTCAGTTTTCGTGTGTGATTTTAAATAATACGTTGTAAATTGTATGCTACATGTGCTGGATTCTTGAATACCTACCACACTTGAAATAGCAATTTTCTTTTTGCAATGTTTCCTTTTAGCTAAACTATGATGAAGAATTATAAAATTCGGGCGCGAAAGCAAATATATATATGATTTTTTGCATAAATAAATTCAGATTTTACCGATTCCTGATGAATACATTGTATATTGTAAGCTACATAGGCTGGATTCTAGAATACGTACCAGAATTGAAATAGCAATTTTCCTGTTGCAATGTTGTCTTTTAGCTAAAATATGTTCAAAAATTATAAAATTCGGCGCGGAAGCAAATATTTATATAATTTTTTACAAAAATAAAGTCAGATTTCAATTTTTCTTGATGAATACGTTGTATATTGTAAGCTACTTGGGCTGGATTCTAGAATACCTACCACACTTGAAATAGCAATTTTCTTGTTGCAATTTTTTCATTTAGCTAAAATATGGTGAAGAATTATAAAATTCGGGCGCGGAAGCAAATATTTATATGATTTTTTACAAAAATAAAGTCAGATTTTACCTTTTCTTGATGAATACGTTGTATATTGTAAGCTACATGGGCTGGATTCTAGAAAACCTATCACACTTGAAATAGCAATTTTATTGTTGCAATGTTTTCTTTTAGCTAATATATGATGAAGAATTATAAAAGTCGGGCTCAGAAGCAAATATTTATATGATTTTTTACAAAAATAAAGTCAGATTTTACCTATTCTTGATGAATACGTTGTATATTGTAAGCTACATGGGCTGGATTCTAGAATAATTACTACACTTGAAATAGCAATTTTCTTGTAGCAATGTTTTGTTTTACCTAAAATATGATGAAGAATTAAAAAATTCCGGCGCGGAAGCAAATATTTATATGATTTTTTACAAAAATAAAGTCAGATTTTACCTTTTCTTGATGAATACATTGTATATTGTAAGCTACATGGGCTGGATTCTAGAAAACCTATCACACTTGAAATAGCAATTTTATTGTTGCAATGTTTTCTTTTAGCTAATATATGATGAAGAATTATAAAAGTCGGGCTCGGAAGCAAATATTTATATGATTTTTTACAAAAATATAGTCAGATTTTACCTATTCTTGATGAATACGTTGTATATTGTAAGCTACATGGGCTGGATTCTAGAATAATTACTACACTTGAAATAGCAATTTTCTTGTAGCAATGTTTTGTTTTACCTAAAATATGATGAAGAATTAAAAAATTACGGCGCGGAAGCAAATATTTATATGATTTTTTACAAAAATAAAGTCAGATTTTACCTATTCTTGATGAACACGTTGTAGATTGTAAGCTACATGGGCTGGATTTGAGAATACCTACCACACTTGAAATAGCAATTTTCTTGTTGCAATGTTTTCTTGTAGCTAAAATATGATAAAGAATTATAAAATTCGGGCGCGGAAGCAAATATTTATATAAATTTTTACAAAAGTAAAGTCAGATTTTACCTATTCTTGATGAATACGTTGTATATTGTAAACAACATGGGCTGGACTCTAGAATACCTACCACACATAAAATAGCAGTTTTTTTGTTGCAATGATTTCTTTTAGCTAAAATATGATGAAAAATTATAAAATTCGGGCGCGGAAGCAAATATTTATATGATTTTTTACAAAAATTAAGTCAGATTTACCTTTTCTTGATAAATACGTTGTACATTGTTAGCTACATGGGCTGGATTCTAGAATACATACCATACTTGAAATAGCAATATTTTTGTTGCAATGTTTTCTTTTAGCTAAAATATGATAAAGAATTATAAAATTCGGGCGCGGAAGCAAATATTTATATAATTTTTTCCATAAATAATTTCAGATTTTACCGATTCTTGATGAATACGTTGTATATTGTAAGCTACATGGGCTGGATTCTAGGATACGTACCAGACTTGAAATAGCAATTTACTTGTTGCAATGTTGTCTTTTAGCTAAAATATGATCAAAAATTATAAAATTCGGCGCGGAAGCAAATATTTCTATATTTTTTTACAAAAATAAAATCAGATTTCACTTTTTCTTGATGAAAACGTTGTATATTGTAAGCTACATGGGCTGGATTCTAGAATACCTACCACACTTGAAATAGCAATTTTCTTGTTGCAATGTTTACATTTAGCTAAAATATGATAAAGAATTATAAAATTCGGGTGCGGAAGCACATATTTATATGATTTTTTACAAAAATGAAGTCAAATTTTACCTATTCTTGAAATGGATATTTTTGTTAAAACATTCATATTCATGCTTTAGGATCTATACTATGGATAATTTTAGCATTGTGCATGCAAAAGTGACCATAACATAGTACCATTCAGATAATAGACATTCAATTTTCGGGTGCCATTTTAATGAATACGTTGTATATTGTAAGCTACATTAGCATGGATTCTAGAACACCTACCACACTTGAAATAGCAATTTTCTTTTTGCAATGTTTCCTTTTAGCTAAACTCTGATAAAGAATTATAAAATTCGGGCGCGGTAGCAAATATTTATATGATTTTTTACAAAAATAAAGTCAGATTTTGTCTATTCTTAATGATTACGTTGTATATTGTCAGCTACATGGGATAGATTCTAGCATACCTACCACACTTAAAATAGCAATTTTCTTGTTGCATTATTTTCTTTTAGCTAAAATATGATGAAGAATTATAAAAATCGGGCACGGAAGCAAATATTTATATGATTTTTTACAAAAATTCAGTCAGAATTTACCTTTTCTTGATAAATACTTTGTATATTGTTAGCTACATGGGCTGGATTCTTGAATACCTACCATACATGAAATAGCAATTTTTTTGTTGCAATGTTTTCTTTTAGCTTAAATATGATGAAGAATTATAAAATGCGGGCGCGGAAGCAAATATTTATATAATTTTTTACATAAATAATTTCAGATTTTACCGATTCCTGATGAATACGTTGTATATTGTAAGCTACATAGGCTGGATTCTAAAATACGTACCAGACTTGAAATAGCAATTTTCTTGTTGCAATGTTGTCTTTTAGCTAAAATATGTTCAAAAATTATAAAATTTGGCGCGGAAGCAAATATTTATATAATTTTTACAAAAATAAAGTCAGATTTCACTTTTTCTTGATGAATACGTTGTATATTGTAAGCTACATAGGCTGGATTCTAGAATACCTACCACACATGAAATAGCAATTTTCTTGTTGCAATGTTTTCATTTAGCTAAAATATGATAAAGAATTATAAAATTCGGGCGCAGAAGCAGATATTTATATGATTTTTTACAAAAATAAAGTCAGATTTTACCTATTCTTGATGAATACGTTGTATATTGTAAGCTATATGGGCTGGATTCTAAAAAACCTATCACACTTGAAATAGCAATTTTCTTGTTGCAATGTTTTCTTTTAGCTAATATATGATGAAGAATTATAAAAGTCGGGCTCGGAGACAAATATTTATATGATTTTTTACAAAAATAAAGTCAGATTTTACCTATTCTTGATGAATACGTTGTATATTGTAAGCTACATGGGCTGGATTCTAGAATACTTACTACACTTGAAATAGCAATTTTCTTGTAGCAATGTTTTGTTTTACCTAAAATATGATGAAGAATTATAAAATTCCGGCGCGGAAGCTAATATTTATATGATTTTTTACAAAAATAAAGTCAGATTTTACCTATTCTTGATGAACACGTTGTAGATTGTAAGCTACATGGGCTGGATTTAAGAATACCTACTACACTTAAAATAGCAATTTTCTTGTTGCAATGTTTTCTTTTAGCTAAAATATGATGAAGAATTATAAAAATCGGGCGCAGAAGCAAATATTTATATGTTTTTTTACAAAAATTAAGTCAGATTTACCTTTTCTTGATAAATACATTGTATATTGTAAGCTACATGGGCTGGCTTCTAGATTACTTACCACACTTGAAATAGCAATTTTCTTGTTGCAATGTTTTCTTTTCGCTAAAATATGATAAAGAAATATATAATTCGGGCGCGGAAGCAAATATTTATATGATTTTTTCAAAAATAAAGTCATATTTCACCTATTCTTGATGAATACGTTGTATATTGTAAACAACATAGGCTGGACTCTAGAATACCTACCACACATGAAATAGCAGTTTTCTTGTTGCAATGATTTCTTTTAGCTAAAATATGATGAAAAATTATAAAATTCGGGCGCGGAAGCAAATAATTATATTATTTTTTACTAAAATAAAGTCAGATTTTACCTTTTCTTGGTGAATACGTTGTATATTGTAAGCTACGTGGGCTGGATTCTAGTATACCTACTACACTTAAAATAGCAATTTTCTTGTTGCAATGTTTTCTTTTAGCAAAAATATGATGAAGAATTATAAAAATCGGGCGCGGAAGCAAATATTTATATGATTTTTTACAAAAATTAAGTCAGATTTTACCTTTTCTTGATAAATACGTTGTATATTGTTAGCTACATGGGCTGGATTCTGGAATACCTACCACACTTGAAATAGCAATTTTCTTGTTGCAATGTTTTCTTTTAGCTAAAATATGATGAAGAATTATAAATCCGGGCGCGGAAGCAATTATTTATATGATTTTTTACAAAAATAAAGTCAGATTTTACCAATTTTTGAAATGAATATATTTGTTAAAACATTCATATTCATGCTTTAGGAACTATGCTATGTATAATTTTAGCATTGGACTTGCAAACCTGACCATAACGTAATACCAATCAGATAATAAACATTTAATTTTCGGGTGTCAATTTAATGAATACGTTGTATATTGTAAGTTACATGGGCTGGATTCTAGTATACCTACCACACTTGAAATAGCAATTTTTTTGTTGCAATGTTTTCTTTTAACTAAAATATGATGAAGAATTATAAAATTCGGGCGCGAAAGCAAATATTTATATGATTTTTTACATAAATAAATACAGATTTTACCGATTCCTGATGAATACATTGTATATTGTAAGCTACATAGGCTGGATTCTAGAATACGTACCAGAATTGAAATAGCAATTTTCCTGTTGCAATGTTGTCTTTTAGCTGAAATATGTTCAAAAATTATAAAATTCGGCGCGGAAGCAAATATTTATATAATTTTTCACAAAAATAAAGTCAGATTTCACTTTTTCTTGATGAATACGTTGTATATTGTAAGCTACATGGGCTGGATTCTAGAATACCTACCACACTTGAAATAGCAATTTTCTTGTTGCAATGTTTTCATTTAGCTAAAATATGATGAAAAATTATAAAATTCGGGCGCGGAAGCAGATATTTATATGATTTTTTACAAAAATAAAGTCAGATTTTACCTTTTCTTGATGAATACGTTGTATATTGTAAGCTACATGGGCTGGATTCTAGAAAACCTATCACACTTGAAATAGCAATTTTATTGTTGCAATGTTTTCTTTTAGCTAATATATGATGAAGAATTATAAAAGTCGGGCTCGGAAGCAAATATTTATATGATTTTTTACAAAAATAAAGTCAGATTTTACCTATTCTTGATAAATACGTTGTATATTGTAAGCTACATGGGCTGGATTCTAGAATACTTACTACACTTGAAATAGCAATTTTCTTGTAGCAATGTTTTGTTTTACCTAAAATATGATGAAGAATTATAAAATTCCGGCGCGGAAGCAAATATTTATATGATTTTTTACAAAAATAAAGTTAGATTTTACCTTTTCTTGATGAACACGTTGTAGATTGGAAGCTACATGGGCTGGATTTTAGAATACATACCATACATGAAATAGCAATTTTCTTGTTGCAATGTAGTCTTTTAGCAAAAAAATGATCAAAAATTATAAAATTCGGCGCGGAAGCAAATAATTATATTATTTTTTACTAAAATAAAGTCAGATTTTACCTTTTCTTGGTGAATACGTTGTATATTGTAAGCTACATGGGCTGGATTCTAGTATACCTACCACACTTAAAATAGCAATTTTCTTGTTGCAATGTTTTCTTTTAGCAAAAATATGATGAAGAATTATAAAATTCGGGCGCGGAAGCACATATTTATATAGTTTTTTACATAAATAAATTCAGATTTTACCGATTCTTGATAAATACGTTGTATATTGTTAGCTACATGGGCTGGATTCTAGAATACATACCATACTTGAAATAGCAATATTTTTGTTGCAATGTTTTCTTTTAGCTAAAATATGATGAAGAATTATAAAATTCGGGCGCGGAAGCAAATATTTATATAATTTTTTACAAAAATAAAGTCAGATTTCACTTTTTCTTGATGAATACGTTGTATATTGTAAGCTACATGGGCTGGATTCTAGAATACCTACCACACTTGAAATTGCAATTTTCTTGTTGCAATATTTTCATTTAGCAAAAATATGATGAAGAATTATAAAATTCGGGCGCGGAAGCCGATATTTATATGATTTTTTTCAAAAATAAAGTCAGATTTTACCTTTTCTTGATGAATACGTTATATATTGTAAACTACATGGGCTGGATTCTAGAAAACCTATCACACTTGAAATAGCAATTTTCTTGTTGCAATATTTATATAATGTTTTACAAAAATAAAGTCAGATTTCACTTTTTCTTTATGAATACGTTGTATATTGTAAGCTACATGGGCTGGATTCTAGAATACCTACCACACTTGAAATAGCAATTTTCCTGTTGCAATTTTTTCATTTAGCTAAAATATGATGAAGAATTATAAAATTTGGGCGCGGAAGCAGATATTTATATGATTTTTTACAAAAATAAAGTCAGATTTTATCTTTCCTTGATGAATACGTTGTATATTGTAAACTACATGGGCTGGATTCTAGAAAACCTATCACATTTAAAATGGCAATTTTCTTGTTGCAATGTTTTCTTTTAGCTAAAATATGATAAAGAATTATAAATGTCGGGCTCGAAAGCAAATATTTATATTATTTTTTACAAAAATAAAGTCAGATTTTACCTATTCTTGAAATGGATATTTTTGTTAAAACATTAATTTTCATGCTTTAGGATCTATATTATGGATAATTTTAGCATTCGACATGCAAAAGTGACCATAACGTGATGCCAATCAGATAATAAACATTTCATTTTCAGATGTCATTTAAATGTTTACGTTGTATATTGTAAGCTACATGGGCTGGATTCTAGAATACCAACCACACTTGAAATAGCAATTTTTTTTGCAGTTTTCTTTAAGGTAAAATATAATGAAGAATTATATAATTCGGGCGCGGAAGCAAATATTTATATGATTTTTTACAAAAATAAAGTCAGATTTTGCCTATTGTAAACTACATGGGCTGGATTCTAGAATAAAATACTCATTGATTTTTGTCTTACGCTACACGCTTTTTTTCTTCGCTCTTCAATATTGTTAAATTTGTGTGGTTTATCTTGTCTTCATATTCATATGTGTGTTACTTTTGGATACGTCCACTTCAGGGCTATTTTGGTGTGTGCATAGTTTGTGTATTACATTTTCTGTAGGTAAGTTATCTTCATTTTTAACTTACTTTCACTTTTTAAAAAAACGTGGTCGGTGATCTTGGTTTACACCTGCATATTTTTTGCGAGTTCATTCACCTGTCATCTTAATTAAATTATCTGAACAGTTTATTGTTTATACTGGGTATTTCAATAAATATATTATACTGGGTGCTTCTCAACATTTCTCTTTTTTTCTGTTAATATGGCTGACAAGTGTCATTGTTGTAACATACAAACAGAAACACATCGACGCGTAACCTGTTCTGTATGTAAAAATGAATTTTAATATTGACTGTGTCAATATTAGCTCAGCCGAAGCCCGCAGGTTAAATTCAAGAAACTCTGGCTTGAAATGGAATTGCTCTAATTGCCTCAGCTTAGGTAATGACATTGATAGCCTTAAACTCATAATTTTCCAACTTAAAAAAGATATGGAAGAATTAAAAAAATCTAATAAGGAAGCTCAACCCTCTCTGTCAGTTTCTCTATTATCTGAAAATATTATTGAGGAAGTTAGTCAACGTCAAAAACGTACATGCAACCTAATCATATTTGGTTCTCCAGAAAATGACTCTTTGACCTCTGAACAACGTCTCCAGAGTGATACTACTACGTTAAATAATATTTTAACTGACATTAATGTGACATGTCCCATTATTAAAACTTACCGGTTGGGTCGTTATGATAAAACCAAAAGTCTGTCCCGTCCCTTAAAAGTACAGTTTTCTTGCGAACATGATGTAATTAAAGTTATTAAAAAAACTAAAGAACTCAAATCATCTATTAAATGGAAACATCTTTCTATTTCAAGAGATCGAACTAAAATGCAAATTGAATATTTTAAAACAGTTAAATCAGAACTAGACACCCGTACAGTTGCTGGTGAACATAATCTGAGAATAAAGTATGTCAATAATATCCCAACGATTGTTAGTTCTTTAAACTAGTTACGCCCGACAGCCCGCCAATTACATTAAATATTTATTATCAGAATACCCGTGGTTTGAATACAAAAAGTCATTTGTTTTATGTAAACTGTTGTTCTGTGTCTTATGATATCGTGGTTTTGTCTGAAACCTGGTTAAATGAATCTTTCTCTAACTCTGAAATCTTTCCAAATAATTTCAACATTATTCGAGATGATAGAAACTTTTCAAGTACTGGACGCAGCCGAGGGGGAGGTGTGTTAATAGCTCTACATGAAAATCTAAATTACTCTTTGGTTGACACATCTCATGTCAAAAGATTATTATCACTAATCGATCTAACAGCCTGTAAATGTTACTCATCAAACTATACCTTCATTTTATGTGCGGTTTATATTCCTCCTGATCTAACTGCAAGTGATTTTGAACTGTTTACAGATTCGCTTGAATTATTATTTTTGAATGAAAAAATATTATTTATAGGTGATTTCAATCTCCCTAATTTTTATAATTCTTCTTCTACATGTACTAAATCTTACTCCTTTCGTAATTTGTGTGATATCTTAAATTTAAATCAATATAATTCAGTACTAAATAATCATCATAATATTCTTGATCTAGCCCTTTCTAACTTTACTGCTCTAAATATCACCAAGTGTGACTTCCCTTTGGTTCCCGAAGATATGTATCATCCTGCTTTATCTATCACAGGAGACATTCATTCTCCTGTTAATCCCGTTAATTTTCCTACCGCAAATAATTTTAGATACAACTTTCAGAAAGCAAATTTCAGTGAATTATATAATTATATATGCAATATTAATTGGTCTGTACTTAATGAATTCGATAATGTTGATGCAGCTGTTCATGAATTTTACTCGATATTGTACAAAGGTTTTGATCAATTTGTTCCAAAATATAAATGTAGAGTATCCCAATTTCCTCCATGGTTTACTTCAAATATAAAATATAATATTAGAACTAAAGAACACTATAGGAAAAAATGGTTAGAAACTGGTAAAATATCTTATCTGAATGAATTTAAAAGATTAAGATCCATAATCAAAGATCAAATTCCCAGTGCTTATAAAGAGTATTTAATAATGGTTGAAAGTAATCTGAAATCTAACCCAAGTGATTTTTGGAAATATGTGCACTTAAAAAAAGGTAGTTCCCGCATTCCTGGAAGTGTTATTAACAATGATATTGAATATAGTGATCCCCAAGACGTAGTCAATGCATTTGCTACCAGCTTCTCAAATTGTTTCAACTCAAGTTCAGCATTTAATTCAAATAATGACATTAATCATAGCAACAATCCATCGTTCACAATTCATAATGTCAGTGAAGAAGATCTTATTAAGTTAATGAAACAATTTCCAAATAAATCGTCTTGTGGTGATGATAAAGTCCCAGCATTCCTTGTTAGGGATTGTAGATATATTTTGGCTATACCTCTTGCTATTATTATTAATTTAGCAATCAACACCTCCACATTCCCAGAGCAGTGGAAGCGTACGCGCATCATTCCTGTTCACAAGAAAGGTGACAAATCTATTGTGTCGAACTATCGTCCAATATCTATTTTAAACAATTTTGCTAAATTATTTGAGAAAGTAATCTATAATTCTATAATATACAACACCAAATCTCTAATCTCTGTCAATCAACATGGTTTTCTGCGTGGTCGATCTACAACAACAAATTTAGCTTGCTTTTCTCAATATATTTCAGAAATTCTTGATAACCAAGGTCAAGTAGATGTGATGTATAGTGACTTTTCCCGTGCTTTTGATTCGATTGATCATGAACTACTTATATCTAAAATTAGTTCGTTTGGAGCTCTGTCTTCATTATTAGAACTTCTATCTTCCTACTTGTCTCATCGTACATGCTATGTTTTTTATAACGGATTTTCATCATTCGAATTTATTGCATCATCTGGAGTTCCTCAGGGTTCCAATTTGGGCCCTCTGTTATTCATCCTTTTCATCAATGAACTGTTACTACTATTTACTTGTCCTGCTCTGGCTTACGCTGACGATATTAAGATCTACTGTAAAATTGCATCCCTTTCTGATCTATACTTACTACAAAATAATATAAATATACTTGTATCCTGGTGTACACAAAATAAACTTAAAATAAATGTTGAAAAATGCTTTATAGTCTCCTACACTCGCAAAATTAACTGTATTATACATTCTTTTACTTTAGGTGATAATATTATATCTAGGAAATATTCAATAAAAGATCTTGGTGTAACTTTCACTTACAATTTCAATTTTAATGAGCATATTCTTAATATATGCTCTTCTGCTAGTAAAACATTGGGTTTTATATTAAGGATCTGTAATAAATTTCAAGATATAGCAGCTATAAAATCACTCTATTTTGCATTTGTCATCTCTAAACTCGAATATGCCGGTCTAATTTGGTTTCCTTTCTACGCAAGTCAGCGTAATCATCTTGATCGTATTCATCGAAAATTTTTAAAGAACATTTCTTTTAAACTTGATAATGTTTACCCTGGTAGAGATGCAGATCAAAATACACTCCTTGAACGTCATGCTTTACCCTCCTTAAGTTCCAGGCGGGAATCAGTTTGTGCAAAATTTTTATGGCCACTAGTTCACAACCAAGTAGATGCACCGTACCTTCTAGAACGGATTCCTTCCCATGTGCCGAGGCCTGCTTCAAGACAACATAGGACATTTCATCTCTCCATTGCCCGCACAGATGTTCTGATTCGCTCCCCAATCCATATAATGTGCCACTTTGCTGAACAAATTTACGAAGATATTTTTGTTTAATTATTAATAACTTCTCTTCTTTTTTTATGTATTATTATTTATGTTTATTCAATAATGAATTTTGTTGTTAATTGTATTATCTATATTTATTATATACTTGTTCCCTGTAATTGGCTTGCTGTTGGGAAATAAACACACTATTATTATTATAAATACCCACCAAACTTAAAATACCAGTTTTCTTGTTGCAATGTTTTCTTTTAGCTAAAATATGATGAAGAATTGTAAAATTCGGTCGCGAAAGCAAATAATTATATGATTTTTTACAAAAATAAAGTCAGATTTTACCTATTCTTGATGAATACGTTGTATATTGTAAGCTGCATGGGCTGGATTCTAGAATACCTACCTCACTTGAAACTGCAATTTTCTTGTTGCAATATTTTCTTTTAGCTAAAATTTGATGAAGAATTATAAAATTCGGGCGCAGAAGCAAATATTTATATGATTTTCTACAAAAATAAAGTCAGATTTCACCTATTCTTGATAAATACTTTGTATATTATAAGCTACATGGGCTGGATTCTAGAATACCTACCACACTTGAAATAGCAATTTTTTTGTTGCAATATTTTCTTTTAGCTAAAATATGATGAAGAATTATAAAATCGGGTGCGGAAGCAAATATTTATATGATTTTTTACAAAAATTAAGTCAGATTTCACCTATTCTTGATGAATACGTCGTAAAATGTAAACTACATGGGCTGGATTCTAGAATACCTACCACACTTGAAATAGCAATTTTCTTATTTGAATGTTTTCTATTAGCTAAAATAAGATGTAGAATTATATAATTCGGGCGCGGAAGCAAATATTTATATGATTTTTTACAAAAATAAAGTCAGATTTTACCTATTCTTAAAATGAATATTTTTGTTAAAACATTCATATTATGCTTTAGGATCTATACTATGGATAATTTTAGCATTGGACATGCAAAAGTAACCAAAACGTGGTACCAATCAGATAATAAACATTTAATTTTCGGGTGTCATTTTAATGAATACGTTGTATATTGTAAGTTACATGGGCTGGATTCTAGAATACCTACCACACTTGAAATAGCAATTTTTTTGTTGCAATGTTTTCTTTTAGCTTAAATATGATGAAGAATTATAAAATTCGGGCGCGGAAGCATATATCTATATGATTTTTTACAAAAATAAAGTTATATTTTACCTATTCTTAAAATGGATATTTTTGTTAAAACATTCATATTATGCTTTAGGATCTATACTATGGATAATTTTAGCATTGGACATGCAAAAGTAACCAAAACGTGGTACCAATCAGATAATAATCATTTAATTTTCGGGAGTCATTTTAATGAATACGTTGTATATTGTAAGTTACATGGGCTGGATTCTAGAATACCTACCACACTTAAAATAGCAATTTTTTTGTTGCAATGTTTTCTTTTAGCTAAAATATGATGAAGAATTATAAAATTCGGGCGCGGAAGCATATATCTATATGATTTTTTACAAAAATAAAGTCATATTTTACCAATTCTTGAAATGGATATTTTTGTTAAAACATTCATATTCATGCTTTAGGATATATACTATGGATAATTTTAGCATGCGACATGCTAAAGTGACCATAACGTAGTGCCAATCAGATAATAAACATTTCATTTTCGGGTGTCATTTTAATGTATACGTTGTATATTGTAAGCTACATGGGCTGGATTCTAGAATACCTACCACTCTTGAAATAGCAATTTTTTTTGCAATGTTTTCTTTTATCTAAAATATGATGAAGAATTATAAAATTCGGTCGCGAAAGCAAATAATTATAAGTTAAGATTATGGAAACAACAACCAAGTTTTTAAAAATTTTATTTTAAAGTTTAAAGCGGATTACAACTGTTCTGTTTGGTTGCCAGATACATTCAAATTCTAATGTTAACATATAAAATACAAATTATTACAGTTTCTCACAAAGGAAGCTGATATTGCAGATTCTCATATTCCGTAGGAAATATGAAATAAGAATCTGAAGTGTGGTGTGACTTATGAGAATAGTAACATAACTCCTTCCCCCTTAAGTTAAATATTATTTAAACAATTTATGTTTGAATAATATTTGTTGAATTTTGTTCATTGTCAGCTCCCTTGTTACCATATTTCTTAAATAATTTCCTTATGATAATTATTAATATTATAATTAAAGCAATACTTATAACTACACTATTGAAAATAGAGTGTGAGCTATCATTATTTTCTATTATAGGTTTTATAGGTTTTATAGTTATTAGTTCTAAACATTGTTATTTCTCGAATGTTCTAATAGTAGAAAGAAATTCGTGTTTATTGCGATCTACTTTTAAATTTATCATTTTTCTAAAACTGAGAGAATATTTCTCATTTACATTATTGATTTTACAATTATTTGTGAAAAATATTCTACGTAAATTTTTATTAATTATTTCGCTGTCACATTCTATTTTATATTCTCCTTCAAATGGAGATATTATATACTTAATATTAGTAAAATCTATCTTTATAATATAATTATGCTTTTCAAGAATGACTTGCTTACAGTGAGTATTTAATTTATTAAAATATATCTCAGACAGACAATTTTCGTTAATATTATTAATTTCCTTACAGATAAATAGTCTATCATTTATATAAATGCAATGTTATAAACTTCTTTATTAACAATTGAATAGAAGCCAGTGGGAATATTTAACGTTATTAAATTCTCATTTTTTATTGTAGGAATACGAGTAACTTGATGAATATTAGTTCTTTGTTCCAGAATAGGAATCTCAATTAGAATTTCCAATTGTGTATTAAGATAACAGACTGGTTTCAAAATTTTGTTATTCATGTAATTTTCTTGTAGCAATGATTTTTTGGTTCTTTGGTGTGTTTGTTCATGTAATGATTTATTTCTTTACGAGAAATTAAATCCGAAGTATAGTGTATTTAGACTGCAGAAAGAAAGAGTTTCTTCGATTTGCAAAAGTGCTAAATAAATTTGATTACTCAAGGTTAATAAATTTTGAAATAATTAATGTATAGCTATTATGTCCATTTCATTATAAATTTGTTTCATTGCTATATTCATTGATTTTAATTCTTGTTCTATTAGTAAATTATTTTTATTCATCATTTGTATTTGTGTTTTAAATTGTTTAGTGAAATTTTGATTAATTTCGATTTGTTTATTTATACTACTTATTATATTCCCTTGATTACTTCTTATTTTGTTAATTATTTTATCATAATTTTCTCTATCTTCTTGATCCAAAAGACCGGTTATACTTTTTACCACGGTACCGAGTCCGTTTATAAGGCCTCTTTTAACCCTGTTAGGTTTATGAATAATATGGATTTTCATTTCGATATTGTTAATGGAGTTATCCAATAAAATTTTATCATTTTTATAATGTGTAGTTAGGTTATCCATTTGAGTATACAAGTCATTTTTGTAGCTAATTAAATTATTATAATTATTATTAATATTATTAAATGATATGTTAGCATAAATATAATTATAATTAATAATAATATAAGCATTACCCAAATAAATTATGTTAATTCCGGCATTCTCGGTTACGTTGAGGAAGTGTTCTCCCCGTGACCCATCGATATTAAAATATCTGAAATTATACGAGGTGTCTTTAGCTGATCTATTTTAGTTTTTATATTTTTAGTTGTTATAATTTGTCCGCGTTCAGGAATTATTTCTTTTAAAGTTTGTTTTTTATATTTAGGCTTCTCTACCTTTCCGCTATTTCGTTTATGTTGTTTAATATAGACAGTTTGAGGGATTTCTACGTTCATTTTTATGGGTCCGCTATACTTTTCCTTTTTATTTATAATATTTTGTTTAATCTGTTTAAACAATTCCTCCATTATACGCGAATGTTTAATATTATATTCCTCAATCACTACTTCTTCTGGTTGACATATATTGTTATTGTTCATGTAACCCAAAAGGATCTGGAAGGGTGAATTTTTTGTTAAAGAATGTATACTATTATTATATGCAACTAAACTATAGATTACTTTCTCTTTTAAAGGTAAGGATTTGAAATTTGATTCATTGTTTAAAATTCGAATAGTTTCAATTAGACAGCTATGAAATCGTTCTGTATTTCCATTTGCTTTCAGATTATTGGTACTAGTAATATGTAATATGTTATATTTCTATTAAGTAAAGATTCTGTTAATAATTTGTTATTGAATTCTGTTCCTTTATCGGTTATTACCTTTTCGGGTAAGCCAAAATGTGAGAAAAATTTAATTAATTTAGATATGATAGTAATTGAATTTTGATCTTTAATTTTATAAGCCTGTGCGAATTTCGAAAAGCTGTCAATGATAGTAAGAAATTTCTGTTTTTCTAATGATAAAATATCTAAATGAATTATCTGCAGTTGGGGTTAGAATTAGGAACTTGGATCGGTCTTCTTTCGTACTTATTTTTTAAACAGGTTTCACATTTATTTATGAAATTTTGAATCTCTTTTATCATGTTAGGGAAGTAATAAATTGATTTTAATTTAGCATATGTTTCAGAAATTCCTTTATGAATATATTTTCCTTCGTCGTAGTTTCTTATTATCATTAATTGTTCATCTCTATCTTGGACATCAACAAGTAAATTTGTACATTGTATGAATTTGTAAAATCCAGCTTTGAAATAGGTTTGTAAAACAGTATCAAAGTTTAATTTGAATGTTTCAGGAATTAAACAATGATAATTTACATGAGGCTGACAATAAGTTTTTATAAATTCTAAAATAGCTTTATTGGAGTTAATTTTGTTAAGGTACAAATATATTCGTTGTTTTCTGTCAAATAATTTTTCTATGTCAACGGAATTTCGATCAGATTCTTTTACAATAATTTGGTTATAGCCGTAGTTTATTGGTCCGTCTAAATATGAGAGTCCATTAATGGGACGTTCATCGTCCGAATGAATTGTAACTGAGTCCGTATCTGAGTGTTCTACTTGGAGTGACTGGTTATCATTGTCCTTATCATTCTCATTATTCATCACTTCTTGGGTTACGATTAATTCATGAATATTAATTTTGATATGAGAATTTCCAAATGTTTCCTTTATTAAATTTTCTATTGTTGACCAGTTCTTTTTATCGTGTCCCGAACAAATTTTTGGCATTTTAATTTCGTATATATCGTTTTCAATAAGATACTCTAATAATTTATTTAAACAATTTTTTATTGTTGCTAAAGACGGTTTAGAATTATAGTTATCTTTTGTTATTAAATGAATTATAATTTGATTATTATAATTTTGAATAGCTATTTTATTATCATTAATTTTGATTTTATCCTGCAATTGTTTTGTTTTATATAAATTATTTACTTGTAAGGCAAATCCTTGCGACATGTGAAAATCCTTTGAGATACAGTGAACCAGCGGTAATTTATTTTCAAAAATATCTTCGCTTTTATAAATGATTTCGAAATCTGGTTTTATTCTGGAAAGCGCATCAGCAACATAATTTTGTTTTCCCTGTTTATACTCTATGGAATAATCATATTCTTTTAATTTCAACTTCCACCGAATTAATTTTTGATTAGGTTCCTTTAATGATTCTAGCCAAGTCAAAGGTTTGTGGTCGCTGACAATTTTGAATTTTCTACCATACAAATAGGTCCTAAAATGTTTCGTCGCCCACACAATAGCTAACAATTCTTTTTCTATTGCGGCATAATTTTCTTCATGATTATTCAGAGTCCGAGAAGCATACGCAATGGGAAGATCTTTGCCATTTATATTTTGTGATAAAACAGCACCTAATGCGTAATCATTCGCGTCTGTGGTTAAAATAAAATCGTGATTAAAATTTGGGTGTTGTAGAATCGGGCTGTTAATAAGAAGAGGTTTACATTTTTCAATGCATTGCTGATACTCTTTACTTTCATAGTTAATTTTGCTATTTTTCTTAAGACAATTTGTGAATGGTTTTGTTATTCGGGCAAAATCCTGTATAAAACGTCTATAATAACCTAATAAGCCTAAAAATTATTTTATTTGCTTAGTCGTTTTTGGTAGTGGAAAATTTTGTACAGCTCTTATTTTTTCCGGGTTTGGCTTAATGCCGTTTGTTGTTATGATATGCCCCAGATAGTCTACTTCTTTCCGCAGAAATTCACATTTATTTAGTTGAATTTTTAGATTTGCCTCACGCAATAAGTTAAGTATTAATTTTAAATTTTGTATGTGCTCCTGAAGTGATGAACCTAATACAATAATATCATCCAAGTAGACATAACAAATTTTGTTAATTACGTCTCTCAGAAAAAAATTCATTAGTCTTTGAAACTTCGCGGGGGCGTTCTTTAGGCCGAATGGCATGCGTTTATATTCAAAATGACCTTTTTCGGTGGAGAATGCTGTCTTTTCTGTGTCATTGGGATCCATTTCGATTTGATGGAATCCACTAGCGAGATCGAGAGTAGTGAAATATGCAGATGTACCAAGTTTATTTAAAATTTCAGTTATGTCAGGAATGGGAAACCGATCATCGACAGTTTTTTCATTTAATTTTCTAAAATCGTTTACAATGCGGATTTTTTTTATACCGGAGGCGTCTGGTTTCTTTTCAACCACCCAAATGAGGCTGTTCCACGGTGAATAGCTGTGTTGTATAATACCATCCTGTAGTAATTTATCAACTTCCTCCTCTACTTGTTTTTTATAAATTTCGGGGAATTTATAATTTTTGGCATAACACGGAATATCATCGGTTGTTAAGATTTTGTGTTTTATTTTAGATGTGAATGTCAGTTTCTCGTTTTCTAAAATGGTCAGATCCTTATATTGATTTAATACTTTTGTTAATTCGTTTAATTCTTCCCGATTTAAATGTTCGTGTCTTATTTTTAATGTGTTTAATATTTCTGTATTAAAGACTGGTTTAGACTTTTCATTAAAATAATTAAATTTATGTTTATTGTTTAATAGTTTTATTTCTTCTTTATTTAAATTAATTTGTGCTTGCAATAATTTTAAAGCGTTGAAACCAAGTAAGATATGAAATGATTTGTGAAAATTATATAAATAACATTTAATATTTTTTGTTTTATATTTAATAAATGTGTATTCTGAACCTTCTGACTCTCCGTTTATCGTTTGAATTTTGAAGTGTTCTTTTAATATTTTAAATTTTGCTCTATTTTTATAAACGTAGTTTTTATTTATAAAATTTTGGGATGATCCAGTATCGATAAGAATAAATAAGTCTTGCAGTTAAATGTAAGGCAATTTTGAAATCATATTAATAGCTAAGGATTCAAGTTGAGACACGGGTCTATGTGAAAATTTTCATGCTCGTTTGATTCATTGCAATTTTCCTCATTTGTGTATTCTGTATTGTCTTCTAAATAGTCTGGATTTTCTGGATCGAATTCATCGTAATTTTCTACATTATTAATTTCTTCCGAAATAAAATTTAATCTTCCCGTAGGTTTAAAATAATTTGGGTTTGGTCTAAACGAGCGAGTTGAAATTGACATTGGTGTAGGTTGTGATGAGCGTTGAGTTTTAATTGGTTGTGAAGGGAATTTGGATGGGACGGGTTGAGATTGGTATGTTGTTTGCTGTTGCGTTGGCTTATTTTGAGGATATTTCACAATGGGAGATGTGTGCTGTCTGGGTTGAGTGTTTGTCGCGTTAGAGTTATGTTGAGTTGTATTTATTTTATAATATTGAAAATCGTTTGTAATTAAGTTATTAATTTTATTCAAAGTGGACGGATTTCTTGCTGCTAATTGAGATTTAAAAGGTTCTTTACAATTTCTTATAAAACATTGTGTCGCAAATTTATGGCCAAACTTTTTTAAATCTTCTACTGATTGCGCACAATATTTATTTTCAATGTTATTGACATAGAGTAGAAATAAATCATTGTACCTTTTTAGAAAATCGAAGATTGATTCTTTAGTCTGTTGTAATTGACATAATTCAATCATCAAAGTACATTCATTCCTTTTGTCTTGGTATTGTGAAATTAAAAAGTCTTTCAAGTCTTTCCATGTTTGAATAGATGGACAGGTTGTTAAATATTCACTAGCTTTTCCAGTTATTTTCTTTTTAATAGTTATAAGTGTTAGTGATTTAGTTATTTCAGAGGGATTGGTTTGATTTATAATTTCTAAAATTTCCTGTGTAGATTTTATAAAATGGGATAAGGTTTTCTTTTCTCCATTATATTCAGGGGTTAAATCTACTATTCTTAACACACTGGTGTCAAGATTAGCCAGAACACCTGGTACAGTTAGAGGGGGAGTCATTCTGGTGGTATTATTAATATTTAAGGTATTTAGTGAATTAATTAATTGGTCAATTTTGACTGCACTAATTATTTAACAATTTTTACAATAAATAAAAGTTTACTTAGAATAAAAGTAAGGGTAAGAACTTCATGGGGCTGCTTGATACTAAGGGGGATGGGACTGGGGGCGTTGAGCTGCCGGACCAGGAGAATGCTCATACAGAACTGCAGATGATCACCTTCAACGAGTTGTACCTCTGGAGGCCCTCGGATGATCGCCAATCTGGTTGTATCGTCTGTGTTTGCTGACCGACCCGTAGGTTGATTCCTCAGGATTGCAGGTTTTGCACTTGCCGTTGGAAATTTATTTTATAATTGGAGTTGTTAAGTAAATGGTTGAAACCAACGATTTGTACACTTTAACGAATTGATTCTTATTGAATTTCGGTGAAGCAAACCTCTTAACTATCCTACCGACTGCGCCAGTTAAGATGGAAACAACAACCAAGTTTTTAAAAATTTTATTTTAAAGTTTAAAGCGGATTACAACTGTTCTGTTTGGTTGCCAGATACATTCTAATTCTAATGTTAACATCTAAAATACAAATTATTACAGTTTCTCACAAAGGAAGCTGATATTGCAGATTCTCATATTCCGTAGGAAATATGAAATAAGAATCTGAAGTGTGGTTTGACTTATGAGAATAGTAACATAATTTATATGATTTTTTACAAAGATTTTACCTATTCTTGATGAATACGTTGTATATTGTTAGCTACATGGGCTGGATTCTAGAGTACCTACCACTCTTGAAATAGCAATTTTCTTGTTGTAATGTTTTCTTTTAGCAAAAATATGATGAAGAATTATACAATTCGGGCGCGAAAGCAAATATTTATATAATTTTTTACAAAAATTAAGTCAGATTTCACCTATTCTTGATAAATATGTTGTATATTGTAAGCTACATGGGCTGGATTCTAGAATACCTACCACACTTGTAATAGCAATTTTCTTGTTGCAATGTTCTCTTTTACCTTATATATGATAAAGAATTATAAAATTCGGTCGCGAAAGCAAATATTTATATGACTTTTTACAAAAATAAAGTCAGATTTTACCTATTCTTGATGAATACGTTGTATATTGTAAGCTACATGGGCTGAATTTTAGAATACCTGCGACACTTGAAATAGCAATTTTCTTGTTGCAGTGTTTTCTTTTAGCTAATATATGATAAAGAATTATAAAATTCGGGCGCGAAAGCAAATATTTATATGATTTTTTACAAAAATAAATTCAGATTTTACCTATTCTTGAAATGGATATTTTTGTTAAAACATTTATATTCATGCTTTAGGATCTATACTATGGATAATTTTAGCATTGGACATGCAAAAGTGACCATAACGTGGTACCAATCAGATAATAAACATTCAATTTTCCGGTGTCATTT
Organism: Stenolophus ochropezus; assembly: GCA_035578165.1. Taxonomy (NCBI): domain Eukaryota; kingdom Metazoa; phylum Arthropoda; class Insecta; order Coleoptera; family Carabidae; genus Stenolophus; species Stenolophus ochropezus. The sequence continues at coordinate 20,505,095 of JAQOWZ010000016.1, forward strand.
TAATGAATACGTTGTATATTGTAAGCTACATGGCCTGGAGTCTAGAATACCTACCACACTTGAAACAGCAATATTTTTGTTGCAATGTTTTCTTTTAGCTAAAATTTGATGAAGCATTATAAAATTCGGGCGCGGAATCAAATATTTATATGATTTTTTACAAAAAATAAAGTCATATTTTACCTATTCTTCAAATGGATATTTTTGTTGAAACATTCATATTCATGCTTTAGGATCTATACTATGGATAATTTTAGCATTGGACATACAAAAGTGACCATAACGTGGTACCAATCAGAAAATAAACATACAATTTTCAGGTGTCATTTTAATGAATACGTTGCATATTGTAAGCTACATGGGCTGGATTCTAGAATACCTACCATACTTGAAACAGCAATTTTCTTGTTGCAATGTTTTCTTTTATCTAAAATATGATGAAGAATTATAAAATTCGGGCGCGGAAGCAAATATTTATAAGATTTTCTGCAAAAATAAAGTCAGATTTTACTTATTCTTGAATTGGATATTTTTGTTAAAACATTCTTTTTCATGCTTTAGGATCTATACTATGGATAATTTTAGCATGCGACATGCAAAAGTGACCATAACGTGGTACCAATCAGATAATAAACATTCAATTTTCGGGTGTCATTTTAATGAATACGTTGTATATTGTAAGTTACATAGGCTAGATTCTAGAATACCTACCACACTTAAAATAGCAATTGTTTTGTTGCAATGATTTCTTTTAGATAAAATATGATGAAGAATTATAAAATTCGGGCGCGGAAGCAAATTTTTATATGATATTTTACAAAAATAAAGTCAGATTTTACCTATTCTTGAAATGGATATTTTTTTACAACATTTATATTCATGCTTTAGGATCTATACTATGGATAATTTTAGCATTGGACATGCAAAAGTGACCATAACATGGTACCAATCAGATAATAAACATTCAATTTTTCGGTGTCATTTTAATGAATACGTTGTATATTGTAAGCTACATGGGCTGGATTCTAGAGTACCTACCACACTTGAAACAGCAATTTTCTTGTTGCAATGTTTTCTTTTAGCTAAAATATGATGAAGAATTATAAAATTCGGGCGCGAAAACAAATATTTATAAGATTTTTTACAAAAATAAAGTCAGATTTTACCATTTCTTGATGAATACGTTGTATATTGTAAGCTACATGGGATGGATTCTAGAATACCTACCACAACTGAAATAGCAATTTTCTTGTTTCAATGTTTTCTTTTAGCTAAAATATATGAAAATTTATAAAATTTGGGCGCGGAAGCAAATATTCATTTGATTTTTTACAAAATTAAAATGAGATGTTACCTATTCTTGAAATGGATATTTTTGTTAAAACATTCATATTCATGCTTTAGGATCTATACTATGGATAATTTTAGCATTGGACATGCAAAAGTAACCAAAACGTTGTACCAATCAGATAATAAACATTCAATTTTCGGGTGTCATTTTAATGAATACGTTGTATATTGTAAGTTACATGGGCTGGATTCTAGAATACCTACCACACTTGAAATAGCAATTTTCTTGTTTCAATGTTTTCTTTTAGCTAATATATGATGAAGAATTATAAAATTCGGGCGCGGAATCAAATTTTTATATGATTTTTTACAAAAAATAAAGTCATATTTTACCTATTCTTCAAATGGATATTTTTGTTAAAACATTCATATTCATGCTTTAGGATCTATACTATGGATAATTTTAGCACTGGACATACAAAATTGACCATAACGTGGTACCAATCAGATAAAAAACATACAATTTTCGGGTGTTATTTTAATGAATACGTTGCATATTGTAAGCTACATGGGCTGAATTCTAGAATACCTACCATACTTGAAACAGAAATTTTCTTGTTGCAATGTGTCCTTTTAGCTAAAATATGATAAATAATTATAAAATTCGGGCGCGGACGCAAATATTTATATGATTTTCTACAAAAATAAAGTCAGATTTTACCTATTCTTGAAATGGATATTTTTGTTAAAACATTCTTTTTCATGCTTTAGAATCTATACTATGGATAATTTTAGCATGCGACATGCAAAAGTGACCATAACGTGGTACCAATCAGATAATAAACATTCAATTTTCGGGTGTCATTTTAATGAATACGTTGTATATTGTAAGTTACATGGGCTGGATTCTAGAATACCTACCACATTTGAAATAGCAATTTCTTTGTTGCAATATTTTCTTTTAGCTAAAATATGATAAAAAATTATAAAATTCGGTCGCGGAAGCAAATATTTATATGATTTTTTACAAAAATAAAATCAGATTTTACCTATTCTTGAAATGGATATTTTTGTAAAAACATTCATTTTCATGCTTTAGGTTCTATACTATGGATAATTTTAGCATGCGACATGCAAAAGTGACCGTAACGTGGTACCTATCAGATAATAAACTTACAATTTTCGGGTGTCATTTTAATGAATACGTTGCATATTGTAAGCTACATGGTCTGGATTCTAGAGTACCTACCACACTTGAAACAGCAATTTTCTTGTTGCAATGTTTTCTTTTAGCTAAAATATGATAATGAATTATAAGATTCGGGCGCGGAAGCAAATATTTATATGATTTTTTACAAAATTAAAGTCAGATTTTAACTATTCTTGAAATGGAAATTTTTGTTAAAACATTCATATTCATGCTTAAGGATCTATACTATGGATAATTTTAGCATTGGACATGCAAAAGTAACCAAAACGTTGTACCAATCAGATAATAAACATTCAATTTTCGGGTGTCATTTTAATGAATACGTTGTATATTGTAAGTTACATGGGCTGGATTCTAGAATACCTACCACACTTGAAATAGCAATTTTTTTGTTGCAATGTTTTCTTTTAGCTAAAATATAATAAAGAATTACAAAATTCAGTCGCGGAAGCAAATATTTATATGATTTTTTACAAAAATAAAATCAGATTTTACCTATTCTTGAAATGGATATTTTTGTTAAAACATTCATTTTCATGCTTTAGGTTCTATACTATGGATAATTTTAGCATGCGACATGCAAAAGTGACCGTAACGTGGTACCTATCAGACAATAAACATTTAATTTTCGGGTGTCATTTTAATGTATACGTTGTATATTGTAAGCTACATGGGCTGGATTCTAGAATACCTACCACACTTGAAATAGCAATTTTTTGTTCACAATGTATTCTTTTAGCTAAAATATGAAGAAGAATTATAAAATTCGGGCGCGCAAGCAAATATATATATGATTTTTTACAAAAATAAAGTCATATTTTACCTATTCTTGAAATGGATATTTTTGTTAGAACATTGATATTCATGCTTTGGGATCTATACTATGGATAATTTTAGCATTGGACATGCAAAAGTAACCTTAACGTGGTACCAATCAGATAATAGACATTCAATTTTCGGGTGTCATTTAAATGAATACGTTGTATATTGTAAGTAACATGGGCTGGATTCTAGAATAACTACCACACTTGAAATAGAAATTTTCTTGTTGCAATGATTTATTTTAGCTAAAATATGATGAAGAATTATAAAATTCGGGCGCGGAAGCAAATATTTATATGATTTTTTACAAAAATAATGTCAGATTTTACCTATTGTTGAAGAATACGTTGTATATTGTAAGTTACATGGGCTATATTTTAGAATACCTACCACACTTGAAATACCAATTTTCTTGTTGCAATATTTTCTTTTAGCTAAAATATTATAAAGAATTATAAAATTCGTGCGCGGAAGCAAATATTTATATGATTTTTTACAAAAATAAAGTCAGATTTTACATATTCTTGATGAATAGGTTGTATATTGTAACCTAAATGGTTTGGATTCTAGAATACATAGCACACATAAATAGCATTTTTCTTGTGGTGATGTTTTATTTTAGCTAAAATATGATAAAGAATTATAAAATTCGGGCGCGGAAGCAAATATTTATATGATTTTTTAGAAAAATAAATTCAGATTTTACCTATTCTTAATGAATACGTTGTATATTTTAAACTACATGGGCTAGATTCTACAATACCTACTACACTTCAAATAGCAATTTTCTTGTTGCAATGTTTTCTTTTAGCTAAAATATGATCAAAACTGATACAATTAGAATGCGGAAGCTAATATTTATATGATTTTTAACAAAAATAAAGTCAGATTTTACCTTTTCTTGAAGAATACGTTGTATATTGCAAGCTACATAAGCTCGATTCTAGAATACCTACCACACTTGAAAAAAATTTTCTTGTTGCAAAGTTTTCTTTTAGCTAAAATATGATGAAGAATTATAAAATTCGGGCGTGGAAGCAAATCTTTATAGGATTTTTTACTTAAATTCAGTCAGATTTTACCTATTCTTGAAATGGATATTTTTGTTAAAACATTCATAAACATGCTTTAGGATCTATACTATGGATAATTTTAGCATTGGACATGCAAAAGTGACTATAACGTGGTACCAATCAGATAATAAACATTCAATTTTCGGGTGTCATTTTAATGAATACGTTGCATATTGTAAGATACATGGACTGGATTCTAGAATACCTACCACACTTGAAATAGCAATTTTCTTGTTTCAATGTTTTCTTTTAGCTGAAATATGATCAAGAATTATAAAATTCGGGCGCGGAAGCAAATACTTATATGATTTTTTACAAAAATAAATTTAGATTTTACCTATTCTTGAAACGGATATTTTTGTTAATGCATTCATATTCATGCTTTAGGATCTATACTGTTGATAATTTTAGCATTGGACATGCAAAAGTGACCTTAACCTGGTACCAATCAGATAATAAACATTTAATTTTCAGGTGTCATTTTAATGAATACGTTGTATATTTTAAGCTACATGGGCTGGATTCTAGAATACCTACCACACTTGAAACAGCAATTTTCTTGTTGCAATGTATTCTTTTAGCTAATATTTGATGAAGAATTATAAAATTCGGGCGCAGGAGCAAATATTTATATGATTTTTTACAAAAATAAAGTCAGATTTTACCTTTTCTTGATAAATACGTTGTATATTGTAAGCTACATGGGCTGGATTCTAGAATACCTACCACACTTAAAATAGCAATTTTAAATTTGCAATGTTTTCTTTTAACTAAAATATGATGCAGAATTATAAAATCTTGGGCGCGGAAACAAATATGTATATGATTTTTTACAAAATAAAGTCAGATTTTATATATTCTTAATGAATACGTTGTAAATTGTAAGCTACATGGGCTCGATTCTAGAATACCTACCAAACTTGAAATAGTAATTTTCCTGTTGCAATGTTTTCTTTTAGCTAAAATATGATGAAGAATTATAAAATTCGGGCACGGAAGCAAATATTTATATAATTTTTTACAAAAATAAAGTCAGATTTCAGTTTTTCTTGTTGAATACGTTGTATATTCTAAGCTACATGGGCTGGATTCTAGAATACCTACCACACTTGAAATAGCAATTTTCTTGTTGCAATGTTTTCTTTTAGCTAAAATATGATGAAGAATTATAAAATTCGGGCGCGGAATCAAATATTTATATGATTTTTTACAAAAATAAATTCAGATTTTACCTATTCTTGATGAATACGTTGTATATTGTAAGCTAAATTGGCTGGATTCTACAATACCTACCACACTTGAAAAAAAGTCAGTTTTTACCTTTTCTTGATGAATACGTTGTATATTGTAAAATATATGGGCTGGATTCTAGAATACCTACCACACTTGAAATAGCAATTATCTTGTTGCAATGTTTTCTCTTAGCTAAAATATGATGAAGAATTATGAAATTCGGGCGCGGAAGCAAATATTTATATGATTTTTTACTAAAATAAAGTCAGATTTTACCTTTTCTTAGTGAATACGTTGTTTATAGTAAGCTACATGGGTTGGATTCTAGAATACCTACCACACTTGAAATAGCAATTATCTTGTTGCAATGTTTTCTTTTAGCTAAAATATGATAATGAAATATAAAATTCGGGCGCGGATGCAAATATTTATATGATTTTTTACAAAAATAAAGTCAGATTTTACCTATTCTTGATGAATACGTTGTATAATCTAAGCTACATGGGTTGGATTCTGGAATACCTACCACACTTGTAATAGCAATTCTCTTGTTGCAATGTTTTCTTTTAGCTAAAATATGATAAAGAATTATAAAATTCGGGCGCGGAAGCAATATTTATATGATGTTTTACAAAAATAAATTCAGATTTTACCTACTCTTGATGAATACGTTGTATATTGTAAGCTACATTGGCTGGAATCTACAATACATACCACACTTGAAAAAAAGTCAGTTTTTACCTTTTCTTAAAGAATACGTTGTATATTTTAAATATATGGGCTGGATTCTAGAATACCTACCACACTTGATATAGCAATTTTCTTTTTGCAATGTTTTCTTTTAGCTAAAATATGATAAAGAATTTTAAAATTCGGGCGCGGAAGCAAATATTTATATAATTTTTTACATAAATTAAGTCTGATTTTACCTTTTCTTAAAAATACGTTGTATATTGTTAGCTACATGGACTGGATTCAAGAATACCTACCATACTTCAAATAGCAATTTTCTTGTTGCAATGTTTTCTTTTAGCTAAAAAATGATGAAGAATTATAAAATTCGGGCGCGGAAGCAAATATTTATATGATTTTTTACAAAAATGAAGTCAGATTTTAACTTTTCTTGGTGAATACGTTGTATATTGTAAGCTACATGGGCTGGACTCTAGTATACCTACCACACTTAAAATAGCAATTTTCTTGTTGCAATGTTTTCTTTTAGCCAAAATATGATGAAGAATTATAAAAATCAGGCGCGGAAGCAAATATTTATATGATTTTTTACAAAAATTAAGTCAGGTTTTAACTTTTCTTGATAAATACTTTGTATATTGTTAGTTATATGGGCTGGATTCTAGAATACCTACCATACTTGAAATAGCAATTTTCTTGTTGCAATGTTTTCTTTTAGCTAAAATATGATGAAGTAATATAAAATTCGGGTGCGGAAGCAAATATTTATATAATTTTTTACAAAAATAAAGTCAGATTTCATTTTTTCTTGATGAATACGTTGTATATTGTAAGCTACATGGGCTGGATTCGAGAATACCTACCACACTTGAAATAGCAATTATCTTGTTGCAATGTTTTCATTTAGCTAAAATATGATGAAGAATTATAAAATTCGGGCGCGGAAGCAGATATTTATATTTTTTTTCACAAAAATAAAGTCAGATTTTACCTTTTCTTGATGAATACGTTGGATATTGTAAGCTACATGGGCTGGATTCTAGAAAACCTATCACACTTGAAATAGCAATTTTCTTGTTTCAATGTTTTCTTTTAGCTAAAATATGATGAAGAATTTATTTATTTATTTATTTATTTTTTTAAATGTGAACTACCCTAACAGGCTAAGCCCAGACGAGGGTAGAGAGGTACAGAGAAAGATACAAATAGGAAAATATAGATACATTAAACACAAATATAAAAAGTTAAGTATTTTTAAGAAATTTTGAAAAAGATGTATAATTTAAAAGAAAAATGTCTAAATGAGAAAATTTATTGTTATATAAGTGACACTTTCGATAAAGAGGTGAAGACTTTAATAGGTTAGTGCGACTGTAAGGAAGATAGAAGGTGGATAGAAGTCTGGTGGAGATAGTACGAGAGTGGAAGTTGATCATAGAAAGGCATAAAGGATCGTCAATATAGGGTTTTGAAATTGAACATACAACATAAACGGGAATAAGGAAATTGGCGCTCAGGGTAGTTACCCTTAACTTTAAAGTAAATGTATTTCAAAAATTTTTTCTGTACAGATTCCAAGAGGTCTTGATGTATTTCATGAGTAGGGCTCCAAATAACACTACAGTATTCAAGCTTGGATCTTACGTAAGCATAATAAAGTGCAAAGATAGCTGTAATGTTATGAAAATCTTTAGTGTTTCTTATAACGAAACCTAACATACGCAGAGCGGAATTATAGATGTCATGAATGTGATTAATAAATGTGAGCTTACGGTCAAATATGACTCCTAAATCTTTTATTATTTCAGAGCGACTTAAAATGACTGTATTTATTGATTAATCATACCTCAGTGGAACAATTTTCCTGGAGAATGACATAACAGTACATTTATTGAGATTTAACTGTAAGTTGTTACTAGTACACCATTGATATAAATTATTCAAATCATTTTGAAGAGTAATACAGTCATTATTAGTAGAAACTGAATAGAAAATTTTTAAGTCGTCCGCGAATAATAGTTTGTCACAGTGGAGGATATTCGTGATGTCATTAATGAAAAGTAAAAATAGTAGTGGCCCAAGGTTAGAGCCCTAAGGAACGCCCGAAGAAGCAAAGAAAGTACGCGATTTGAAGCCTTTAAAATTCACAAACAATTCACGATGAAATAAATAGGAAGAAATAAGATCAATGAAAGAAGAAGAGAAAAAAAAGATTGTAGTTTACTGATCAAGATGTCGTGATCTAGTCTGTCAAAAGCCTTAGCAAAGTCTGTTTAAATACAGTCAACTTGCCCGTTAGTATCAAGAACAGCAGAAACTCGTTGTTGCAGAGGAGACACACAGTCCTTGATCAGCAAACTTGGGACAAGATCAGGATCACATGACAGAGAAGATTTAAGTGGTTTAATAAAGGTTTTTATATCATTAAGGGAAATATGCTTAAGAGAGATAGAATCATGCGAGAGGGAAGAGGGAGTTAACGAATTAGTAGATTTACTGACAGGTGAGTTTTGATAAGTAGACTGATAGAATGAAGAGAAAGCATCAGATATGTCACTAGGGTTTGAAAAAGTTTTGTCATTAAGGAACATAGAGTTATTATGTGAAGACATTTTTCTTTTAGAATGACATAGTTCCAGAATTTTTTGGATTGGTTTTAACATTATTTTCACAATTTGTCACATAAGCAGCATAAGAATTTTTTATTAAATATTTTAGCTCAGATCTAAGATTTTTGAAATTATTACAATATGCTTGATTATGCGGAAAACGAGACAGTAATTTTCTGGCGCGAATCTTGGCCTTGAGTTTACAAATAATTGTTTTAGTGAACCATGGTGGATATTTACTATTAAAACTAAATTTTAAAGGAACACATGAGTCGAAAAAGGAGTACAGTATAGTATAAAAGAAATCACAGGCCTGATTAACATCAGAAAATTTCTTTAGAGTATCCCAATTAAAATTACAAATCATAGTATAAAGTTTGGTAAAATCAGCTTTTTCAAAATCATAATTATGAGATGTTGCAGAATATGAGCTGTTATGAGTAGGGAGATTGATTGGAATAGAAATACTGAGTGCTGGGTGATGCAAAGGAAATTCAGCGTCAAATAATAAATCTTGAGCATGTGATATATCGCAATGAGTATTAGAGATAATTAAATCCAAGAGTTTATTATTGCCATTTTTTATTGAATTGAGCTGAGAAGCATCATAAAATTCAAGTAAGTTGAGTAGTTTCTCAACCTTAGGCGAGTTAGAGTTGGTAGTGAACTCAGGGATATTGAAATCGCCGGATATTAAAAAGTTATTGTTTTGTAAGAATGGTAAATTCTCAAAAAAGTCATATACTGCAACATAAGAACTTACAGGTTGTGCTGGTGGAATATATACGGTAAAACAATACAAGGGTTTATTATTAATAATGATTTTAGCGCAAATAATGTCAATGTTTATAGGAATAATATCAATAAAATTACTAAGATCAACCTTTGAAGATGATAATTCATTTTTGATGAGCATAAGAACCCCTCCTCCTTTAGAAAGATGGCACGACTCAAAATCACGGTCACATCTATATACATTGAACATGTCTGTACAGAGTTCAGCATTCAAAACATTGTCAGAGAGCCAAGTTTCAGTCAGGGCAATGATGTCGAAGTCGACTGTAGCACTGATGGACTGGAAATGACGAAGTTTTGAATTTATACCTTGGATGTTCTGGTAAAAGCAGGAGAGTCTACGGTGGCCGTCTGGAAGTGAGAGGTTGGAGAGATCAGTGGTTGCTATTGTGAACCGACGAAATTAGCTTTGAAGCGTTTTAAAATTTTAAGATACGTGTGACAGTTCTTGTTCCAAACATCATATGCAGTGTACAATTTAGTGTTGTGCATGTCATTATATTTGACGCAATTGATACATTTGGGTAGAGCTGATTGACAGTTTTTAGCGTCATGATTTCCCGCACATTTTCCACATACTTGCTGATATTTGGTGCATTGTTTAGAAGTGTGATGGAAGCCGCAACACTTAAAACATCTACGCAGCTCAATGGCATCGTAAACAGTGCACATATCAAAGCCAAGAAACACTTTTTGGGCCTTCAGTAAGTTATTGTAGGTGGTAACGTCAGTTTGAATAAGCGCTTGGATTATCTGGGTATTGTTTTCGTAGGACATAATTCGAGGACATCACATTGGTATCCAAGAAGGAAGTGTGACTTATTTTGATGCAGTAGATGTTCAATGAAGGTCTCTTTTGTGAATGACTCAGACATGCTAGTTATGCGAAGTCTAGGATGTAAGGTGGGTAGATGTTTGACATCATATTTACTCTCAAGATTATCGCTGAATAAGTCTTTTAATTTTTTAGACTGATCGGACCCAATGATAAGAGCACCTTTATTTGCATGACGGAAAGAGTTGATAGTGATGTTGGATGCCACTGGATTCGCAGATTTAAACAGATCGGATTTCGTTACGGTAGTAGATTGTGACGCATCTTTTGGTTTCAGTAAAACTGATGGTTGTGGTACAGGTTTGGCAACAGTAGCAGCGAATGAGGGTGCGCTACAAGTGGAAGAGGACTGCTTATTATTGACAGTTTGGAGATGAGATATTATATCTTTCTGAATGTCATTCTTTAATGAAGAAACAGCATTAGAGATAAATAAAATAATAATTATAAAAGTCGGGTTCGGAATCAAATATTTATATAATTTTTTACAAAAATAAAGTCAGATTTTACCTATTCTTGATGAATACGTTGTATATCGTAAGCTACATGGGCTGGATTCAAAAATACCTACCACACTTGAAATAGCAATTTTCTTGTTGTAATGTTATCTTTTAGCTAAAATATGATGAAGAATTATAAATCCGGCCGCGGAAGCAATTATTTATATGATTTTTTACAAAAATAAAGTCAGATTTTTGTTAAAATATTCATATTCATGCATTAGGATCTATATTATGAAAAATTTTAGCATTGGACATGAAAAAGTGACCATAACGTAGTACCATTCAGATAATAAACATTAAATTTTCGGGTGTCATTTGAATGAATACCTTGTATATTGTAAGCTACATGGGCTGGATTCTAGAATACCTACCTCACATGAAATAGCAGTTTTCTTGTTGCAATGATATCTTTTAGCTAAAATATGATGAAGAATTATAAAAATCAGGCGCGGAAGCAAATATTTATATGATTTTTTACAAAAATTAAGTCAGATTTTACCTTTTCTTGATAAATACGTTGTATTTTGTTAGCTATATGGGCTGGATTCTAGAATACCTACCATACTTGAAATAGCAATTTTCTTGTTGCAATGTTTTCTTTTAGCTAAAATATGATGAAGAAATATAAAATTCGGGCGCGGAAGCAAATATTTATATAATTTTTTACAAAAATAAAGTCAGATTTCATTTTTTCTTGATGAATACGTTGTATATTGTAAGCTACATGGGCTGGTTTCGAGAATACCTACCACACTTGAAATAGCAATTATCTTGTTGCAATGTTTTCATTTAGCTAAAATATGATGAAGAATTATAAAATTCCGGCGCGGAAGCAGATATTTATATGATTTTTTACAAAAGTAAAGTCAGATTTTACCTTTTCTTGATGAATACGTTGGATATTGTAAGCTACATGGGCTGGATTCTAGAAAACCTATCACACTTAAAATAGCAATTTTCTTGTTGAAATGTTTTCTTTTAGCTAAAATATGATGAAGAATTATAAAAGTCGGGCTCGGAATCAAATATTTATATGATTTTTTACAAAAATAAAGTCAGATTTTACCTATTCTCGATGAATACGTTGTATATCGTAAGCTACATGGGCTGGATTCTAAAATACCTACCACACTTGAAATAGCAATTTTCTTGTTGCAATGTTATCTTTTAGCTAAAATATGATGAAGAATTATAAACCCGGCCGCGGAAGCAAGTATTTATATATTTTTTTACAAAAATAAAGTCAGATTTTACCTATTTTTGAAATGGATATATTTGTTAAAACATTCATATTCATGCTTTAGGAACTATGCTACGGATAATTTTAGCATTGGACTTGCAAAACCGACCATAACGTTATACCAATCAGATAATAAACATTTAATTTTCGGGTGTCATTTTAATGAATACGTTGTATATTGTAAGCTACACGGGCTGGATTCTAGATTACCTACCACACTTGAAATAGCAATTTTCTTGTTGCTATGTTTTCTTTTAGCTAAAATATGATAAAGAGTTATAAATCTCAGCGCGGAAGCAAATATTTATATGATTTTTTTTAAAAATAAAGTCATATTTCTCTTATTCTTGATGAATACGTTGTATATTGTAAACTACATGGCCTGGACTCTAGAATACCTACCTCACATGAAATAGCAGTTTTCTTGTTGCAATGATATCTTTTAGCTAAAATATGATGAAAAATTATAAAATTTGGGCGCGGAAGCAAATATTTATATTATTTTTTACTAAAATAAAGTCAGATTTTACCTTTTCTTGGTGAATACGTTGTATATCGTAAGCTACATGGGCTGGATTCTTGTATACCTACCACACTTAAAATAGCAATATTCTTGTTGCAATGTTTTCTTTTAGCTAAAATATGATGAAGAATTATAAAAATCGGGCGCGGAAGCAAATATTTATATGATTTTTTACAAAAATTAAGTCAGATTTTACCTATTCTTGATAAATACGTTGTATATCGTCAACTACATGGGCTAGATTCTAGAATACCTACCACACTTGAAATAGCAATTTTCTTGTTGCAATGTTTTCTTTTAGCTAAAATATGATAAAGAATTATAAATCCGGGCGCGGAAGCAATTATTTATATGATTTTTTACAAAAATAAGTCAGATTTTACCTATTTTTGAAATGGATATATTTGTTAAAACATTCATATTCATGCTTTAGGAACTATGCTATGGATTATTTTAGCATTGGACATGCAAAACTGACCATAACGTAATACCAATCAGATAATAAACATTTAGTTTTCTGGTGTCATTTTAATGAATACGTTGTATATTGTAAGTTATATGGGCTGGATTCTAGAATACCTACCACACTTTAAATAGCAATTTTCTTGTTGCAATGTTTTCTTTTAACAAAAATATCATAAAGAATTATAAAATTCGGGCGCGGAAGCAAATATTTATATGATTTTTTATAAAAATAAATTCAGTTTTTATCGATTCTTGATGAATACGTTGTATATTGTAAGCTACACAGACTGGATTCTAGAATACCTACCACACTTTAAATAGAAATTTTCTTGTTGCAATGTTTTCTTTTAGCTAAAATACGATGAGGAATTATAAAATTCGGGCGCGGAAGCAAATATTTATATGATTTTTACAAAAATAAAGTCAGATTTTACCTATTTTTGAAATGTTTTTTTTGTTAAAACATTCATATTTATGCATTAGGATCTATACTATGGATAATTTTAGCATTGGACTTGCAAATGTGACCATAACGTGGTACCAATCAGATAATAAACATTCAATTTTCGTGTGTAATTTTAATTAATACGTTGTAAATTTTATGCTACATGTGATGGATTCCTGAATACCTACCACACTTGAAATAGCAATTTTCTTGTGGCAATGTTTTCTTTTAGCTAAAATATGATGAAGAATTATAAAAGTCGGGCGCGGAAGCAAATATTTATATGATTTTTTACAAAAATAAAGTCAGATTATACCTTTTCTTAAAGAATATGTTGTATAATGTAAGCTACATAGGCTGGATTCTAGAAGACCTACCACACTTGAAATAGCAATTTTCTTGTTGCAAAGTTTTCTTTTAGCTAAAATATGATGAAGAATTATAAAATACGGGCGCGGAAGCAAATATTTATATGATTTTGTACAAAAATCAAGTCAAATTTTACCTATTCTTCAAATGGATATTTTTGTTAAAACATTCATATTCATGCTTTAGGATCTATACTATAGATAATTTTAGTATTGCACATTCAAAAGTGACCATAACGTGTTACCAAACATATAATAAACATTCAATTTTCGGGTGTGATTTTAATGAATACGCTGTATATTGTATGCTACATGGGCTGGATTCTAGAATACCTACCACACTTGAAAAAGCAATGTTCTTGTTGCAATGTTTTCATTTAGCTAAACTGTGATAAATAATTTTAAAATTCGGGCGCGGAAGCAAATATTTATATGATTTTTTACAAAAATAAAGGCAGATTTTACATATTCTTGAAATGGATATTTTTGTTAAAACATTCATATTCATGCTTTAGGATCTATACAATGGATAATTTTAGCATTGGACTATCAAAAGTGACCATAACGTGGTACCAATCAGATAATAAACATTCAATTTTCGGTTGTCATTTGAATGCATACGTTGTATATTGTAAGCTACATGAGCTGGATTCTAGAATACCTACAACACTTGAAATAGCAATTTTCTTGTTACAATGTTTTCTTTTAGCTAAAATATGATGAAGAATTATAAAATTCGGGCCCGGAAGCAAATATTTATATTATTTTTTACAAAAATAATGTCAGATTTTACCTATTCTTGATGAATGCGTTGTATATTGTAAGCTACATGGGCTGGATTCTACAATACCTACCACACTAGAAATAAGAAATTTTCTTGTAGCAATGTTTTCTTTTAGCCAAAATATGATGAAAAATTATAAAAATCGGGCGCGGAAGCAAATATTTATATAATATTTTACAAAAATTAAGTCAGATTTTACCTTTTCTTGATAAATACGTTGTATATTGTTAGCTATATGGGCTGGATTCTAGAATACCTACCATACTTGAAATAGCATTTTTCTTGTTGCAATGTTTTCTTTTAGCTAAAATATGATGAAGAAATATAAAATTCGGGCGCGGAAGCAAATATTTAAATAATTTTTTACAAAAATAAAGTCAGATTTCATTTTTTCTTGATGAATACGTTGTATATTGTAAGCTACATGGGGTGGATTCGAGAATACCTACCACACTTGAAATAGCAATTATCTTGTTGCAATGTTTTCATTTAGCTAAAATATGATGAAGAATTATAAAATTCGGGCGCGGAAGTACATATTTATATGATTTTTTACAAGAAAAAAGTCAGATTTTACCTTTTGTTGATAAATACGTTGTATATTGTAAGCTACATGGGCTGGAATCTGGAATACCTACCACACTTGAAATGGCAATTTTCTTGTTGCATTGTTTTCCTTTAGCTAAAATATAATAAAAAATTATAAAATTTGGGCGCGGATGCAAATATTTATCGGATTTTTTACAAAAATAAAGTCAGATTTTTGTTAAAATATTCATATTCATGCATTAGGATCTATATTATGGATAATTTTAGCATTGGACATGCAAAAGTGACCATAACGTGGTACCAATCAGATAATAAACATTCAATTTTCGGGTGTCATTTGAATGAATACGTTGTATATAGTAAGCTACATGAGCTGGATTCTAGAATACCTACAACACATGAAATAGCAATTTTCTTGTTGCAATGATTTCTTTTAGCTAAAATATGATGAAAAATTATAAAATTCTAACGCGGAAGCAAATATTTATATTATTTTTTACTAAAATAAAGTCAGATTTTACCTTTTCTTGGTGAATACGTTGTATATTGTAAGCTACATGGGCTGGATTCTAGTATAACTACCACACTTAAAATAGCAATTTTCTTGTTGCAATGTTTTCTTTTAGCTAAATTATGATGAAGAATTATATAAATCAGGCGCGGAAGCAAATATTTATATGATTTTTTACAAAAATTAAGTCAGATTATACCTTTTCTTGATGAATACGTTGTATATCGTAAGCTACATGGGCTGGATTCTAAAATACCTACCACATTTGAAATAGCAATTTTCTTGTTGCAATGTTATCTTTTAGCTAAAATATGATGAAGAATTATAAACTCGGCCGCGGAAGCAATTATTTATATGATTTTTTACAAAAATAAAGTCAGATTTTACCTATTTTTGAAATGGATATATTTGTTAAAACTTTCATATTCATGCTTTAGGAACTATGCTATAGATAATTCTAGTATTCGACTTGCAAAACTGACCATAACGTAATACCAATCAGATAATAAACATTTAATTTTCGGGTGTCATTTTAATGAATACGTTGTATATTGTAAGCTACATGGGCTGGATTGATTACCTACCACACTTGAAATAGCAATTTTCTTGTAGCAATGTTTTCTTTTAGCCAAAATATGAAAAAGAGTTATAAAATTCGGGCGCGGAGGCAAATATTTATATGATCTTTTTCAAAAATAAAGTCATATTTCACTTATTCTTGATGAATACGTTGTATTTTGTAAACTACATGGGCTGGACTCTAGAATACCTACCACACTTAAAATAGCAATTTTCTTATTGCAAAGTTATCTTTAGCTAAAGTATGATAAAGAATTATAAAATTCGGGCGCGGAAGCAAATATTTATATGATTTTTTACAAAAATAAAGTCAAATTTTACCTGTCCTTGAAATGGATATTTTTGTTAAAACATTCATATTCATGCTTTAGGATCTATACTATGGATAATTTAAGCATTGTACATGCAAAAGTGACCATAACATGGTACCAATCAGATAATAAACATTCAATTTTTGGGTGTCATTTTAATGAATTCGTTGTATATTGTAAGCTACATGGGCTGATTTCTAGAATACCTACCACACTTGAAATAGCAATTTTCTTGTTGCAATGTTTTCTTTTAACTAAAATATGATAAAGAATTGTAAAATTCGGGCGCAGAAGCAAATATTTATATGAGTTTTTAATAAAATAAAGTCAGATTTAACCTATTCTTGTTGAATACGTTGTATATTGTAAGCTACATGGGCTGGATTCTAGAATACCTACCACACTTGAAAAAGCAATGTTCTTGTTGCAATGTTTTCTTTTAGCTAAAATATGATGATGAATTATAAAATTCGGGCGCGGAAGCAAATATTTATATGATTTTTTGCAAAAATAAAGTCAGATTTTACCTATTCTTGCTGAATACGTTGTATATTGTAGGCTACATCTGCTGGATTCTAGAATACCTACCACACTTAAAATAGCAATTTTCTTATTGCAAAGTTTTCTTTAGCTAAAGTATGATAAAGAATTATAAACCCGGCCGCGGAAGCAATTATTTATATGATTTTTTACAAAAATAAAGTGAGATTTTACCTATTTTTGAAATGGATATATTTGTTAAAACTTTCATATTCATGCTTTAGGAACTATGCCATAGATATTTTAGTATTCGACTTGCAAAACTGACCATAACGTAATACCAATCAGATAATAAACATTTAATTTTCGGGTGTCATTTTTATGAATACGTTGTATATTGTAAGCTACATGGGCTGGATTCTACATTACCTACCACACTTGAAATAGCAATTTTCTTGTTGCAATGTTTTCTTTTAGCTAAAATATGATGAAGAATTATAAGTCCGGGCGCGGAAGCATTTATTTATATGATTTTTTACAAAAATAAGTTAGATTTTACCTATTTTTGAAATGGACATATTTGTTAAAACATTCATATTCATGCTTTAGGAACTATACTATGGATATTTTTAGCATTGGCCTTGCAAAACTGACCATAACGTAATACCAATCAGATAATAAACATTTAATTTTCGGGTGTCATTTTAATGAATACGTTGTATATTGTAAGTTACATGGGCTGGATTCTAGAATACCTACCACACTTTAAATAGCAATTTTCTTGTTGCAATGTTTTCTTTTAACTAAAATATAATGAAGAATTATAAAGTTCAGGCGCGGAATCAAATATGTATATGATTTTTTACAAAAATAAAGGCAGATTTTACCTATTCTTGAAATGGATATTTTTGTTAAAAAAATTCATATTCATGCATTAGGAGCTATACTATGGATAATTTTAGCATTGGACTTTCAAAAGTGACCATAACGTGGTACCAATCAGATAATAAACATTCAATTTTCGGGTGAGGTTTTAATTAATACGTTGTATATTGTACACTACATTTGCTGGATTCTAGAATACCTACCACACTTGAAATAGCAATTTTCTTGTGGCAATGTTTTCTTTTAGCTAAAATATGATGAAGAATTATAAAAGTCGGGCGCGGAAGCAAATATTTATATGATTTTTTACAAAAATAATTTCAGATTTTACCGATTCTTGATGAATACGTTGCATATTGTAAGCTACACAGGCTGGATTCTAGAATACCTACCACACTTTAAATAGAAATTTTCTTGTTGCTATGTTTTCTTTTAGCTAAAATACGATGAGGAATTATAAAATTTGGGCGCGGAAGCAAATATTTATATGATTTTTACAAAAATAAAGTCAGATTTTACCTATTTTTGAAATGGATATTTTTGTTAAAACATTCATATTCATGCTTTAGGAGCTATACTATCGATAATTTTAGCATTGGACTTTCAAAAGTGACCATAACGTGGTACCAATCAAATAATAAACATTCAATTTTTGGGTGTCATTTTAATGAATTCGTTGTATATTGTAAGCTACATGGGCTGGATTCTAGAATACCTACCACACTTGAAAAAGCAATGTGCTTGTTGCAATGTTTTCTTTTAGCTAAAATATGATGAAAAATTATAAAATTCGGGCGCGGAAGCAAATATTTATATGATTTTTTACAAAAATATAGTCAAATTTTACCTATTCTTGAAATGGATAGTTTTGTTAAAACATTCATATTCATGCTTTAGGATCTATACTATGGATAATTTTAGCATTGGACATTCAAAAGTGACCATAACGTGTTACCAATCAGATAATAAACATTCAATTTTCGGGTGTCATTTTTATGAATACGTTGTATATTGTAAGCTACATGGGCTGGATTCTACATTACCTACCACACTTGAAATAGCAATTTTCTTGTTGCAATGTTTTCTTTTAGCTAAAATATGATGAAGAATTATAAGTCCGGGCGCGGAAGCATTTATTTATATGATTTTTTACAAAAATAAGTTAGATTTTACCTATTTTTGAAATGGACATTTTTGTTAAAACATTCATATTCATGCTTTAGGAACTATGCTATGGATATTTTTAGCATTGGCCTTGCAAAACTGACCATAACGTAATACCAATCAGATAATAAACATTTAATTTTCGGGTGTCATTTTAATGAATACGTTTTATATTGTAAGTTACATGGGCTGGATTCTAGAATACCTACCACACTTTAAATAGCAATTTTCTTGTTGCAATGTTTTCTTTTAACTAAAATATAATGAAGAATTATAAAGTTCAGGCGCGGAATCAAATATGTATATGATTTTTTACAAAAATAAAGGCAGATTTTACCTATTCTTGAAATGGATATTTTTGTTAAAAAAATTCATATTCATGCATTAGGAGCTATACTATGGATAATTTTAGCATTGGACTTTCAAAAGTGACCATAACGTGGTACCAATCAGATAATAAACATTCAATTTTCGGGTGAGGTTTTAATTAATACGTTGTATATTGTACACTACATTTGCTGGATTCTAGAATACCTACCACACTTGAAATAGCAATTTTCTTGTGGCAATGTTTTCTTTTAGCTAAAATATGATGAAGAATTATAAAAGTCGGGCGCGGAAGCAAATATTTATATGATTTTTTACAAAAATAAATTCAGATTTTACCGATTCTTGATGAATACGTTGCATATTGTAAGCTACACAGGCTGGATTCTAGAATACCTACCACACTTTAAATAGAAATTTTCTTGTTGCTATGTTTTCTTTTAGCTAAAATACGATGAGGAATTATAAAATTTGGGCGCGGAAGCAAATATTTATATGATTTTTACAAAAATAAAGTCAGATTTTACCTATTTTTGAAATGGATATTTTTGTTAAAACATTCATATTCATGCTTTAGGAGCTATACTATCGATAATTTTAGCATTGGACTTTCAAAAGTGACCATAACGTGGTACCAATCAAATAATAAACATTCAATTTTTGGGTGTCATTTTAATGAATTCGTTGTATATTGTAAGCTACATGGGCTGGATTCTAGAATACCTACCACACTTGAAAAAGCAATGTGCTTGTTGCAATGTTTTCTTTTAGCTAAAATATGATGAAAAATTATAAAATTCGGACGCGGAAGCAAATATTTATATGATTTTTTACAAAAATATAGTCAAATTTTACCTATTCTTGAAATGGATAGTTTTGTTAAAACATTCATAGTCATTCTTTAGGATATATACTATAAATAATTTTAGCATTGGACATACAAAAGTGACCATAACGTGGTACCAATCAGATAATAAACATTCAATTTTTGGATGTCATTTGAATGAATACGTTGTATATTTTAAGCTACATGGGCTGGACTCTAGAATACCTACAACACTTGAAATAGCAATTTTCTTGTTGCAATGTTTTCCTTTCGCTAAAATATAATAAAAAATTATAAAATTCCGGCGCGGAAGCAAATATTTATCTGATTTTTTACAAAAATAAAGTCAGATTTTTGTTAAAATATTCATATTCATTCATTAGGATCTATACTATAGATAAATTTAGCATTGGACATGCAAAAGTGACCATAACGTGGTACCAATCAGTTAATAAAAATTAAATTTTCGGGTGTCATTTTAATGATTACGTTGTATATTATAAGCTACAAGGTCTGGATTCCAGAAAACCTACCTCACTTGAAATAACAATTTTCTAGTTGCAATGTTATCTTTTAGCTAAAATATGATGAAGAATAATAAATTCGGGCCCGGAAGTAAATACTTATATTATCTTTTACAAAAATAATATCAGATTTTAACTATTCTTGATGAATGCGTTGTATATTATAAGCTACATGGGCTGGATTCTACAATACCTACCACACTTATAATAACAAATTTTCTTGTAGCAATGTTTTCTTCTAGCCAAAATATGATGAAAAATTATAAAATTCGGCCACGGAAGCAAATATTAATACGATTTTTTACAAAAATAAAGTGATTTTACCTCTTCTTGATGAATACGTTGTATATTGTAAGCTATATGGGCTGGATTCTAGAATACCTACCACACTTGAAATATCAATTTTCTTGTTGCAGTGTTATCTTTTAGTTAAAGTATCATGAAGAAATATAAAATTCGGGCGCGGAATCAAATATTTATATGATTTTTTACAAAAATTAAATCAGATTTTACCTTTCCTTGATGAATACGTTGTATATTGTAAGTTACATGGGCTGGATTCTAGAATACCCACCACACTTGAAATAGCAATTTTCTTGTTACAATGTTTTCTTTTAGCTAAAATATGATGCAGAATTATAAAATTCGGGCGCGGCAGCAAATATTTATATGATTTTTTACAAAAGTAAAGTCAGATTTTATCTATTCTTGATGAATACGTTGTATATTGTAAGCTACATGGGCTGGATTCTAGAATACCTACCATACTTGAAATAAAAATATTCTTGTTGCAATGTTTTCTTTTAGCTAAAATATGATAAAAAATTATAAAATTCGGGCGCGGAAGCAAATATTTATATGATTTTTTACAAATTTTAAGTCAGAATTTACCTTTTCTTGAAGAATACGTTGTATATTTAAGCTACATGGGCTGGATTCTAGAATACCTACCACACTTGAAATAGCAATTTTATGTTGCAATGTTTTCTTTTAGCTAAAATATGATGAAGAATTATAAATCCTTGCGCGGAAGCAATTATTTATATGATTTTCTACAAAAATAAGTCAGATTTTACCTATTTTTGAAATAGATATATTTGTTAAAACATTCATATTCATGCTTTAGGATCTATACTATGCATTATTTTAGCATTGGACTTGCATAACGGACCATAACGTAATACTAATCAGATAATAAACATTTAATTTTCTGGTGTCATTTTAATGAATACGTTGTATATTGTAAGTTACATGGGCTGGATTCGAGAATACTTACCACACTTGAAATAGCAATTTTCTTGTTGCAATGTTTTCTTTTAACTAAATTATGATGAAGAATTATAAAATTCGGGCGCGGAAGCAAATATTTATATGATTTTTTACAAAAATAAAGTCAGATTTTAACTCTTCTTGATGAATACGTTGTATATTGTAAGCTACATGGGCTGGACTCTAGAATACCTACCATACTTGAAATAAAAATATTCTTGTTGCAATGTTTTCTTTTAGCTAAAATATGATAAAGAATTATAAAATTCGGAGACGGAAGCAACTATTTATATAATTTTTTACAAAAATAAAGTCAGTTTTTACCTTTTCTTGATGAATACGTTGTATATTGTAAGCTACATGGGCTGAATTCTAGAATACCTACCACACTTTAAATAGCAATTTTCCTGTTGCAATGTTTTCTTTTAGCTAAAATATGATAAAGAATTATAAAATTTTGACGCGGCAACAAATATTTATATGATTTTTTACAAAAATAAAGTCAAATTTTACCTATTCTTGAAATGGATATTTTTGTTAAAACATTCATATTCATGCTTTAGGATCTATACTAAGAATAATTTTAGAATTGGACATGCAAAAGTGACCATAACTTGGTACCAATCAGAAAATAAACATTCAATTTTCGGGTATCTTTTTAATGATTACGTTGTATATTGTAAGCTACATGGGCTAAATTCTAGAATACCTTCCACACTTAAAATAGCAATTTTCTTGTTGTACTGTTGTCTGTTAGCTAATATATGATGAAGAATTATAAAATTCGGGCGCAGAAGCAAATATTTGTATGATTTTTTACAAAAATAAAGTCAGATTTTACCTATTCTTGATGAATACGTTGTATATTGTAATCTATATGGGCTGGATTCTAGAATACCTACCACACATGAAATAGCATATTTCTAGTTGCAATGTTTTCCTTTAGCTAAAATATGATAAAGAATTATAAAATTCGGGCGCGGAAGCTAATATTTATATGATTTTTTACTAAAATAAAGTCAGATTTTACCTTTACTTGATGAATACGTTGTATATTGTAAGCTACATGGGCTGGATTCTAGAATACCTACCACACTTTAAATAGCAATTTTCCTGTTGCAATGTTTTCATTTAGCTAAAATATGATAAAGAATTATAAAATTCGGGCGAGGAAGCAAATATTTAAATGATTTTTTTTAAAAATAAAGTTAGATTTTACCTATTCATGATGAATACGTTGTATATTGTAAGCTATATGGGCTGGATTCTAAAATACCTACCACACATGAAATAGAATATTTCTAGTTGCAATGTTTTCTTTTAGCTAAAATATGATAAAGAATTATAAAATTCGGGCGCGGAAGCAAATATTTATATGATTTTTTACAAAAATAAAGTCAGATTTTACCTATTTTTGAAATGGATATTTTTGTTAAAACATTCATATTCATGCTCTAGGATATATACTATGGATAATTTTAGCATTGGACATGCAAAAGTGACCATAACGTGGTACTCATCAGATCATAAACATTCAATTTTCGGATGTCATTTTAGTGAATACGTTGTATATTGTAAACTGCATAAACAAAATTCTAGAATACGTACCACACTTGAAATAGCAATTTTCTTGTTGCAATGTTTTCTTTTAGCTAATATATGATGAAGAATTATAAAATTGGGACCCGGAAACAAAGATTTATATGTTTTTTTACAAAAATAAAGTCAGTTTTTAACTTTTCTTGACGAATACGTTGTATATTGTGAGCTACATGGGCTGGATTCTAGAATACCTACCACACTTTAAATAGCAATTTTCCTGTTGCAATGTTTTCTTTTAGCTAAAATATGATAAGGAATTATAAAATTCGGGCGCGGAAGCAAAAATTTATATGATTGTTTATAAAAATAAAGTCAGATTTTACTTATTCTTGAAATGGATATTTTTGATAAAACATTCATATTTATGCTTTAGGATCTATACTATGGATAATTTTAGCATTGGACATGCAAAAGTGACCATAACGTGGTACCAATCAGATAATAAACATTCAATTTTCGGGTATCTTTTTAATGATAACGTTGTATATTGTAAGCTACATGGGGTAAATTCTAGCATTCCTGCCACACTTGAAATAGCAATTTTCTTGTTGTAATTTTTTCTGTTAGCTAAAATATGATAAGGAATTATAAAATTCGGGCGCGGAAGCAAAAATTTATATGATTTTTTATAAAAATAATGTCAGATTTTACCTATTCTTGAAATGTATATTTTTGATAAAACATTCATATACATGCTTTAGGATCTATACTATGGAAAATTTTAGCATTGGACATGCAAAACTGACCACAACGTGGTACCAATCAGATAATAAACATTTAATTTTCGGGTTTCATTTTAATGAATACGTTGTATATTGTAAACTGCATAAGCTAACTTCTGGAATACCTACCACACTTGAAATAGGAATTTTCTTGTTGCATTGTTTTTTTTTGCTAATATATGATGGAGAATTATAAAATTCGGGCGCGGAAGCAAATATTTATATGATTTTTTACAAATATAAAGTCAGATTTTACCTGTTCTTGTTGAATACGTTGTATATTGTAAGCTATGTGGGCTGGATCCTATAATACCTACCACTCTTGAAATAGCAATTTTATTGTTGCAATGTTTTCTCTAAGCGAAAATATGATTTTTAATTTGTATATTATAAGGTACATGGGCTGTATTCTAGAATACCTACAACATTTGAAATAGCAATTTTCTTGTTGCAATGTTTTCTTTTAGCTACAACATGATGAAGAATTATAAAATTCGGGTGCGAAAGCAAATATTAATATGATTTTTTACAAAAATAAAGTCAGATTTTACCTATTCTTGATGAATATGTTGTATATTGTTAGCTACATGGGGTGGATTCTAGAATAGCTACCACACTTGAAGTAGCAATTTTCTTGTTGCAATGTTATCTTTTAGCTAAAATATGATGAAGAATTATAAAATTCGGGCGCGGAAGCAAATATTTAAATGATTTTTTACAAAAATAAAGGTAGATTTTACCTATTTTTTATGAATATGTTGTATATTGTAAGCTACATGGGCTGGATTCTAGAATACTTACCACACTTGAAGTAGCAATTTTCTTGTTGCAATGTTTTCTTTTAGCTAAAATATGATGAAGAATTATAAAATTTGTGCGCGGAAGCAAATATTTACATGATTTTTTACAAAAATAAAGTCAGATTTTACGTATTCTTGAAATGGATATTTTTGTTAAAACATATATATTCATGCTTTAGGATCTATAGTAAGAAAGATTTTAAACATTGGACATGCAAAAGTGACCTAAAAGTGGTACCAATCATTAATAAATATTCAATTTTCGGGTGTCATTTTAATGAATACGTTGTATATTGTAAGCTACATGGGCTGGATTCTAGAATACCTACCACATTTGAAATAGCAATTTTCTTGATGCAATGTTTTTTTTAACTAAATATGATGAAAAATTATAAAATTCGGGCGCGGAAGCAAATATTTATAAGATTTTTTACAAAAATAAAGTCAGATTTCACCTATCCTTGATGAATATGTTGTATATTGTAAGCCATAAGGGCTGAATTCTAGAATATCTACCATATTTGAAATAGCAATTTTCTTGTTGCAATGTTTTTTTGTAACTAAAATATGATGAAAAATTATAAAATTTGGGTGCGGAAGCAAATATTTATATGATTTTTTACAAAAATTAAGTCAGATTTTACCTATTCTTGATGAAAACGTTGTATATTGTAAGCTATAAGGGCTGGATTCTAGAATACCTAGCACACTTGAAATAGCAATTTTCTTGTTGCAATATTTTCTTTTAGCTAAAATATGATGAAGAAATATAAAATTCGGGCGCGGAAGCAAATATTTATATGATTTTTTACAAAAATAAAGTCAGATTTTACCTATTCTTGATATAAACGTTGTATATTGTAAGCTACATGGACTGGATTCTAGAATACCTATCACACCTGAAATAGCAATTTTCTAGTTGCAATGTTTTCTTTTAGCTAAAATATGATGAAGAACTATAAAATTCGATCGGGGAAGCAAATATTTATATGATTTTTTTACAGAAATAAAGTCAGATTTTACCTATTTTTGATAAATACGTTGTATATTGTAAGCTACATGGGCTGGATTCTAGAATACCCACCACACTTAAAATAGCAATTTTCTTGTTGCAATGTTTTCTTTTAGCTAAAATATGATGAAGAATTATAAAATTTGTGCGCGGAAGCAAATATTTATATGATTTTTTACAAAAATAAAGTCAGATTTTACTTATTCTTGAAATGGATATTTTTGTTAAATATTCATATTCATGCTTTAGGATCCATACTGTGGATAATTTTAGCATTGGATATGCAAAAGTGATTAAAACTTGGTACCAATCAGATAATAAACATTCAATTTTCGGGTGTAATTTTAATGAATAAGTTGTATATTGTAAGCTACCTGGGCTGGATTCTAGAATACCTACCACACTTGAAATAGCAATTCTCTTGTTGCAATGTTTTCTTTTAGCTAAAATATGATAAAGAATTATAAAATTCGGGCGCGGAAGCAAATATTTATATGATTTTTGTACAAAAATAAAGTCCGATTTTACCTTTTCTTGATGAATACGTTGTATATTGTAAGCTACATGGGCTATATTCTAGAATACCTAACACACTTGAAATAACAATTTTATTGTTGCTATGTTTTCTTTTAGGTAAAATATGATGAAGAATTATCAATCACTGTTAAAATGTATTTGTAATTATCATTATGACGACTTAACGATCGCATATCATTCAGATCAGCTTGGAACAGCTTATTTATATTCGAAATTCTATATTTATTTCTAGGGAAATGTTTTAGCACTGGTTTATGGAGTGTATAAGCGCCTTGCGAACTAATCCAGTTATGTACTTTCTTATTATCATATTGATCTTTTACCGCGCTTTTTAAACTATTAACCCCCGAAAAACCAGCAGGGTGTGAAGGATCAAAATAAATTTTAGACAATTTCTTATTCATAATTATAGGGTAAATCGTTTACACTGAACTTTTTTAGATTGTATTGTTCCTCTATCGGGTTCATTCGAATTTTCCACGCTATTGTAATTTAATTGTCTTTTATTTTTTGTCGATGTTTGAGTATTACGTTTTTGGAAAACATAAAATTTTCTTCTTCGCGGATTATTAATTAGCTCTATAGGAATTTTGATTTCTTATAATTTTTTAGCAAAATATTCCCAACCTGTTGGATTACTGTATTTTCTGTGTCTTATTACATCAGCAACTAAATCTGATATATTTGAATTTGGTATTTGTTTATTAATTATAGAAACTACGCCACTCTCATTCCAATAATAGTATTATTAGACTTCAACATTGCTATTAATACCCTGGCTTTTTCCTGATGTGATTTAGGTAGAATTTTAATTATTTTTTCAGTTTCATCTAAACTCTTCCCCGATAAAAAATTTGATTCCTGTTCTTCTTCTCCTTCTTTGTTCATTTGAGATTCTATTGAAAATTTTATAGGTTCTCTTGTTTTTTGTTGAAAATATAAACATCTTTGTAATATTTCCTGATACAAGGCCCATTTCTCGGATTCTGGTAATTTTGAAGTTAAAATATTTTTCATATCGTTGTCTAGTTGACTAGATATATCTTCTTCTTTATTGTTATTATTATTGCGCAGAAGACTTAGATTTACTGGCGATATCAACACCTTCTTTTTAGTATGCTCCATTTTTTTTTTAGTTTTTAAACAAAGCACCTAGAACACCGCTTAATAAGGAAGCTAATAAAAGGAGTAAGAACGCTCCACCTGATTGAACTATAACGCGTTTTTTCTGTTTCCAGTTTTCACCTGGTTTAATAAGATTTCTTAATATTTTCTTATGTCGAAAAAGAGCAGCGTGCTGTTTACGACTGAGAGTAATATTACCATTTAAAAGATTATATATACATTCGCAGATGCACTTAACTAAATTACAGTCAGCGTTTTTCAATATTGCTAGTCTGTATTTCGGTTTTAGTTTATGCAAAGCTCGCAAAAATTCGGCGTTATTAGTTACCGTTGCACTCATTTTTATGATATGACTTCTGGAATATATTTACTATTATATTTATACTTTTTCTTAGGTAAGTAAACAAATGTCAGTCCGTTACGACAAGTTCTAAATTTTAACCAATCAGGCGTTCTCTGTTTCAAATCAAAAATTATGTATCCATGAGTTTCTGATGTTGCGTCACAATAGGCTTCTTGTATAAATTGGATATTTTCTGGACATGTTTGACGTGCCAAGTGTAAAATCTGAGCCTTATCTCGAGGATTTTTAGAATAAATTATGTAATTCGCGTTAAGTGAAATATCTCTTTGACCCTTTCCCTGGTGAAATAAATTTTGCGTAAGAAAAAACACTGATAAATTTTTATGATGAGACCACTTTGTAAAAATATCTACTATACGTTCATCTGCTTCTCTCATCAAATCATCTATAATAATTAATCGTGGATCTTTGCCATTTATATCTTCTACATCAGGTAAACCCTCGATAAAATTTACACCTTTAATAGTATTATACAAATTTTGCCAAGTACCATAATCCCATGATATATCCTTAAACGATGTGTCACTCATATCGTTAATATTTAAAATAAAATTGTTAACGTAAAATGACTTGCTGGTACCAGAAGGCCCAGAAATTAATGCGGAAAAGGGGTGTTTTAATTTCGTACACATGTTTACTCGTCAAAGTTGTAAATTAAATTAACAATTATAGAAAACAAAAATTTATTTTATTTGTCATATACATTTACATATTTTATATAAAATATACAATTACTTAATAATTTTCTCGAATTCTTAAAGAGTTGTTTGCTTTCCTGTGCTGTAATCCTCGGTCCCCGTATACTTGATACACCAATCGCCAACTGTCTTCTGTAGTTCGGCTACCTGGTCATCCTTCAACTCGTCAGACCGGCCAGGGAGGTAAATAATGCAATTTTCACACTCTGCTATTATCTTTCTTCCGAATCTTGTTTTTACAGCTTTAACATTTGTTAGTTTATATTGTTTATTAAGTTCCATATCAGTTATTTTCATTCGTGGTTTAACATTTTTCAAAGTGCCTATTTCAGTCAACTTGTTGAAATCCATTTCTAAACAAAAGAAATAATTGTTACTGTCTTGAAACAAACTTATTAATAATTTACAATTTATACAATACTAACAATAATAATAATAATTTACAATTCATATAATACTAACAATAATATTCTTACCAATTGTCACGACTTCAAACACCTTGCGTAATGAAATAGACTGGAAATAATAAAATCCACACTAGTCACCTTATACAGGGTGGCCCAGCGAAAATTATCAGCGCAATTTTTGGCCACTTACCAGCAATTTTGCAAAAAACGCTCGAACACGTCAATTTTAATATAAAGGGGGACACCTAAATGGATTAGTACCAATGGCATAACTTCAACCCTAAAATGGGTGTGGACTGCACCTCAAAAATTTTAAATGGAAAAGGGTGTCAAACATGACACAATTCGAAAGGCCTTTCAATTCTCTTTTCAACGGCTTTTTTATTTTTGAAATCCAGTCATTAGTTCCAGAGAAATATCGTTTAAAACAAATTTTATCAGGTGTGCAAAACTGCAATCAAGTAGGCTTGAACAAATGATAGAAACTCAAGTATCAGTTTATTAGATGTTCAAAATGACTATTTCCAACTTCCATACAATAATAAAGATTTTGCTTAAAATTTTGGAGTTACGGTACGTTGCCGTAAATCTTCTAAAAATTCGGGTAGCGTGGCATAAACATTAGAATTCACATAACCCCACAAAAAGAAATCCAACTTACAAATTACTTGTTTATTATAAACAACTTGTCGAAAGAAATGTTTATTTAGTTTTTGTCATTTGTTTTAGCCTACTTGATGGCAATTTTGCACACCTGAAAAAATTTGTTTTAAACGATATTTCTCTGGAACTAATGATCGGATTTCAACAATAAAAAAGTCTTTGAAAAGAGAATTGAAAGGCCTTTCGAATTGTGTCATGTTTAACACCCTTTTCCATTTAAAATTTTTGAGGTGCAGTCCACACCCATTTTAGGGTTGAAGTTATGCCATTGGTACTAATCCATTTAGGTGTCCCCCTTTATATTAAAATTGACGTGTTCGAGCGTTTTTTGCAAAATTACTGTTAAGTGACCAAAAATTGCGCTGATAATTTTCGCTGGGCCACCCTGTATATATATTCCGTACGATTAGATAACAATTTTTTCTAGATTACCAGTAATATCCAGAAAGCAACCTTTCATGCTTTGACCTCCTAAAAATAACGTATTAAATGTTTATATTTAATAATCAACCCCAATTAGTTTATCAATGTTTATGTTTATTTATTCCTAGAAAAATCACATGAAATGTTTATAGTTTAATTTCAATTATCAACAAAAATAGCTTATCAATGTTTATGTTTATTTATTTAAACAAAAACAACTTTTCTCTTGATAAGACTGGCGCCAGTGTAACCTTTGACCGACGTGCCAAAAACTGCTACAATACTACTAACGTGATACCAATCAGATAATAAACATTTAATTTTCGGGTGTCCTTTTAATGAATACGTTGTATATTGTAAGCTACATGGGCTGGATTCTAGAATACCTATCACACTTGAAATAGCAATTTTCTTGTTGAAATGTTTTCTTTTAATAAAATATGTTGGAGAATTATAAAATTCGGGCGCGGAAGCAAATATTTATATGATTTTTTACATAAATAAAGTCAGATTTTGCCTATTCTTGAAATGGATATTTTTGTTTAAACATTCATTTTCATGCTTTAGGATTTATACTATGGATAATTTTAGAATTGAACTTGCAAAAGTGACCAAAACGTGGTAACAATCAAATAATAAAAATTCAATTTTCGGATGTCATTTTAATGAATACGTTGTATATTGTATGCTACATGGGCTGGATTCTAGAATACCTACCACACTTGAAATAGCAATTTTCTTCTTGCAATGTTTTCTTTTAGCTAATATATGATGAAGAATTATAAAATTCGGGCGCGGAAGCAAATATTTATATGATTTTTTACAAAAATAAAGTCAGATATTACCTTTTCTTGATGATTATGTTGTATATTGTAAGCTACATGGGCTGGATTCTAGAATACCTACCACACTTGAAATAGCAATTTTCTTGTTGCAATGTTTTCTTTTAGCTAAAATATGATGAAGAATTATAAAATTCGGGCGCGGAAGCAAATATTTATGATTTTTTACAAAAATAAAGTCAGTTATTACCTATTCTTGAAATGGATATTTTTGTTAAAACATTCATATTCATGCTTTAGGATCTATACTGTGGATGGTTTTAAGCATTGGACATACAAAAGTGAACAAAACGTGGTACCAATCAGATAATAAACATAAAATTTTTGGGTGTCATTTTAATGTATACGTTGTATATTGTAAGCAACGTGAGCTGGATTCTATAATACCTACCACACTTGAAATAGCAATTTTTTGTTGCAATGTTTTCTTTTAGTTAAAATATGATAAAGATTTATAAAATTCGGGCGCGAAAGCAAATATTTATATGTATTTTTACAAAAATAAAGTCGGATTTTACATTTTCTTGATGAATACGTTGTATATTGATGGCTACATGGTCCAGATTCTAGAATACCTACCACACTTGAAATAGCAATTTTTTTGTTACAATGTTTTCTTTTAGCTAAACTATGATGAAGAATTATAAAATTCGGGCGCGAAAGCAAACATTTATATGATTTTTTACAAAAATAAAGTCAGATTTTACCAATTCTTGATGAATACGTTGTATATTGTAAGCAACATGGGCTGGATTCTAGTATACCTACCACACTTGAAATAGCAATTTTCTTGTTGCAATGTTTTCTTTTAGCTAAAATATAATGAAGAATTATAAAATTCGAGCGCGAAAGCAAATATTTATATGATTTTTTATAAAAATTCTGGAATACCTACCACACTTGAAAGAGTTTTCTTTTAGCTAAAATATAATGAAGAATTATAAAATTAGGGCGCGGAAGCAAATATCTATATGATTTTTTACAAAAATAAAGTCAGATTTTACTTATTCTTGTAATGGATATTTTTGTTAAACAATTCATGTTCATGCTTTAGTATATATACTACAAATGGTTTTAAGCATTGGACATGCAAAAGTGACCAAAACCTGGTACCAATCAGATAATAAACATT